>LNAC01000177.1:813630-1107174 GCA_002007465.1 Ailurus styani | reverse complement strand
CGTGCGCCGGCGCGCACGCATGCGTGTGAAGGGGGGTGGGTGGGTATGTGCTTTTGGCTCATGTTTGTGGTGATAGTTCAAGTCTCTCGTGAGTCCGACCTGCTGCACGGGGTGAGGGGAGAGTGAAGTCAGAGAATGGAGGTGAGTCCCGCGTCGCAAACCTTCACCCAACCACGTGGCCCCATTTTCCAGAGTCCCCCTGCGCCCCCGAGGGGGGGACCCAGCGTCCTCCGCGCCGCCGCGGCCATCTTGGTCTGGTGGGTACTCAGGCAGTGGAGGGCCTCGCCGAGCTGGGCGCGCGCCTGGCCTTTCCTGCTGGTTCGACACCTGACCCCTCCCCCTGGGATTATGTACACGCGTCATTGGGCTTTAGGGATGTGGAAAGGGGGGCAAAGGAGGGTTTGGGGGGCACGTCCGGCTTTAGCGAGGGTGTGCGCTTCAGCCCCGACCTCGTCAGCGAGTTGTAGGCGTTGAGGCTGGGCTGTCGCGAAACAGTCACGGCCTGGCCGGAGGGCTGCGCGCCGTGCACCTGGATCGAGTCCACCCTCTGCGGGGCGGGGGGCGGGTTGTCTCCCCGGCCAAAGCTCTGGTTTCTGGACAGGTGGGAGGAATTGGAGCAGTTAGTATTGTTTCTTTTGAGAGTGGTGGCCTGGTGGCTTCTCGTGAGCGAGTTCGTGGGGTAGCTCCTCTTATAGTCAAGGCCATAGGAGGAGGAGTGGTGCATTTCCAGCCGCTTGCTCAGGCCGTTCTGAGACAGAGAGGCTCCCGGAGGGCCCAGGGAGGCCTCCCGCTGGGGGACTTTGGGGGGCAGGCTGTCCAGGTTCTCCACCAGGTTCACCCCGTGGTTGGGGCTCTTGCTGCTGAGATGCTCCTTGATGGTCTTATACTCCAGGGTAGCGGCCTGGTCCTCCAGCGCCATCTGGGCCACCTCGCTCATTTTGGGCTGGTCCACGTACTCGTGCTGGTAGCCCTGCTGCGTGATGGGCAGGACCACCACGCTGGGGATGTGGCTCGGGGAGGCCCGCAGGGGCAGGTCCGTGGGGATCACAGGGGAGCCCATGGGGGGCATGTCCTTGGTGCAGGCGTTGATGAGGTTCTGGTTCCTTTCCCACTCGCGGCTGCCGCGGTTGGGCTTCCGCTTCTGCTGCAGCGTCGGGGTGGACTCCGGGGTGGGCAAGGCCGCCAGGTCTAAGTGGTGCTGATCAGCCTTGATGAGCATCTTGGCGGTGTTGCCGGGCGTGGCGAGCTTGCCGTTGTGCATGAGTGGCGTGAGGATGGCCTCCGGCTTCGGGTCTTTGGACTGGGTGTCCCCGAAGAGGCCGCTGAGCTTGGTGACGCTGCTCATGGAGCCGCGGCGTGAGTGGGTGAGCTCCTTCTCTTTGCGCTGCACGGCGGACACGTCTTTGCGCCTGTGGTCGCAGACGCAATAGACTATGATGCCGGAGAAGACGGCCCCCATGACAAAAGCCAGAATGACCGCGATGGCCAAGAGGGTGACAGGGACGAGCTGGTCATGGCCTTTG
The DNA here is from genome assembly GCA_002007465.1 of Ailurus styani. Taxonomy (NCBI): domain Eukaryota; kingdom Metazoa; phylum Chordata; class Mammalia; order Carnivora; family Ailuridae; genus Ailurus; species Ailurus styani. Next base: position 1,105,651 of record LNAC01000177.1, on the reverse strand, counting down.
AGGTAACTTTCCCGAATCACTCCTGCAATAGACATCGCATTCGGTGTTAAGAAATGAAAGCACGCCGTGGGGCTTTATGTTGTTTGGCGTTGACCCCGTTAATTAATAACAGTAATAAGTGACAATAGCACCTCGGCCTAACTTGTCGGGGCGCAGCTTGCCAAACATTAACTAATTAATCCTCTCGAAGTCGCCTCCCCTCCCCGGTGAAATATGTAAATAGACTTCATTTGTTGCCTTCTTTGTGTTCTGAAAAAGTGCTTTTTTCCCCTCTCTCTCAAGTATATGCTCTTTCTACTTGCTTCAGTGTGTGGAGTAGGACAGTTTTCATTTCCAAAATTTATCTCCCCTCCCTTTAATCTTTTCTCAATCTTCCCCCTCAGGAAATCGGGATAAGGGAGATACTTTGGGGGGGGGAGGCAACAATTTTATGCCTGTTAAATGAACAAATGACCCAACGCTCCAGGGTTCCAGGGTCTTCTCTGATGACTTCTTTGTGGGCACCATGCCCTCTATCTGGAGAAAAAGCTATGTGTGCATTTCAGGCAACTGGAAGAAAGACCTCTTGTGCCATTATGGTGAAAGAGAATAGCTAAAGCTCACATTACAAACGTTTATGCTGATTTTGTATCATCCTTCCAAAAAAAAAAAAAAAAAAAAAACCAACAAAAAAACCCCAAAACCCATGCACACTGAGTTTCAGGTAAATATGCTGAATATTTGAACGAAGCTCTTCCCTTACTTGAACTGAAAGAATATTTAGAAAAAAAGACCATTTGGAGCCCTGGAGTGGGTTTGAGAAGTGTCAGGTCTCATTATTACGGCTAGAGTTTTCTGTCACGGTGAGATTCTTCAGCAGAGCTAATCTCTTCAATTTAATAAAAATTATGTGACTACACCCGTCAATAATCTTACACTACATTAACCCAGAGGCTGTGTTTCTGAAGGAAGTTGCCTTCCCTGTTCCTGCTTAATCAGCCACCAAGCTGAGAGACTCTAATCAAATGCAAACACTGAGGCTTTTATTTTTTAATACCAAGTGAGAATACACATCACAATTGTCAGATCTTAAGTGCTTGATGCGGTAGCTAAAAAATAAAATCTCAAATACCTCAATTCCTGCCTCTGGAGAGTGAAAGAACATGAATACATTAGAGGCACTGCATGGGCTGAAGAAATGTAAACATTGTTCCTATTATGGAAATGATAGTAAGACAGAAAATGTACCTTCTCTGGTCTCAGGAGACACATTTTTCATCTGCTAAATCAACTCTTTCTGGAATATGTTTAATGTATTTTACTGGCAGATATCTCTGGCACAGAATTAGAATGAAATGAAATAAAAACCTCTACCCCTTCCTAATCCCACAACATGCAGCCCTTCAACTTCTGCTGAAGTGCTTCATATGTCACAGCTGAGACCTTGAAGAAATGCAGCTTTGTCATGGGGTCTTTCTGCTAAAATGTTTTGATTAGGGAAGCAGTGGTTTTAAAACTCAGAAACCTCTGCCTGTGGAAGAGAACATTCTCTTTTCTTTCTAAACATTGCTCCTCCCCTCACTTGTGACATCACAGTTGGTTGCTGTGGAAATGATTGTCCTGTGACAAAGGATTGTGACTTAAGGGGCAATAAATAGAAGCAGCCAATGTCTCTTGAGAAACAAAGATTCTGATTAAACAATTGCCCTTGGTAATGAAGGGCAGGGCAGGGGATTCACCCTGGGGAAAGAGTGTGTAAGGTGGCAAGACCCTGAATAATTTCCAAAAGTGACACTTCTCGAATATTTCCAGGTTTATCTTCATGAACTTTTGAGGGGTAGAAATAGAGAAGAAAAAAAACAGGAAATTCGGCTATAACTCACACCTTTTCTAACATGGAGCTCCCCCAACTGTGAGGTGTCTCGCATTCAAATATGTTTAAATACCTAGTCACCAAGGAACTGTGCTAATGAAAACTTCTTCCTTAAATTTGCATTTCCTTGTTGTTGTTATCCTAAAATAGCAACTGTTTTTCTTTCATTTTTGATTGTTTGGGGTTCTTTTGAAGATCATTTTTAACCACATATGTACAATGGCTCAAAAATGTACACCTGTGAATAAAATGGGTTTAATTTCCCTCATTGACTTGGCGACCTCAGTGGAATCTAACCACAGGGTAGACCTCACTGATGGAGGTGTAGGGGGGACTAGGTAGGTTTTTCATGGCAGAGGGCATTTCGTGGATCCCCTCCTGGCAATCACATTCATGGGGGCTGTGTCTTCCCAATAAATGCATCCTTATAATAACAGGTAGTTATCTACAACTGACTTTGGTATTTTATGATTTAAATTGACCTCTCAGCTTAAGAGGAACAGGGAAAGAAGGCGGCTCAAGTAGTTCATTTGTCTCATTCATTGTTTAATTGGGAAAACTGCAGGAATTTCAAGTTTATTCATGGCTTTTTTTACTTATAGCTGTCTTAATCTCATGGAAACCATTTGCTCTTTCACTGGGTAAAACTTTTTTAGGGGATGACATTTGAGTTCAGGTTTTTGGCTGTTAACACATCAAGTAGGACATGACCTTTGAGAAAAATGGTGTCTCAAACGGTTCCCCCCACTCCCATCTCATTTTGTTATGTAAATAGTGCCCTTAAAAGCCTGCATCTCTTCAGTTTTGAGATATCTACCTCAAAGCAGGTGACCTTCCCTCATTTGCTTGTGCAGATTCAGAGATCCCATGTACAGAGTTAGAAACAGATCAGGAGATTAAGTTGAAAGCACAAGTCAGGGAGATAAGAAGTTATAAGTCATTTTTGGAAAATGCCTTCCAAACTTAAAACTTTCTGCTTATATCAGGAAAAGAGCAAAGGGGTGTTCATGGAAATGATTAAATCAACTTTGTGACATTGGTCACTGTGAAGGATTGAACACAGTGGTCTTGTCAGGCGTGGGGGATGGTGGTCATGGTACAAGCAACACTAGAGATCTCTGCAGGCCTGGGGTCTTAGGCTCCCACGTACTGCTGGGTGACCTTTTGGCCCATATCTGGGCCTCAGTTTTTTCATTTGCATTGTGGGGTCAATACATTTAATGCCTTACTGGGTTCTTGCAAGAATCAAATGAAATAATGAATAAGAAAGAACTTAAATGCTGTTAGTTTGCTGGACAAATCTATATAGGTCAAAAGAAGCCACAAATGAGACCTGGTGGGCCAGGAGCTCATGGAGGGCTTAAGAGTAATAGCTACAGCCTCTCTGTTTGGATGCATTTGCTTTGGGTCTCCCTGGGGAGGGGGTCAGACCTGTTCTTCCCAGCTCCATACCTTGTACCGTCCAAATGTTGCCAAAGGGATATGTTGAGGCAACATAAGGAAACACGTATCTCTGTCTCAGGACTGCTCATAGGTCCTGCCTTTTGAAATAAGTAAAACAACAAAAGCAGGAAATGTTGAGCAAAACGCAGCAATTCTAGTTAGACTCCTACTGGAGTAATAACCTTGCATCCAGCTCCTTGAGGGTGGGGGCCTTTTTTTCTTTTTTAATTCATTTCTAACCATCACCGGGGCTCCTCAGTTGGGCACTTAATAAACGATTATCAGATAAATGGTTTTGGAATACATTGTACAGACACTTTTAAATGGGCCTCTAAACTTGGTGGGACACTTTTGCAGTGACCATAACCTTCTGAATTTGCAGAACCAAATTCTATCTCCACCCATAGAACAGAATATAATCATACTAACATCCATTAGACAAAAGAAATTTATAAAGGTGCTCAGTATATGCTTAAAATAATAATAATAAGAGAAACTATTTCAAAAATGAGAAATTCATTCTGAGATCATTCCAAAAGAGACGATGAGGGTAGATGGGTTATTTGTAACAGCTGGCTAGTCTGGTTGAACTTGTTGCATGGAACCTTGGGGAAGTGGAGGGGCTTTTGTAGGGGGGCATACTCCCTCTCCAGGGAGACCAGCAAGAGTTGGCATCTCTATCCTGGGGCACTGAAATGCCTTCCTTTACCAACCCCTGGGGCTTCAGCTCTCCCCATTTGAAAATGGGGCATTATAATGAAAACAGTATCTGAAACATCCTTTGCATTGATTCATTAACCACCAGCTATTTCTCACCAGTCATGAGGTGCTAAATGGTTATTCTTTCCACCTTCCTATTGCAGGAAGCAAGGCACACAATGGCTTAGAGATTTCTCTGAAATCATGCCTTAAATTGGCAGAACTGAGAAAGAAGAGAATCTTCACTTTTTTTTTCCCCCTGAGGTGAGAAAGTTTTCAGATGCAGGAGGGATGCTAGAGGGAGGTCTCAGAGGGACAATTGGATGCTCTTAAGAGGTTGAAGCAATGAAAAGATTATGAACAACTCCACCCTCCAGGCCCTGCAAAATGTAATTAAAATAAGAACCATTATAAAGTGTAAAGTAAGAGGAAGTCCAACACAGTTGTGAATTTTCCTATGATGATCATGTGAAGGCATTTTGAAATTTCAAACATCAGATCCTTTATTTAGAAAACAGTGAATGGTTTCTGGTAGCCCTGCTGTGGGATTGTCTGCAATTGTCTAGTCTGCATGGGAAGCCCTGGGCCAGGCTCTGGGACAGCATGCCTCAGAAAAGATCTCCCAACCCAGGGTTGGATTGGGATGTTGTTCTTGGTGCCTTCACTCTCATTGTCGTGGCATAACAAGGGCTCAGCTCCAATCTTTGTGAGTACCTTTAGCAAACATTTCCTGAGCACAGACGAAAGCACTGTGCCAGGTATTGGAGACAAAGGTGAAGGAGGCACAAACCCTGCCATCCATTAGGGGAGAAGGCCCGCGCTCACGCATGAACTACTTCCAGAGTGGGGAAGCACTGCTTCTAGCTCCAGGTAGGATATCCACTGAAGCAGAACAGTAAGAACTAGTATATGGACGGAAGGAAAGTGAAAGCTGTGTTCCTAATGGCCTAACTCCTGTCTAGTCTCTCATGCACTAGGCACCAGCCACTTAGCTGAACTCTCCCTTGCTTCTGGGCATTCACACAGGCTGTTCCCTGTGCCTGGAATATTGCTGCTCACCCCCCATTCTTCTGACCTCCTCCTTTAGGCCTCAACTTAAATGAGGAGGTCTTCTCTAACTTCTTGCAACCACGTTAGCTCTTCTGTGAGTGCCCCAGAGATCTGCACCTCTCTTTCTTAAAGTCATCACTCTTATATGTTACTTTATGTTTGTTTTTCTCATCCAGATTGTTTTAGGAGGGAGATTTACCCCTAAATTCCCAGGCAGGTGGGTGCACAGTAAATATCTGCTAAATAAATAGTGAATGGATGCATGAGTACTTGTAGAGGAAAAATAACAGCAAGAGCTAAAGACCATTTAGAAGCAGACTGTGGAAAGCCTTGAATGACTGAAAAAGAGATTTAGAAGACATGTCCATTTTGGAAGGAAAGTTCTTGGTTAATTTACGTGCAATTTTAAGGGTCGTCTTGCCTGAGAAAGCTGACTTTCAGCTTATTCTGCCTGATGTTGAACCCATCATTGAAAAACAGCTGGCTTCAGAGAATCAGTACCTTTGCATCAGAAGCACAGCTAGTCCACCTCAATTTACTTTCACTGTTTTTAAAATGAAAGGTTTTTTTTCACCTATACTTATCCTCTGCATCCTACAGAAATAGCTGGGAAGAGGGCTGTCCTATCAAAGCATGAAACGAGACAAATGCAAACACATAAAATCAACCATACCTGTTAAGTGACATGCCAAGGAAGAGCCCTACCCACAGCTATCTCGTTACCTTGCTCAGTACAGGAGCCCCTGGCAGCCAGGGCCGCGAAATGGTTAAGAGCGCACTTTCCCCTCTCACCCCTGCTCACTGGACTGCCTGTTTCGGAGCTGCTGTGATATGATGGATGTGTCTGTCTCCATAGTGAAGTGATTAATAGGCATCTGTGTAGAGCGGACCCGGTGACCACAAAGACAACAAAGCCTCTCTGTGTCCTTTAAAGAAATATGCAAAGGCAAAAAGGAGGATGGACATTTCCTTCAGGGCTGAGCCAGAGCGGGTTTCGTGTTGGGCCTGAGAGCTAACAAAGATGGCAAAACACCAAGCCCTGGAGTAGGATCCCCTAAAAATAAACTCTTGATTTTCCTTTAGAGTAAGACAAGCCTGCAGTTTCCTTGAAATCCTCATAACAACTTGGGTGAATGGAATCTAACAACCCAATTTTTCTTGTTTGAAAATCTTATTGCAACAAAATGCCAGGCTCCCAGCCCTGCAAGGCAGTATGAATGAATGAACTAATCGTGGCCAGGCATCATGGCTGCTAACCACAGAGGGCTGGCTGTAATCCCTAGTATGGAGAGAAGAAAACAAATAGGGGGAAAAAACTCCTAACTGGAGACAATTTATCCTCAAAGCCACGCCCCACCCGGTGGAGATGACCATAGTAAAAAGGCAGTGGGAACTCTCTGTGGTTATCTTGGCAGGAAGGAGCCCTCTTCTTGTCTTAGGGCATAACATGAACCAGATGGTTTAAGAATAAACTGAAGAGCCAGCAGCCATGGAAATGGGCTCAGAGTTTATAACTCAAACTTTCCTTTTCCTGCCCCCCACCACATGAAGATTAGGTGCTGGGACGAGCCATGGTCCTCAAGAGTATCAAGTTAATGACTGAAAAAGTAGAGGCAGCTTCCTGGCTGTTTAATATCCTCAGTTCAGAAGCTATTTTAAAGCTCACATAGTGAAATAGTGCTTACTGTGGTTGTCTGTGGATGAAGCCACTTCCAGTTCTGTCACCTTTGAAATTGATGCTTTTTTTTTTTTTAATTGTTGGGATGCCATCACAGGCCAAAAAGGGAGAACAAGCATGAAATTCATTCTATTTCACATTTTTTAGAGGAGAAACAGCTTTATTTCCCCTTGTACCAGGGGGAGCCCTTGGGTCTCTGAGCTTTCAGGCTTGGCATTGCCTGTGGAGGGCTGCACCATAGCATGGACTGGGGTCTAGGTTGGGTCTCATGATAAGATGGTTTTTAAAAGCCATGCCCAGAAATGTTGGTCTGTGCTTAAACATGTGTTAGAACTGTCACTGTCTTTGTAAAGATAAGGATTATTTCACATGGTCAAAGTTTTAGCAAAATTTATGTGGTTTACTTTCCTTCTTTTTGAGGTTTTCTTCCTAATAAGACTGGAAACCCAACATCTAAGCAATTTCTGAAACCAGACAAAGCATTTCTGTTCTCCAGCTTCCTAGTCCCATTGTCTTGCTTTGTTCTCTCACAAGGCATCAAAGCTACAAAATGGAGAAGTGGATCTCCCTCTAAAATTTCACTAATATTGTGAAATTCAGGTGATTCTTTGAATCATTTGCAGTGCTTCGATTTTCCCCCCCCCTACAAAGCAAAGATAAATACGAGGAAACAGGTCTGTTTGAATACTAAAGCTGCAGTGGAAATACAGTTCTTGGGACTTGGATTATAGATGACACTGGGTGTTACTGGTTAAGAACCTGGAACTGGAGGTCATAAAGACCTGGGTTTGATTCTTGGCTTTATAACTGGTTAGTTTTGTGACCTTGGGCAAGTCATGCAGTTTCTCTGAGCATCAGTAGTATTGACTATAAGACGAGTGTTGTTGGAAGGATTTAATAGGTTAAATAAATGAATGTGCATGTAAAGCACTTGGCATTGTGCAAGACATTTGTTAATGCCCAATTAATAACGTAATAGAAAGGACGCCTGTGTGGCTCACTCAGTTAAGTGTCTGCCTTCCACTCAGGTCATGATCCCAGGGTCCTGGGATTGAGCCCCACATCGGGCTCCCTGCTCTGTTGGGAGCCTACTTCTCCTTCTGCCTCTGTCTCTCTCCCTCTGTCTCTCATGAATAAATGAATAAAATCTTTTTTATTTCTAGAATTTCTGACAAGTTACCTGCCTTGTACAGGGTCCAGTATAGAGTCTTTTAATGCAGCGCTTTGATAGGGTTTGACTGTGTCAACCAAGAGTAGAAAAGTAAAGATTTAAACATAAAACAAAATATTAGAGCATAATCTTCATCAGGATAACCCACAGCCACTTGCAAAGTGTCTTAAATCATTGCCGCTTGAGGTGCCTGGGTAGCTCAGTCAGTGAAGCGTCTGCCTTTGGCTCAAGGCCTGATCTGGGGGTCCTGGGACTGAGCCTGTTGGGCTCCCTGCTCAGCGGGGAGTCTGCTGCTCCCGCTGCCTCAGCTTATGCTCGCTCTTGCATGTGCGCTCTCTCTCAAATAAATAAATAAATAAATAAATAAATAAATAAATAAATAAATAAATAAATAAAATAAAATTTTTCAAAAATTAAAGAAAAAAAATCATTGCTGCTCAACATCAGCATCACCTGGAACTTGTTAGAAATACACATGCTTGGGTCCTGCCCAGACGTTCTGAGTCAGACTCTCTGGAATTGGAGTTCATAAATTTGTATTTTAACAAGCCCACCAGGTGATTCTTACTTTCACTAAAACTTGAGAAACCCTGCCCAATGTGACGTGAGTGATAGGCCAGAAAATGAATGTTTAGCTTTAAAAGTCCAGCCTCAGATGCCACTGAGGCAACGTATAGCCAGACCTTCAAACTGATGTCTACTGTAAATAAATAAATGCAGTCTTCCTTGGTGTTCAGAGCCTGAGTCTTCAGTGGGTCTTGGGTATGACAGTTCTTTACTGTAGTTTTCTGACAAAAAATACAAAATTAACATGATTTTATTAGAAAGCCAAATCCCTAGCACTTTCTCTTGGTACCTGATGGAAGCTTGACACAGGGCCTCAGACACAGTGGCCCTGCTGTAACGGAATCAGCCTAGTTTGCTAGAGCCACAATATGTTGGAAAAATGCCTGTGGTTCATGTGCCCCAGCGTGCAGACACGGAGGGGAATGTCTAACGTGCCCCCTCTCTGTCATGGGGGCCCTGCAGAGCCCAGGTGTGTTCTAGGTTGGGTCAGGCCCTTCGGGACTGGGTCCCAGGGCCAGAAGCAGCAGTGTCTCCAGGGAGCTCCCTCTGACTAGAGCAGCCTCCTCAAGAGGCCTGTGCATTACGTCATGTCACCTCGAAATTAACTCTCTGGTGACAGTGCACAGCCATCACGCAACGTTTGATAGTAGGTCAGGGCCTCTTTCCTCCTCCTCCTGCACGAGAATTAAGAAACTCCTAAAGTTTGTTTTATATTTCTGAATTGAAGGAAGGACTGGAGCTCCTTCCCCAAGTCCAGGTCCTGCTTTCTGATCATAAAGATGCCAAGCTCAACAGCATACTGCACACAGCTTAGTGCTTCCAGATCTGCTGAGTCGAACTGAATCTGCAAATCCATAGACTTATATAAGAGATTTTCAGTTACATTAAATTTCTGCTGTGTGCTTTTAAATCATGCAGTGCAGGGCCCATCAGCACTTAGGGTATATTTATTGCCTTAACAAATGTCAGATGATTGTGTCCAGTGTTATCTATTATTTATGAATAACAGAGGCTGTGGGGCTGGAAACGGCAAGCTTTAATATGTCCGAAAGGTTAGGCATAATGCAGATTGCTGCCCTATAAATTTCTTTTTTTTTTATTTTTTTTTTTTTTTTTTTTTTTTTTTTTTAAAGATTTTATTTATTCATTTGACACACCGAGAGAGACTACAAGTAGGCAGAGAGGCAGGCAGAGAGAGAGGAGAGAGGAGGAAGCAGGCTCCCTGCCGAGCAGAGAGCCCGATGCGGGCCTCGATCCCAGGACCCTGGGATCATGACCTGAGCTGAAGGCAGCGGCTTTAACCCACTGAGCCACCCAGGCGCCCATCTTTTTTTTTTTAAAGATTTTATTTATTCATTTGATACAGAGAGAGAGATTACAAGTAGGCAGAGAGGCAGGCAGAGAGAGAGGAGAGAGGAGGAAGCAGGCTCCCTGCTGAGCAGAGAGCCCGATGTGGGCCTCCATCCCAGGACCCTGGGATCATGACCTGAGCCGAAGGCAGCAGCTTTAACCCACTGAGCCACCCAGGCGCCCTGCCCTATAAATTTCTTGACACTATTTTCCCTCTTAATAAAGCATTGTCAGTGCTGACCGTACTGAACTTTGCATTATTTCTGTACCGTTCGAGACTGCCTCCACCTTCAGTGAAGACATGTAATTACAGAAACATATTTAACAAGAAAGCATCCTTTTAAAAAGTGGGAAATTTAAAAGTAATTGGAGTGGGAAATTCCTCTTATCCCATTAAAAATTGAATCTCTTTACGAAGACAGTTCCCAGGCTGTAGGCTTATGAGAGCTTAAGAAATATTAATTAAAGATGACAAACCCTCACACTGCCCGTAATTAGCTTTCTGACACCGATTAAGATCCTGTCTACCGTGCACTCGATATGTTTGAGTATAGCCACCTACTTTTCCCTAGTTAACTTTAGGGCCTTCCTGTGACTGTAGGTGCTGGGCGATTTACAGGTGGTGCAGTCTGGGGGGAGTGTTCTTTTCAGGCCTGCAGCTCAGCCCATATGCTTCATGGGATTTGAACTATTACTCCCTTGGCCTGTCTCTCCCTGGGACCCGCACTTGAATACAGCCTTCCTGTCCTCTCTCTCTCTGGCAAGGACATGAATTGTGTATTCTGAGCAACACTAACAGCTTTCGAGGCCATGCTCATGTATAATGTCAAGAAAAGAGAAGCCACCCTCAGGAAATTTCCTAGTTCCCACTCTTTGTCCCTTACGAGGCTACTTTGTTTTTGGAACAGTAAGGTTTGCAAAGTGAACCTTGTAATAAGCTTTTTTTTTTTTTTCCTTTTTTCTTTTTTAACTTCAGGAAATGAGGCTATCAGAAAGCTTTGAGATTGAGATAAAGCTAATATTAGTTTTCCATTATGCATTATCTAAAATACAAATCGACTATTTGCAATTTTATTGTTAGGACAAAACAATTTTTAGAGGAACACCATGCAGTCGAACCAATGAAAGAGCAAATTTTTAACTACTTCAGATGTTCAGTTAATAAGATCATGCCTACCTAACCTGGTCCCTGTAGTCCTTGAAAGTTCCATTAAGCTGTCAGAAAACTTTGTCATTGTATGTGTTTTTGTGCAAAAGATAGGAGAGAATGGAAAAAAAAGATTGAGGGGAAAGGGTGGGGGGTAAAATGAGTTCATGTCGAGGGTGATGTGGTTTGGAAAAATGGCTACAGATGAAAGGTAAGAGGTACCTCTAGAACATGAATTGATTGGTAAGATACCCTAAGGTTTAAGTTGCTGACTTTGGAAGAAAAAATTCAAGTCTCCATAATCATAATCATAATTTCAGCTCCTTCCTTCCTTCCTTCCTTCCTTCCTTCCTTCCTTCCTTCCTTCCTTCCTTCCTTCTTTCCTTCCTTTTTTTCTCTCTCCCTCTTTCTTTCTTTCTTTTTTAGAAAATGGATGTTAGGTGAAGAAAAAGGTTTTAGTTGCTATCTCTTGAAAAGAAACTTTAAATATTGGTGTGCAGAGGCAGACGGGGAGATGAAACAGCTTCGTACATGGCTGACATTTAACTTTTTTTTTTTTTCAATCTACTCTTTCCACAATAATCTCATCAAGACCTTAGATAAATTCAGCAAGTTGTCAGGAGGATACAAAATTAATTAGATTGAATCTACATCTCTGCCCGCAGGGCTAGAAGAACAGTTACAGCCCTCCACACGGGCTGCTCAGTCTGTACCCCTCCTCCCGAGCGTGGGCTCACGGGGAGGTGGGCACATCCTCGGTCCAAACGTCTGGCTCCGGGCCTGCTTACAGTACTGCTTTCCTCCGCCATTCAGATTCCTCCTCTGGTAGGTGACAGGGAAATACTAATCTAGTAAACCCTGGATTATATTAGCGTTTCTTCTCAGCCTCTCCCGATCTCATAGTCTGATCTGCATGAAAACTCTGTGCCATGCATCCCAGTGTTTCAACTAGAGAGACAGAGAAGCCCAAATTGGGAGTTCAGCTGGCTTGGAGCTTTATCTGGGATAGAGCCTGTAGGTTGGCAAGGAGCATCTATGAGGGAAATGCCAGTGAGGTGTAGAAACAGACACTTTAGATCCAAAACAGATGTAAAGTTCCATTTCCCCAACTTACTGTATATATGTAACTCAGAACCTATTATTATTGAATGATCCATTTGTTACATGTCTGTCATCCTCTTGATCTCCATCTTTCCTTCCCTCCCATGCTCCTTTCATCCCCTTTTCCCACCCCTTCACCTTCCTGTCCGCCACTGCCCACAGCTACAGCCCAAAGCCCTCAGTGTAACTTCGAAGGCTCCAGACTACCATTTTAATCTCAGGTCCCGTTGCGGCCCTCCATATACTCCATCACAGTAGTCACAGCACTCTGTCTTACACTCTGTACTTTCCTAGCTTCATGTCCCGGTCATGTGGCTTATTTGGCTTGGAATGGCCTTCTTCCCCCCTCTTATCCTTCGGTACCTTGCAAGGCCTTTCTGTCAGATCCTAGCCTGGATCTGAGCTGTGTCTCCCTTTCTCCTGTCTCAGATCACCACTGGCCCCTCTTTCCTTTCCTTTGCTTACTCAGACTTCACTCTGCCCCACTGGCTAGCCAGGTGGTCAATTGCATGTAGCCACTGCAAAACTGATTTCCTTGACTTGAAGACTTATGTGGAATTCAGATCAGTAGCCACTATAACACTCAGCTTATGGCTAAATGTTTGTTGAAAACACAAACCAAGAAAGTGAGGTTGCCGTTTTGTCTTGCTTTGAGCTGGGGTTATTGTCACCATTATTAAACATACTTTCTAGTGCTTTCTGGATTCCAGTTAATCTCCCTCAAAGCCATGGAAATGAGAAATGGGAAAAAAGGGCAGCCATATAATTAAAGAAGAAAAAAATTAACATATTAGGTTAACATACCAGTTGATAAAAATCTGAGGTTAAATCAAATTAGAACCAATAGTTTTAACCATGCCCTTGTTTAGGAACAGTTTGATTTCTTGGCATTTGATGGGCGCCGGGGTGGCTCAGTTGGTTAAGCATCTGACTCTTGGTTTTGGCTCAGGTCTGATCTCAGGGTTGTGAGATCAAGCCGCCTTGGGCTCCGTGCTCAACAGGGAGTCTGTCTGATTGTCCTGCTCCCTCTGCTCCTCCCACCACTCCCATGCTCTCTCTCTCTTTCCACTGAATTAAAAAAAAAAAATGGCACTTGAAACCCTACATTCAGTGGTAATCTGTTAAATTACTGTCACGTTTCAAATGCATTTATAACTTTTAGTGATAATTCTCTGATAATATTTTTCACCGAATGAAATTTTTACATTAATTCCTCTTATATGGGTTATTCTAGGGTTTTCTCAGAGTTAAAAGGTAGAATGTAATCTAGACATTAGATTTTATGTACTCACTGAAAAAAATATCAGCAGTCTGTTCCAATAGGATTGCCAGGTAGCAAGTATGCAGATCATCCAGTTAAATTTCAACTTCAGTGGAATAATAATGTTTTAGTATAAGTATGTCTCATGCGATCTGTGGGACATACATACTCTAAAAAGTATTCATGGCTTATCTGAAATTCAAATTTAACCAGGAATTCTGCATTTAATCTAGTAAGCTTACTCTGCTACCCCTAAATAATGTCCTTCTAATGATTCCCACAAACATTCTTTGGACCTGTCTATACTTTGGAGATTAAAATAACAGAGTAACAAAAATGATGCTAAACCTTTATGGGGCCGGTATAGCATAATTTACAAATTAAAATACTAATGGACTAAATGTCAAAAATTATATCTTACTTTTCATTAGCAGCAGCAGTAGCAACTTTAGATACTTTTTGTGAACTTTGAAGGATCACTTTCCTCTAATACTCAAAACAGAAATAAGTGCACTTTAATTCAGAATGGCTGTTTGGACAGCAGCAGTCAGTCCCCGTCTCTTGAGTGTTCCCGGGCTCTGAGCATGCCTACTCCTACCTGGTCCATCAGGTGTGGATTGTGGGGTGGCACTGGTAGTCTTCCCCACCAGACCAAACCCATTTCTCTGAATTCTCCAAGACTGCCCAGCCATCCCATTTAAAAATGGCTGTGATGGTATAGGTTTTACTAATAAAAGCTATGCAAATTATCAAGGGCTTCGTCTTTTTGGAACAAAGTTAAGGTTGTTTAAAAAAAGCCTGAGTTTGGCAGCATTTCCACCAAACCTTAAAATATGAATGCTGCAGCAAACACACCTCCCTTCCCTCCCCTCCTCCCTGTCAAGTGGCATGTGACGGCCGCAACACTGGTGCCTTCTGAAGGGAAGGGCTAAAGAAATGGGTCTGAGAAACCGTCTTCCAAGGGCTGTGTCCTGACATCAGCCAAGCTGCTTTGAGTCGTCTAATACTCTTTTCTGGGGTCTGCTTTGCACACTTGTGCTTTGTTCACATGGGCAGTGGTGGCTGGAAAGGCTTTTCGGTGCACTTTCTTGTCTATGTGTGCTTCGTCTGTCTGGCGGTCTGCTTTTTCTTGGATAGGAACCGTGTCTGTCTCTAGTGTAGCCTCTAACTCCTTATTGGCATTCCGTACTGCACTGTGCAGCCAGTCATAAATTTCGCTTGAGACGCCTCAGAAAACATTTTTGTTATGATAATGGTACTGAGGAAAGGGCAGAGAAAATCTGGCCCAAGTGTGAGAATCAGGAGAAGCAGAGAAGCTTTCTTTTCTTCCTTTACTATTGTGATCACTAATAATTTTCTCTGTATGTGACATCACCTACATGAGACTTGATGGGAGCCAAGAAATAGCTTTACCCGTAGAGAGAATCCGGGCACTTTGCAGTCCCCAATCCATTAGATGTTAAGCATCGGAGGTTATTAAAATGCTTGCACCATCGGGGGCCATGTTCACCTCAAATTGGATTTCTCAGCTTGTTAATGAGGAAGGTCTGGCTCTGAGGGTTTGAGGCTCAGAATAGGTGGAGTTTGAATGGGATCTGAGGGACAAAGGGGTCAGGCGTAGGTTACTGCCAGGTCAGGGGAACACAGGGTCATGAGTCTAGACCGGTAACGGAAAAGGAGACAGGCAGCAGAAATGATGACACTTAGCTTTCTCTCGGCCACAACTTACGGAATCACTAGCTACAGGTATCCTTGGGTACTCACAGCTGGTCTGGAGAAGAATCTCACCAGATGCTTAACAAGACTAGAATCCGTAATTTCCTGTTAGTCTAAATACATTTTACTCTCAACTCCTACTTGACCAAACTTCTCATCGCCAGTCACAAAGCTCAGTGGTTGGAAGAGATCTCAGAAGTGCCCTAGATCATAACATTGCAACGCACGGAACCCATTCCACAGAAGCGTGGCAGTTATAAATCTCATTCCTCCATATGCCAGGAGCCATGTTTTGGTAGTAGTTGAATCCTCACTGGATTCCTGTAATTGATTGAGGCCAGAGTTACCCAAACTTAAGTCATTCAACTACCCATACTACAGTTTTAGTGGTACCCATGAGTCTTACCTACCATATTACTTAGTAATTTTATCCTCCTGGACTTCTGGCATTTGCATTTACTTAGTATTTTATTTAAATTACCTTTAAAATGTCTTTCAAGTAGAAACTTTGTCATTATCATAAATGGGGGAAAAAGTGTCACTTTTCATAGATAGAAGGTAACCATAAAAAAGATAACTGAAAGCAAAACTGCTTTAATTTCCATTTGGTTCCAGCTGCACGGCAAAGCCCCCAGTCTAAAGCCTGTTTATTCTTCTCAAAGTGGGGATAGTAGCAAGTTAAGGGAGTTGTTAACAATAAAGCACCAAACTGAAACTTTTCCCTTGACATAACCAAGCAGACCGAAAGAGGACTGAAGAGGACATGACCTTCCCTCACAGGGTTCAGTATTCTTGAAAGCCATGATGTTCACAGCCACCTAAATCCTGTCCTGTAAGGAGCCAACTATCCCAATGGGAGGCTCTATTTCTGGAGGCTGCACTGCATTGGAGGAATCGTTGATAAACTCTGTCATCTAGAAAATTCTGTTCAGGATTGTTTATGAAGTATGGACAACATAGTCATCACCATACTTGACAGACCTTATGAATCTTACTGCAATATTATTTCCCAAAGTAGAAATTGCTTACACAAATGGTTGGTACATTGATTAAAATATATTCAACATTTACTGTATGTTTTAGTTTAAATTATTCATCTGATCTCTAATTTAAATTCTGTTTCCACATCTTTTTCTTGTGTGCAATGAGTGTATATCCTCTTGACTAAATATAATTGATAGTATCTCACTTTAAAGATTTTCCAAAATATATAAGCATACTACAGCGCTGGCATTTCCAATCAAATGGGAACATCTTTGTATATATCGACTATTTTATCTGTTTTCTGACAGCTCACAAGAACTCTATAAAGTCTGAAGTAGGGGATTTTCTCCTGTTCTGATGTATTGTGTCCTAACAGCAGTGGTCAGCATTTACATTTTATATTTATGCTGCACGGCTCCCTTGGCAGATCAGTACATGGCTAATTTCCTCATATATCTTGCAGTCTTCTTGGAAATCAGGTTTTATGGTATTATTACTTTTGGTCAGAAACAAGAAGCACAAGAGTGGCTATTAATTTTCAGTATTGCTTAACCTAAAAAAGAAACCTCTTATTTCTTTGGCTGTGGGAAGGGAGGTAGGGGGGAGACGAGCCAGATCTAAAAATAAAGTGGATTTTCTTTCTTACTCATATGTAATTAGAGCCCCTTTGTAACTACTCATTACCACCTCAGTAGTTATAGGATGAATAAATAATACATATTTTTAAATGTGGCAAAACCAAGAAAGAAGTAGCCAGGGCTGCATCCAGTTTCTCAACTTGGTGATTAAAGGGCTGGCTCTAGAGGCTCCAGACATCTAGGGACCCAGAGATAAAACAGAGCAGTTGGCTGTGTTTTTACTAATGAATCTAGGGCTTGAAAGATATCAGGCAATCTTAAAGAAAAGCAGCAAGGACAAGAGACATTAGGCAAGGCCAGTAGGGTAATGAAGGGCAAGGCCAGTTACTGAGAGAGAAAATTACTTCATTTTCGGCGATAATGCTTCTGCGAGCCTTACAGGCCTCTTCTCGTGCTTTGTTAGTATGACTGTCTAAGTACCTACAGCGTCAGGAGGCTACTCACGGTGTAGAAGGAAAGAGCCTTGGAACATTCCACAGAAGGGCAGAGGGCTTGGGTCTACTATTTGGAAAGGGGGAGGCTGAGAACAATGGTAGCAGAAGGGGGTTAGATTGCAAGGTGAGGATTGGTGCTTTGACAGAATGTGAGGAACGTACAGGATTAAGTCGAGACGAAAGACAACAGCAAGGAAAAGAAAGAAAAAGGCAAGCAAACATACTCTGGAAATGCAGGATTATTTGGAGGAGGATGTGGGACAGAGAATGGGGCCGACCCAGTGGTGGGCAGCAGATCTGCAGGGCAGAGCTGTGGGCTCCCCAGCTCGCTGGCCTCTTACTCAGCAGCCAAAAAAAAAAAAAAAAAAAAAAAGGGCATGGGGCACTTGACGACTCCTCAGGAAGCTGGTGAGCGGGACACATTTTCTGCTTAGCGGGGAAATGTGTGATATTTTAGAAACAATTCCAGAGTATATTTAGCTCCTCAAGCTGGGGCACACAAATGTCACATTCCCATGAGACAATCGACCCAGTGAAAAGAGCACCTGCCAGAGGCCCTCGCCAAAACCCATGAAACTCTCGCATCCCAGGAGATGCTGCACACACGGATGTGACATCATTAAGGCACCCACATCAGGAAATGAAAAGAAGCGAGGAGATCCTGGATTGGGCTAAGTTAAGGGACGTCATCATGAGTCAGAAAAGAAACAAGACTTTTCCAACGGAATAACGCCATCACCAAGTCATACCACACATTGCTTAGCAAAACAGAACAGAAGTTGAAAATAAATCATGAACATTAAACACAAAAACAATTCAGAGCAAAATGGAAATAAAAATCATAAAAATCATGGCAAAAGGAACATTAAGCTACAATTTTTTTTTGATAGATTTTTCTGCGTAACAACCCATTGTCATTGCCCTGTCAAATCGTAATCAATTGTCAAAAACCAAACTCGTATTTGATAGGGCAAGGCAAGGAGTTAACAGCACCAGAACAGTGATCATGTTAAACACCCATGCAGTCCCCTCTGCCACCATTGTTTGACAATTTGTAGACTGCTTCCAGCTTTGTCAATATTCATAATAAGACCCAAGAGAATGAACAATGCCGAATTTTAAAATGATCTGTCAAAGTGTTAATTGGACTCTTTGATAACCTCCATCCCTTGGGGGAGTTAACGACTGGGGAAGATTCACGTCACCCGTCTGGGTGAAGTGAAGAGGAAATGATTGTAACCAACAGCCACCGATTTGGTTGACACATTGAATGCTTTGCCGGAACGGCTGTTTGGTTTTTCAGAAAGTCACAGTGGGCAAACACCCAGTGAGTTCACGGAGCCGTCTCTTCTGGAGAGCTCGGCCAAGACCAACACATCTGCGGTCTGGAGCCACACATGACAAATAATGGCACATGGTAGGGCTTATGGCCCGCCGTGATAGTTCTGTCCCGTCACCCGTGAGCCTGGTGCACTCCCGGAATGGGAAGAGCGGGGATGCCTCCAGCTTCAGGAGGCTGCCGAGGCACAAGCCACTCGTTTTAAGATTTGGGGCGGGGAACATGAATCAGAAGCTCTAGAGGAATAAGAAAAGGGATTTCAGAGGGGACACGCTCCGGAACAAGTTACAAGGGCTACGCCTTTGCACGGCGGCTTGGTCCACGCCGCAGCGGAGCTGAGTCGCAAAAAAGAGGCCGAGAGTCTAGCACATGGGTCTGCCTCTCAAAGTAAAGATGGAAATACATGTATAGGAAACCCCAAGGCGGGGACACGACAGAGACTGGGCTCCAGGGGGTCGCGGTGGCTGGTCTGCCCCCAAGACTCCAACCCCTGCTTGGATGAAACCCTTGAAAACATATAGAAGTGAACAATTCTGAATGAGAGGAAACAGCTCTCAACATAACTGGGCTTTTCAGGCTCTGATTTACAAGACTGTTTTTCGGACAAGTAAAGGCCTCTTTGGTTGCAGCTGCAACTAAAGTAGGATGTGTTACCAGAAGCAGCCACTGGTGAGAAAAGAGAGGACATTTCCTGTCTCTAGTTGAGCAAAGAAAGCAGGGGAGAATTTAGGACAGTTCACAGTAGAGTCCCTTTCATTGAGCGCAGCTTCCTTTCCGTTTTAAATGCATAGCAATTCTGCTTGATTAAATAACATATTTTTGTGTTAGCCGTTGTCCTCAAAGGGCAGTTACAGTACACCGCAGGACCATGGCTCCATTCAAATTCAGCACCATGTGTGAGCGAGGGACACCATGGGCCAGAGGAGGCTCTGCCCTGCTGTTTCTCCATTCACGCATGAAATGGGCCTTTGCTTGGGTAACGTTTGAATGCCGAGGTCGGCCCTGCCTTCCGTCCTGTTACGGAACGGGAAAGGAGGACCCAGGATCCCAGAATGAGCTTAGGGGAGTGGAGAGGGGTCTGCTTTGGGCCAAGCCGCACCTCTTTTGGATCGAGGGAGCTCAGAGGATGTGTTATTTGTTTTGTGTGGTTTCTCCTGGATCGCGGAATCGTTTTGGATCTAGCCGAGCTCAGAGGATTGGACTGCAGTCTTTTTTTTGAGAAGCTTTCAATCCGAGTGTGTTGGAGGTCCCTGAAACACTGCTAAGATTCAGCTGGAAGCAGTTACACAGTCCTCCTCACTTTTCCCTCCCTTTCCCCCCAGAGGAAAAGGCATTTCCAAGGCCTTACCCTTCTTGTCTTGGTGATTACGGGAAGACACTGCCCCCAAAGAGTCTGTGCTGTCAGGTGAATGGAGCAGATCCTTCCAGTCCAGCATTCCTGCCCTAGACTCATACCCCTCTCGAGCCGCCGCGTCTGATGTGGTGGTGCTGGGCAGGAGGGAGCTGGAGTGCCCTGTTTTCATCACAGATACAGTTAGGGAGAACATCGCTGCAGACCCCCACATCCCCTTTGCTCAGAGGCCGGGAGAGGGACTGAAAGGAGATTGCTCTGGAGGTAACAGGCTTGGGGCGTGGGGTTCCGCAGAAGACTCTCTGCCCTTGCAGGTAGAGGATGAAGGGCCAGAGCCTATCTCTGCTGCTTGCTGGGTAAGCCTGGGAGTTTCTCTTTATTTCTCTGGGCTTTGATTTTCCTTGTGCACAAAATGGGGATGATGTCACTTACCTCCCTGTGTGGGGAGGATAAAGTGGCATCATGGTGGAAGTAGCCAGCAGTGTTGGACACACAGCACGTGCTCAAGAAGTACCAGTGTCCTTCTCTGGTATTCCCATAGCACCACTAAAGGCAGGATGTGCCCACTCTGGGAGACACCCTTTGTGACTGATGGGGCAGGTAGGTGGGAGTGGAGGAGCCCTTCGCCTGTAGGGACAACTCAGCAGTCCTGAGCCTTTCTCATGGGGGCTGCATCTGGCGTTCAGCTTCAACGTAGCTTCCCAGGATCTAGCCGAGCTCAGAGGATTTCTAAGAGAAGTGATGACTTTCTAAAGGGAGCTGCTCCCACCACTGCTTCTCTGGAATGGCAGCCTGAGTTGCCCCACGTTGCCGTGGCTATGCCTTCTGTGTCTTGTTCCAGCAAACTCAGCCTCATGGCCTGCTGACTCATGCTTGGGAGAGGTTGTACTTGAGGCCACACTGACTGACGTGCTTCGGATTAGAAAGGGACAGAGTTTTGAGAGCCAGAGGAGCCTACCAGAGGATGACGTCAGGAAAAGCATGGCCAGGTTGGGATTTAGGGCAGAAACTCTGGATACTTCTGTGAACACATTCCTGTTTTCTTGTCATTGTCCCACACGGTTAAATACAGGTCACACCGGATGCTTTGATGTAAACTGTCACAGTGATTTAAAGGAAGCCCCACTACCTATTTTTTCCAGTAGAAATAAAATTTAACCTCTCCGTGATTTTTGAGTCGAGTCTTTGGCTCACTAAACCATCTTCGCTATGGCAACCTCTTGCACAGTGTTTGAAAGGCCATCAAGGCAAGTACTGTGAATGTGGAGTAAGTGGCTCTGGTAGAAAGGAGGGGAGAGCCACAGGTGGCTCCAGCCTTGGGCTGTGATCACCACATATGTGATAAATAAAATACTGGCGACCAGGAAGGAAGATGACAGTGATCAGTGCGCTGCATTCTTCCCTATGACAGTTATAATAAGTTGGGTTCCCAGGAGACTCCAGTACTGCACATAACAGACAACATACATAAAGACCATGGGGAAAAGCAAAGAAGCCAAGTGGCTCACCTACACTCTAGTGATTTCTGTGGAAGCACCACTCTTAAACGCCACCACAGCACATGGGTAACATTTAAGAAACCCTGTTTCTGCATAGAGTTTGTTTGCCCCCGTGCAGCCTCCAACATTGGCTTTGGCGCACATAGTCTGGTTTCTATCCAGCTGTTAGGAACATGTTCATTTACAACTCAAGAATACTTGCCTCTAGACTTTCTCTCTCTCTCTCTCTCTCTCTCTCTCTCTCTCTCTCTCTCTCTCTCTCTCTCTCTTTTTAAATTTCTGGGTTTCGCAGCGCATCTCTTAATACTGATAAGAGAACAGGAGTAGCGAAATTAAGCCAGACTTGTAAATGCAGAATTTCTCTGACTTCTTTTTTGCTTATATTGCGGTCTGAAACAGAGCCTGTTTCCTAGTCCTGCTACACTGCTCTTACATTATCTATATCTATATCTATATCTATATAGATATAGATATATAGTCAGCCTAAGAAGAATTCAGCACCCAGCCTAGGCAAACCATTAGAAATCGCTTTGTAGGGAGTTGGGGGGGGGAGGGGCGGAGAAAGAAAAAAAAAGACAAAACCCTTTTCTCCAAGTAGCAAGCATTTCTTTTACCTGAATTGATATGCATTTTGAGTACTTTCAACTTAACGGTGTTCAAGGGGCAATTTTATGGTAATGCCATAAGTATGGTTTAGGGAGAACATTTCTTAATACGGTAATCTAGGGGAAATATATGCCTAAGGGACGCATTCTCCGTCGAACGATTTCCTGGACCATATGCTGCAAATACATGGAAAACTCATTGGTAATGGAAAGCTATGGCTATGAGAGGAAATTAATGTGGACCAGATGGTAGTTAGGTAGAAAAATGCTTTACACAAATGTGAGAAATCAGCTCCTTCCTATTGCTGAAGTGTTAGTCTAATACCCACCGCATCCCCATTTTCTGTATGTAAATCTAGAGAAACCATGCGTCTGATATACTTAAAATTAAAGAAAAAAATTAAGCAGCCTGAGGTTTTATTCTTTTAAACTTATGCTTGAGGATAGGCAACACGTATCACTGGTGAATCAGACAGTTGGAGAAAGCAGTGCCTGATTCTCAAAAATTTTAGAACCGCCTTCTAAGAGCACCATTAAACAGCAGTCCTTAGTTTGAAATCAGAGAGTTGTATTATTATTACTACTTCTCAAAGCTTAAAATGTTAAAAGGAAATTGCTTACATTCTTAAAAATCTCATTCTACAGGCTCTATCATTTTTGTGCATTCCCTAAGAGCCTCTGTAACCAAAATAATGCTATGCAAAGAGGCATTTATTTGTAGATACAGTATTACAGGTCAGTAGATTTGGAGCCTGTGATTTTGTACTGTTAATCCATTAAGAAAGGTCATATTTTAATCAGTGGAGCTTAAGATGTGGTGGTGTTCCTTTTTTTTTTTTTTTTAAAGTAATCAATCTGTCCATCCAGTGTGGGGCTTGAACTCACGACCCTAAGATCAAGAGTTGCATACTCCACCAACTGAGCCAGCCAGGCACCCCTGATGTATTATTCTTATAATATGCAAAGAAATAGATTTTAGAAGTTAGCTTTAATATGCATCATATTGTTTCTCTATATCTACAAGTCTGCGATTCCAGAGGTTAGAGACCCTTCAGGCTACTGTTACCTTTTAACAATGATTGTAGCCAATTAGACACAAAACGAGAGACACTAAATGAATCCAAGACAGGGAGAGAGAAGGAAAACAGGGTCCAATTCACTAAAAAGGGGTTCTTGCGTATGTGACTGCTATTGCACAGAACTTGTGCCAATCAGAGAGACTGTATGATTTATTGTAATGATTCCTTTTTTGTGAGTTAGGCACTTTGAGTTTTATGGCGCTCTCTATGAGCCTCAGCTCAGCCACTGAACATTGTAGGGTGGATGTGCAAAGGACACAGCTAAAAACGGTGCATTTTGGACTTTGTGGTTGGCTTCCTAGTCTGTATCCGTGCTCATACAAGTAGTAGTTTGGTCTTACCTTTGATGGTAGAAATACAGTGAGTAGTCCAGTGCCCGACACTGTGGTACGCACTCAGCACATATTTGTTGAATTAATTAAATCTATTCTAAGTTTTTTAACTCCAAAATAAACATCCCTTGGAATAGTTTGTGGAAAGAAAGTCTCCCGTGTTTTTATAAGTACTGTCTGGACCAGTTCTTATTTTGGTGGTCAGTCAATCATCTAGCCACTTGACACTGGACAGATTTAGCCTAAAATGGACAGGATCATTAGTTGAAAGGAAAATTCCAACTCTTCTTTAGTTTCATCACAGAAGCCACTGATCAGGAGCTGAGGACGAATAGGCATTATCCCTTAAAATGTTAATACGGAGGAATTAATAAGTTCCTTTCCCTTTGTAGAGGAAATAGGAGAGATTCATAGATCGGAGGGTGACTTTTTGTTCATAAAAAGCATCCCATCATTTAATTATTCTTTCTGTATGAGAAATTACCTGGTTGTTAAAATTGGTCTTCGTCCAATTGATGAATACTGGGGAGGTTGCTGGTTCAATTAGATTTAAGACTTGAATTCCTCAGTATCTGGTAGAGATTATTCAATTATAGGAAATGATTGCAAAGTATGATAGTGGGGGAGAACAGATGCTAAGTGGTCTCTCCTTCTGAAGGGTGAGCTAAGCTAGATGACATCTGCCTCCTGAGAAATTTTTCTTCATTGTTGGTGTTCAGTGTTCTGGCTTGAGTCATAGATAAGACTAAAGGTGGATGAATTCTGTGGGCTCATCTGCTCTACATGGCCCCCCTTCACAAGGGAACCAGGCATTGTAGTTTACTTAGGAGTGCACAGCCTTCAGGACTTCCAAAGAGGCTTTTTATTTATGCTAATTAGGCACAGGGAGTAAGAGTTTATGACATAGAGCTGTTAAACACATTTGTAGCCATCTTGAACTATTTCTTTGAATCCTAAACCTGCCTTGCTTTCTTTTCTTTCCTTTTTTTCCCCTTCCTTTATTCCTTGCCTCTGCATTTAAAGACTGTCCAGGAATTGTTCTGTTAACGTATTTTTAACACGAAAGCTATACAACGTTTGTGCATCAGTGAAACTCTTAGTCTCCATTATAATGCAAAGCTTCAATCTTCCATCACACGTGTTTTCCATATTTAAAAAACATATGAATAGTTTACCCTATAAATGTTTGGGGGAACTCTGAGAAACAGCAGTGAAACACTTCAGTTACATTATGTTTTTCTTATAAAGGGCTCAGAATACTCTGTTTATGGACATCATGGCTTTGTTTAATGTAGTGTCTGTGTATTTCAGAGCGGGAACAATGGGGTAAATCCTGTTTGCACGTCGTTTCCCCTGCGTCACTCTTCCTTGTATACATTCAGAAGAACTCTCACTGAAAATATGTCTAAATACTCATACTCTTTGTGAACTTAAATTTCGACGATTTGATACTGGAAAGTTTGCCTCCTAAGAACTGGTCTCAGCTTGCTGTACAGATTTTTTCCTCCCCCTGCAGAGGGCACCGCCCTGAAAGTCAGCATTTTAGGGAATGGCATTCTACCAGTTAAGAGCTATGGCCTGTTTCTTACAAGCACTATTCTTTTATCTTGGATATACTTATATCCAAAAGCAATTTCTTCTCCCTCAAGAGCTCATTAAATATATTCACTGAATTCCCTGAGGTTGGAGAATTTCATGTTAAAAATGTAGGTGCCAGTCTCACATGTCGATTATCTCTCATAGGCAGTGATTTTTGAAGCATTGTGAGATTGATAAATAATTTTAGTGAATTGGGGCCCTGAAGTAACAAAGAATCTGGTCCATGATGTTTAGGGATGAAAACTATAAACTATCACAGAATGAGTGGCTTGGAATTCAAAAAAAAAAAAAAGTTCTGTAAACTGACCATACACTGTGTTGTAAGACATTTCATGATCTGGAGGAGGAGTTGAAATGTCTATAAGAAAAATAATGAGGATAAAAAAATTAATTAAAAAAGAAACCTAAGGTTTGAAAATACTCAGGAGGATTAGTGAAACAGGATTTCCCACATAGATTTCCATCGATATTAAATTATGAGTAATATCTTTCTTACCATTCAGGGCCACGAAGGAATCTGGAAGACAAAAGGGAGGAGAAGGTTACTTAATGTCTAACACTCTGCTTAGCGTGACTTACATAATAAGCAGGGATGAGCTAATACAGAATTATGCTAACATATGATCCCCAGTACTAAGTAAGTGCTTTTTAATTTCTGCGTGTAATACAAGACGCTTTATATCGGGTCCAATTTCACACCCCCCGTCTCTTCTCTGAGTCACTGCCCTTTGTTGCCAAGACTCAAAGGAACAGCGAGAGTTAGAAGGAATGGGGACTGCGAGTGTATGTGATGCTGGGACTGTAGGTCTTACTCTATAGAGAGGGACGTGTATGTGGGCAAAACAAGTGACCCCTGGACCACACTTACAAACACTCTTGTCTTTTTATGTTCTCCCTCGTGTCATTGTCTCAATCACACACAGGTCGTGTGTGTGCTGGGTGTCTGCGTCACATCACTGGTTCATTCAGCTTGCTCTGAGCTTAGCCTCTGACACTGACTTCAGGGTCTCCTCATTTCCCCTTAAAATCCTGCACAGGAGTCACTGTGCACCAATTATAAATCCCCTGAATGCCTTTATGTGAACAGGTCTGTCTAACAGAAGTAGGTCATGCTCCACCAGGAGCAGAGAGCAGAGAAGTCGCCAGGAAAGGCAGCAGAGGGTGGCTTGTACCACCAGCCCTGAGCTGGGCCCACTGAGTGCCTCACTGGGACCGGAGTTCCAGGTTAGGTAGCACACAAAAACACAGAGATTGAAGAGTAAATTCCGGGCTGGGGACCTGAGGGACTCCCCTGTGTTAGATACAGAGGCTTCCTTTGGTCCCTATACCCCACAACACACAGGTGGCGTGAGCCTGCTGGTGTCATGGACACGGGACAGAGACAGTAACAGCCATTTCCACAGCTTTCATCCATTCCGTTATTCAGTCCCAGTTGACACTCGTATTTTCTACAGACGCCCGTACCACCAGATCGTAAAAATAGGAAGAAAATTATTCACTGAAGTCAGCTAATTAAGTTTGCTCACATAGACGCACACACAAACCAGAACTTGTTTCCCTGAAAATGGAGCCATAAGGCACCAACATGATTAACATGATTTAAGATCCACTGATCAAACATCAAACTGTTTCATGGCACACAAGTAACGCAGGCCTTTTGGTGATGACACTGTCTCCTAGTTGGATTTCTTCCCTCATAAATTTTGTGTTTGAAGACCTAATAAGAAGCTTTTGCCAGTATGTAATATTTGCATATTTTGCAATAATTTTGCACGAAAAAATACAGCAAAGAATTTGGAGATGAGGCTGCCTTTAGTCCTCTTTATTGGATTGTATTTGATCTCCAAAAAAAGGTAAGGCAGAAATTTGAATGGTACCTTAGAGTCTCCGAGTTCAGTAGGAATTCAAGATTGAGAGTTGGATCCATGATTTTCATTATGAAATCAGGATCAGAGTAATACAGTTTCATTCCCTCAGGAGCTATTTTTTGGGTGCCATTTTGAATGAATGCTTTCTGAAATTCATCATATATAACATGTAAAACACTGCAAGCTAACTATTTTCCGAGAGAGTGGCATTATTCTTTAAGTTAGCATTAATACACATTTTCAGGAGATTACCCATGTTAGATCATAGGACAACTGGGCAGATGTTTGACCAGGATATTTTATATGAAGTTCCAAATAAAATGTTATCATTTAATAACTTTTTTTTAAAGATTTTATTTATTTATTTGACAGAGAGAGAGATCACAAGTAGGCAGAGAAGCAGGCAGAGAGAGGGAAGCAGGCTTCCTGCTGAGCAGAGAGCCCGATGTGGGCCTCGATCCCAGGACCCTGAGATCATGACCTGAGCCGAAGGTGGAGGCTTTAACCCTCTGAGTCACCCAGGCGCCCCTCATTTAATAACTTCTTGAGATGAGCTCCAAGATAAGCATAATAGGCTAATTCCTATTTTTAAAAAAGGTTATTTTGAGTCATCTTGTACTTAGTGGGTTCTTTCTGAAATTTTTTTCTACCGTGAATGGTAACAGACATAAATCTAATAAAAAAAATTACTTTTATCAGGCAACATGTTCAAGAAGAACAAAACACTCCCATTCAATTAAAAAGCTAGAGTACAGCAATCAGCCTTTTTATTATTTGGCTAAAAATTACAGTGTAATACACATTTTTTAAAACAACAAAACCAGGTTTTTAATGGAAGTGCTGATCTGACTTACTGCTTGGCTATAATTAATATCCTCTGGAGTGAATTGGTTCCACAGTGTTGTAACAGGGAAGCAGGCGCCAGCATTTGTAGCAGTGACACCAACAACACTGGCTTTCCAAAACAGTTTCCTCTATCTGCTATTTAGAAGTTGATTTCTGTTACTTCTGCCTGGTTTGGGGCCAGCTGCACCCAGCCCACATGTGGGGTCGTGTTTCTGGGCCATCCGACCAAAGGATCTTTGCGCAAAGATGAGCATGGATGAAAAGCTGTACTTACTGTGACAGTCTCCTAGGCCCTCTGTATTGCCACGTTCTATGTCCTGTTCGAAAGTCAGTCTTAAAAAAAAAAAGGGAGAAGGGAGAAGAAAGAAACGAATTCAATAATGCACGTCCTTACTCCGGAATGAGTCTGAAATTTCACTCCAGAAATGAGCACGGTTTGATAAATTGAATGGCAGGTGCAAAAAAAGAAGTAGATAACAGCTGGAAAATCTGTCTCCGAAGTTTATAGAAAGGAGTCTTATGTGACTCTCCAAAGAGAAGACAGGGTTTAAACAGCTAATTCCGATATTATTCGGGGAGTTAATTAGTTGGCGGATTATTTATAGCCTTCTTTTACGGATTATTTGAGCATTTCTTAAACATTTAAAAAGTTTAAATGTTAACATAACTCTTTTTAAGTGATACAGAAGTCTGTAAATTAAAAAAAAAAAAGAAAAAAAGTGTCTTCCTCTCTACTTTTCCTTTGACCCCAGCACTGCCTTCCTAGACCTTGATCTGTTTCTTTGCGTAGAAATGACCGGTGTAACAGAGTGTTCCAAAGAACAAACGGCCGGGGGCATGTGCCACCCTCGGGGCGTGGTGGTGCGTTGTGCAGAGACCCTCCAGAGACCCTGTGACCCTGCGGTATTACCCTCCTACTTGCCCACAAGTTCATTCCTCTTTCAAACCCATTTGGTTACCATTGGGCTGCACAAGGTGTAAAACAAGTCCAGTCTCAGTATCTCTATTTTGATATTTGAAATAAGCACACTGGACTCAGAGGAGTACTGTCCCTTTTCAGGCGAAGCACTGTGCTTCTTCTCACAACATCGTCGAAACTCTTATTTTGCAACTGCCTTTAGAGTTTATTTCATGGACCATCTAGGAAAACTATCTGGAAAGTCACAGCCTTGATCGAATCATTCACCATGTTTGTTTTCCAGTGTTTTTTCTGTTAAAAATCAAATTCATATTCAAAAGATAAAGATTTTCAGTGGTAGTGAAAGCCAGAATTCATCAGGCTCATCAGGAAGGCCGTTTTCCAAAGAGAGTTCTGCCTGTTTTGAGCAATGAAATATAGATGTAGATCCTTAAGGGAACAATTTTGGAGTTCAGATGTTGACTTAAAAATTACTTTCTTTTTAAGATTTTATTTATTTATTAGAGCAGCTACACACAAGCAGGGGGCAGAAGGGAGTGGGGGAGGGAGAAGCAGACTCCCCACTGAGCAAGGAGCCTGATATGGGGCTCCATCCCAGGACCCTGGGATCATGACCTTAGCTGAAGGCAGATGCTTAACCAACTGAGCCACCCAGGCGCCCCTACTTAAAAATCAGTCTTACTACCTTTGGTCACCCCTTGAATATAGAAAGGAGATAGGTCATTTCTTAGCTTCCGTCCCTGTGATTTGTGATCTTTAGTCCTTCACCTCGAGGGTTCCCAGGAAAAGATACAAAGCTCTAACACTAGTATGTCAACATTGCTACTTGTGAAGTGATCTGATCATGTATCATGAGGCCAATTTCCAGGTCAGACTTCACAACTGTCACGAGCTACGTTTGTGGGAATACTTTGCCTCAGGTTAGCGTGTGGTGGTCATCAGATCCACTTCCCTACCTGTCCAGCTATTCTATAATGGGAGAGTGATGCCAAGATGATTCTTTGCCCTCTTGGATCTGGGAACGTTGAAGGAATGGCTCAGACAGAACTATGCTGCCATATGGCACCTTCCTTGAGTTGCCACAACTTGTCAAGGACGTGCATTGGATTTCATATCCACTGAAGTAAAGACAGAAAAAAAACCCCCACAAAAAAAAAAAAACCTTTTAACTAATGCCATCTAGGCATTTAAAGCCAGGGTAACAATTTTATGCACCAAAATCACAAACATGATAGAGTGGCCTCATCTAGCTGATCTGCTGGACAACTGCCAAGAACTGATTGACTCCCTAACGAGTAATAGGGTCAGCTGTACTTCAGTGCACAGAAAGGTTTATTGGACGCATACACCACACTCGCTGTACTGACGCATCGCTGAACAAATGCTGTGCGATCTCTTCTTGGCCCTGCACGGTCCATTAGAAGAGTCAGTTTGGCTGTGGCTGGACACACCACAGCACTGATCTAATCAGGACCCTGTGCTCCTTTTCTCTCTGTTCTTACTGACTGCCGCGATCAAGGCATACACTTTCTTGTCTCTCTCTCCAGGGAATACTTAGAAGCCCACTGTGTTTCTTTCCTCTGTTTTTCTCATCAGTCTAAGGACGAATGATTAATCAATTGGTGATCTGCCACATGTGATGTCGGTGTGTTCTATGAAATGGGAAAAGGAGAAGGGCTGGCAGTCCCCCTGATGAGAGGTCTGTGCACAGAAGGCTCGGTGGCAGTGGCGTGTGAGAGCACAGCTGATGGTGCGTCTAGAATGTGCAGCAGCCAAAGGCCGCCTTCCCCTCCTCCACAGCTCAGGCTCCTTACCTGCTGCTGGGTGACAGGTGGCCACAGGAACCGCCTTCCTTTACCCACCCGCAGTACGGGTCTCTGGAGGCGATACAGGTTCTGTGGGAAGAACGGGACCGTGAGCTACCGGGACTGCTCTCTGAGCACTGTGGACTTTTCTCGTGGTCAGTGAGGCCAAGTACCTACTTTTTACACTTCCCATGTCGTTCACACCGGCCAAGGGGAAGCTTTATCACACAGGTAGAGAATGCAATGTACAGAGAGCTACTGGCTTTGTCCAGCTGCATGCCCATAATCCTCTTGTCCTCTACTCCGTCGTAGCTGCACCTGGCGTTACAAGGCAGGATGATACCGTTCAGAGTCTCTCTGGGGTCCGTTCTATTTTTCCTGATACCCCCTCCCACCCCACCTCCCAGCCCACAGGGTGGTATCTTAGTCTGGTCTCACCCAAGGTGAAACAGATCCTCTAATTTAAGCCCCCCCCCCGCCCGCCCCTACAGTGTGTGTATCTATATAAACACACACGTTATTGGCAAGGAGAAAAGAATGCTTTTTATGAATTAAAGTAATTTTTTTTTTTACAAACAAAAGTCACCTAAAAATGCTATCCTCAGATATTCTCTGAATGAAAAGGATCATAATGACCAATAATTACTAAGAAAGAGCCAAAGATTCTACGTACTTTTCAGGGTTATAAACGCTCATCTCCTCCAGGAAAAGGCTGTCATTTAGGAAACCACTGTTTCCTACCCTGGCCAAGAACTTCAAGATGATTCCCTTCTCTGATCCCAGGAAAACCACAGTGTGATTCTGATACGGGCCGGCAGCAGTGTCCACTGCAATTTTGGTCAGGCGGTATCTAAAATGACAGGATCACGGTTTTTATCTCTTTGTCGGTCTGTCATTAAAGGGTCTCCTTTCCACTTCAAACAGTTGTGACACAGCTTTCTAGTAATAACCTCAAGAAAAATATATGCATCTAGATAATGTTCTCAAGCTGTTCTGGTCCTTTATTTCCACGTGCAGAGCATTAGGATGGCTCCAAGGGGAGGACGGAGGTATGTGTTTGTGGAGGCCAAGTCACATAACAAATAGACAGCCATCGGCATCTGCAACTGCTCAGCAGTGATCTCTTCCATGAGCAGCAAGGAAAGGCCGAGGTCTCCCAGGAAGAGGGGAAGAAATACTAACCGAACTCAATGAACATTTTATTTAACACTGAAAAGACAGGTAACAGATACAGTTTTCCATACTCTGTCTCTGAGGGGCAAAGCCTTGTCAGCAACATGTTGGATTGGAAAGCTTTCCATGTGTACATAGAGGGGCTGAGAAAGTTCTGAAGGATGGGAA
Source organism: Ailurus styani (assembly GCA_002007465.1). Taxonomy (NCBI): domain Eukaryota; kingdom Metazoa; phylum Chordata; class Mammalia; order Carnivora; family Ailuridae; genus Ailurus; species Ailurus styani. Next base: position 1,073,977 of record LNAC01000177.1, on the reverse strand, counting down.
GGTGGCGTGCTGATGGCACTGTAAATAAATATGAGGACGTGCAGACCAAGGTCCATCTAAAGCCATAAGGGAAGGACATCAGTGCTTCGATAAGCCCTATCGCGCGCCATCTTTCGCGGTATCTCTCAGCCTTTCACTACTCTGTGGATACCTCTTTGTGCCAAGCACCTTGGCAGAAACCAGAAAACATGGGCCCTCCTGCAAGTTATATACCACAGCTTCCAGTTTATGGGCAAGGGCCATTTATAGTACTTTAACATCTTTCATTTTTTTTTTTTAAGATTTTTATTTATTTATTTGACAGAGAGAGAGAGATCACAAGTAGGCAGATAGGCAGGCAGAGAGAGAGGGAGATGCAGCCTCTCCGCTGAGCAGAGAGCCCGATGCAGGGCTCGATCCCAGGACCCTGAGATCATGACCTGAGCCGAAAGCAGAGGGTTAACCCACTGAGCCACCCAGGCGCCCCAGTACTTTAACATCTTCCCATAAAGTCACCATTTAAAAAATGGTGGTAAAGTTGAGTAACATTTTGTTTGATGGCTGACACCAACAGGATGGTACTTGGGAAATCCTGTGGAATAGTTTGGAAATAAACTCTAAAGAAATACAAGAAGGAGTATTTAACGCTATCACAAACTTCTAATCAACTGTCCCTTCTCTTCTGGCCACTCCTTCAGATTACAAATGGTACAGGGTGAATCCTTCACGCTAGTGTCCTTGCATAAGTGTTGTCCATCCCTAGTCTGTTCAGCAGCTAACAAGCTGGGGACAGGACTTGGTTGGAATCTGGAGCATGTTTTGCAACCAAATCCAGCCAAACAGGTATCCACATCCATCGACTGGCTCTCCTTCACTGCTTCCCTGCTTTTGCCCAGAAGGCTCTCACCTGGAAGGAGATATCTTTGTTACCTCTAATTGCTGGCATGGGTCCAGTTAGCCTGAAGATAACAGAACTCTTTTCATTGGGAATGTGGTGATGGGGGTTTGTTGGCAGGCACCCGACGGGCCACCATGTCCTAGCTGAAGCAAGGCCAAGGGTAACAGGATGTTTGTGGCATTTCAAATCATGATGCGCCCACAGGTTCTGTGAGCGTGAAATGGAGGAGGGAACAGCCCATTTAGGGCGTGGTCTGCTTGACACCCACCTGACCATCGTCCTCAGGAACCACGGCCTATTGATGACGGAAGGCACGGCCTCATCCATGAGTGGGTGCGTTTTGATGAAGTTCAGGGTATCATCGGGAAACTCATTGGAGGTTGTGTATTTTTCTAAGGTCGATGAGCCAGCGCAGCAACCTGGCCTAAAAAGAAACAAAGGGAGGGAGTTGTTTCTTTTTTTTTTTTTTTTATGCCTTATGGCAAATTCTTTGAACGAACTGCTTCCCTAAGCATCTGGCACGAGGGAGAATATGCTGTAGGCTAAGAAGAGGAAGTTGAACGGTACAGGATGCCACCGAATAAAATCGGCTTAGCTTCTTTCCGGCCGCCTCTTCATTCCATAGAGAAGCTGCAGCCAGGGCACCTGGCTTCCACCCAGAAGCACAGACCAACCCCCTAAACAGTGATGGAGCTTCAAACAAGGGAGGGTGTGTGCTTTGCCCACGTGGAAGGGGCTCCGCTACCCATCCTAAAATCCTGCTGGACGTTCTTGAGGCACATTCGCTCTACCAGAGGGGAGAACTTGGCTGACTTCTGCACCGATGTAGAAGACAGGGGCATTCACAAAGTGGCCAGCCAGTGTAGAGCCCAGCAAGACTCACTATAACTGGCTCTCGTTACCAGGGGATCCGAGAACATGCGGGGTTTGTTTTTAGTGTTTCTGGTTGATTTGGGCAGGTGTGAAAAGCCAGTTACACTGAAGATTCCCTCCCAAAAGGTCATTTCTTTATTTCTGAACAGCGAAAGCACAAAGTCATCTCTACAAGCAATTCAGTGGTTTCAGGAGTCAGGGGAAGGCCTAGTAAAGTCAGGTCAGGGAACCACCGACCACAGTCCTAACCACACCCTGGCTGTGCCTGTTGGTTCAGGAGAGTACACTGGACCCTGGTAGCCCTACATGATCTGGCCTCATCTAGGCGCCATTTTATGGAACTAACGCAACCAGCCCCGTGAAAGCATCCTGATGTTGGCCAGAGGCATGGGGAGGTACGTGGAAGGGTGGGGAGAAACCCAGTGCCACCTTTCGAAAATCAAAGCATGTGTCCTAGTGATAACTGACTGTCACCATCCTCACACGTCAAGGAGAGTGCAGTCTGTACGTATTCCCGGAAACCTCATCCTCAAGCCTAGCTCCCCTTCCTGCTTATCTCCAAAGTAGCTGCCATTCCCAGGCAGTGACTTTCAGAGGATCTCTCTGGTCACAGTGTGCCTTCTTGTACCTGGTCTGCTCTCCGTGAGTAACAGAGTATATGCATGGCAGATAATTGAGGTGATGAAGATGGATGAACCATAGAGGGTTTCCCCCTGGGAAGAGTGGTTCATGTTATCTAAGGCAGTTCATTTGAATGGACTGGGCTGATTTGTGTGGGGGACTGGTGGCTAGAGGAGAGTGTTGGAAACCAAAAAAAGGAAGATGCTAGGCTTTTCTGCAGAAGCCCGCAAATTCAGTGGAGGAAGCTGGACACACAGATGTTTCTACAGAACTTAGATGGCACGTGTTCTAATGGAAGTGTGCAGCGCATGCTCCTTGAGGAGGGCAGGCATGGGGGTGGGGGAGAGAGAGAGAATGAATGTCCCTCTGAGAGAGAACGAATTAGCTGGCTTAGTGCGAAGATTTCCCAGAGGTTACACAGGACCAAGAGGTCTCTGCGTTGTCCTGGAACAACAGGTTCCCCATGAAAGCGATTCTGGGGTTCTACATTTTGGTGGCGGGATATGGACTGCATCTGGATCCACAACAGACTAGAACCCAGTAGAGCAGAGAAAACACGATGGCCCACTGTGCTCTCTGGTTTCTACCTGCCCTTGCCCTGGAGTCCTGGACGCAGCTCTGATCCAGCCTGCTTATAGAATCCAGGGGTCACCATGTCTATTTCACATGTTATTAGGGTGTGAAGACATGGGTCTCTGTATAAGGGAAGCAGGGTGGAGTGGTGGAAGTAAAATACTCAGGTCTGTGCACTTGCACAAGACTCAGTCTACTTCTCCCAGCCTCCTGTTTTTCTCAGCCAGACACCAGTGGGGCTGGATGGGACGCTTCCCATTGTCCTAGGATTACACTGAATAAGTCACCGGGATTAGAGATTAAGTAGAAGATTCTACTTCTACTTAATAGAAATTAAGTAGAAGATTCCAGTGTCGTCGTTTTGAATATAGCTAGAGGTAACGCTGAGTTTAGGTTAAGGGGATAAAGGCAAATGGCCTTCTAGGTCTTTCTGCTGTTCCAGCATTTGTATCTCTGGGCCCCCATGGAAGGCACCAGCGTGCAGTTCTTGAAGATGTTCACTGTCAGACGACCAAGCTGCTCATTTCTCGCCATTCAGAATCTCCACAGAAATATTTACACATACCTGGGCTTGGGTACTCGTTCATCAGGAACTGGTGTCCAAGTGGAATCTGGAGACTTCTGCTCTTTGAACCTCCCCGTGAAGACATTGGCAATGTCAAGCATGTCGTAGGCACACACTGCAGACCCCGGGATGCTGTAACATACCATTTCACGCAGTGTTACTCTAACAGTTGTTGTGTTTAACACAACAGTTAAACATGCAGCTTGGAAGACAGACTCCAAAGCACCTCTCCTGTCAGGGGCACTGGAAATTTAAAGTTTGCACCCCGATACTATAAGGAATCCCAGTATAGACAGTGAACGTTTCTCTGAATCATGTTTGTTTTGGTGGCTTTAAAGAAAAGACTGCTTACTGGCAAACTCATAGAAAAAAAACCTTTTCATGTGGTAATTGCCTTTGGAACTACCTTTGTTTTTAACTGGTGGTTCAGAAGGTTCAGAAATTCCCTGAATTTTCACTCGATAACCTTAAAGTCTTTGGAAACCATTTTGCATCTCTAATATTGGTGTACATTTGAAGTAACAGTGTCTCCACTGTCCACACATTGCTTCTTTGTATTCAGTTTCTCCAGCCAGAGACTCCGGGAGTGGGAACATATGTGTGGGGAAAGCACGCCCATTTCAAGTTTTACTTCCTATTTTTTTGCATCAGACGAAACAACTTAAGTCTCTAAAGCACCAACGTTTTGCAAATAAAGTGCTCTATTAAGTGCTAAATAATAATAATGGTGGTAATCTCTACCTATAATTACATCCTTCTCTGGTACTCATGGAAGGACTTGGGGATTTCTTTAATCAATGGAGAGAAGGCATGAATTATTCATTCATTTGAACCCCTGTTTGTTTTAACTATGGTCATTCCTTGATTTTGATGAAATAAAATGGCAGGCATCAACCAGTCAAGAGTGTTCACCAGGCTTTGAGGTAGTGGCCACAGCATGGGCAGGAGCACCCGGGCCAAGACATGGGCGCTTTGCACGGTGACAGTGTCGTCTGGGGCAGAGAGACTGGTTTAGTCTTGATTTTGCAAATACTGAAAGGATATGGAAATCACTTCCTAAGTGATTAGGGGAATTTTCTACCATCTTTAATTTCATAACACAGTTATTGAAGTATTACTAATAAAGCAAGGATTAGAAAGCTTGTTTAAAGTGAGGTGGCGGGATGAAATTTCAAATATGTGGAATATATATACATTATGCACAGAATTGGATAGATAAGACAGCGATCCCCTTCGGTTTTGGAATCTCAGAGCTCTAGCATTACTTTCCTAATTTTGTGAAAGTCTTTTCACAACTCCCTTTTCTAAAAGTAACAGGGATACATATTTACTTTACATATTATGACAAATGGGATAAATACTGAAGTATTTTTTGAGGCATCTCATGATAACTAAAGTCACCCTAGAGTTTGATAATCTTCCCAAGGTTAGAATCACTTGTACAATCCTTTCGTCCTCCTTCCTTGACTCCCTCCCACCTTCTGTTCATTTTTCCTTCATTCATCCTTTCTTCCCACATTCTGTTCCTTCAGCGTGTATTTACGGAATCCCTAATCTCCAGCAGCAAATGCTCAATAAATGACACAGGCTCTCAGCTAATATGCATTGGTGGAACTGGTAGACCTGGCAGAGGAGGGAACAAATGGGCACAGCACATCTAAGAACTACCTTTTAGCTCTCTCCAGTAAGCCTGAGGAGCTGGAGGACAGAAGGGCCTGACCATGGGGTACCTGTGTGCTCTACCGAGGAACTTGGGTTTTGTCCCCAGGGCAAAGAGGAGCGCCTCAAGGACTTGAAACAGCCCTCACGACCAAGTTTGTGTGTGTGAAGGTTAGGGTGGAAAGGGATGAAACCAGAGCCAGTAAAACCAGAGACAGTCTCTGATTTAATGAAAATGGGTATGTGCATTGTTACATTTTCTCATTTTACTGAACAAAATAGGTGTGTGAGACTGTCTAAGCATGTACTAATTTGGGGCTTCCTAGGGGACTTTTAAGAAAATACTTTAAACAGAGTATCTATAACAGACAAGAATCTACTACCGTATTGTAATTATACGGTAACTCACCCTCAAGCCCCGTCCCCCCAACAAACTAGAAACGCACTGTGAAATTCCTGTAGCTCCTTCATTCCCCTGTACCAAGACAGATTCTTTTTAAACAATCCTAGATACTTGGATTCCAAAGTATGAACAGTCACAGCCTGGATTTTTGTATCTTTTCTGTTCTCAAGCCTAAAAACCCTGCAGTTGTTTAAAGCTCACTTAGATGGAACTGAATACTTCTCGTTGCAGTGTGGGTTCATATTTTCGGGTGTCTTCAGTGGAGAGCTCTTGACTCTTCGCCCTCCAGATACTGAGGAACATCAGTGCGTCCTTGGGCGTGTTCTGTTTCAGACTCCCCCGGTTCGTAAGCATTTCTGTGTGCTGCCCTCTAGTCTCCTCCTGCAGTTGCCTGTCATATAGACATCCCTCAGCTTCGTAAAAGTCTTCGTCAAAAGGATGATTCAGACCCCAGCAGTGTATATCCAGGGGAGCAGAATACAGAACATCCCAATTTCTCCACAGAAAGGAAAATGAAGTTCCTTGTTTTCAGTTTTTATGACCGTGACCAGTTATTTTCACATAATAGTGCTAGGACTGTAAGGTTTAAGGTTTGGAAGAGCTCAGTACCAGGGAATCTCATGCCTGCATTCCTCCTATTTTTTTCATCTCTGCACAATTCTGCTCCAGGAACAGTTTTTTAGTTTGTCATTTGATTACTCAAAGCCTTAGCCTAAATAAACACGAACATAGGAATGAACAGGCTGCTGGTATTTCTAGGTGCATTGTTGGATGACGTCTAAGTCCTCAGTCAAGCACCCCTGGAGTCAGTGGCAGTTGAGGTCTAGGTTCCTCGGACAGGATAATAACTAGGGTCCCTTAGGTGGGGGACATGATGGACTTGTCAGAATCCCACATTTCACTCTGTAGCCTAAGTACATTTTCAGTGTTTTCACTTCCAAAGTTTTCAATCCAGTCACAGAAATATTTCAAGTCACAGAGAACGTTAGATGACCTTGAGGAGGAAGGAGGAGCGCTCTTGAGTTCCAAGGGTGCCTCTTTCATCTCTTGACTACTTGGACCAGGTGACAGAATCGAGGTTAGTTTCCTCAGGTGTAAAAAGAGGGCAACAGTATTCAGTTTCCAGTACCACTGGAGAGATTTAGAAATAACACATGAGACGTGTTTCCACGCCAGGCATAGAAATAGGAGATATTGTTATAATTTATCTAATTACTTCCCCTAAAATCCTAATCTAATAATGCTTATAACAGACTGCTAATTTGTTGATGAAAAGCGGGTGTCAAGTGCTTCTTAGCCACAAACAGCGAGCAGCAGGTTTGGCATCAATTTCGAGTCTTGTGCCCTGGGAGAGAGCCCCCCCCAAGGCAGAGGAAGCCGGAAAGGACCGGCGGGGTGACCACAGGCAGGGCCCGGTTACCTGTTATAAGGTGTGGAGAAGGTTGCCAGCACGACGTCGCGGCCATTAATACGAATCACGTCCGTGACCGCCTGGAGGATGTTAAAATAAAAATGAGAGTCCCCGGGAACTGAGCAGTTGAGGCGAGCCTTCAGGAAAGACGTCCACTGTTTCTCCAGGACTCTCTGAGACCCTCCCATGTCATTCTTACAAACCTGAGCCACTCTCGGGAAGACTACCTGCAGAGGAAAAACACACCAGGGGAAAATGAAACGCACTCAACTTGGCGAGATCTTGGTAGAATTTGCCTTTCTTCGAAAACAGAAGCACAACAACAAGGTGCTTAATTTAATCCCGTGTTTCTAAAATTAGTAGCCAAAAAAAAGCGGGGGGGGGGGGGGCGAGGGAAGACTCATTGGAACAGCATGTTTTGAAAGATAAGGCTGTGGCATTTAATACAGAGCCATAAATCCTTCAGGGGATCAGCTCCCAGCCAGATAAACTCATTTCCATACAGACTGCTTAGCTTTTTATTTCCTCAAACAAAAGCACACTTTGTATGCGTCATCTCTGCCATCCTCCCTGGCTGCCTCTGGGCTCTGAATCTCAGGTTCTGAATTCCTCTAACCCTGCACGCCATGGCACTGACTGTGCCCTCCAGCTTCATGACTGTGATCCCATCTGCGGTAAAGATAACTGGAGTGGACATCCCGTAAGTGTTCTACTGTTTTTTGCAATAAAGACAATCAGCATCTGAGTTTGCTTAAAGGTGCTGGATATTTACTCTCCTTCTGTGGAACAGCTCCATTAAAAAGAAAAAAAAAAAAAAACAGACAAACAAAAAACGATGAGTATACCCGGAAACCACCTCTCAAGATACTTGAGACTCAGTATGAAATCAACCAAACAAACATCTGTCGATTTACACAGGTTCCCTGTGATCTGGGGCTGTTCTGAAAAAGAATCCCAAGGCTCTGAGGCAGAACTGTGTTCACTGCCACCAGTCTTTGGCCGAGTCCTCCCAAAATGATGACCTTGAGCTTAGATTGCTGGTTCTTCTTTCAAGGTCATTCGTAACAACATTGGTCCGAGTGAGACTTCCACCCGCCTTACCTTTCCCATGGTGTTGTACTCCACTGCTATTTCCCTGAAGAAGAAGTAGATGTAGTCTCCATAATCCACTGCTTGGACAAAGTACGGTTCTACAGGCAAATGGCATTTTAATTGGGGACATGTCACACAGAGTTAAAAGAACTTCAAATCAGTTGCAACCAGAGACGTGATATTAATTAAAAGTGTAGGGCCATTAGCCACGGGGTTAACGTGAACCATTTCTAATGACCACACATGCAAGTGCTAGTGATTCCAGAAGGCACTCGAGCCTACCAGTTCTGTCTTTCAGAAGTGGTTGCAATGAACAATGAAGAATAAATGAATTTTCATATGTCTCTAATTTTATCTTCCACAGTGGAATGCCCATATTGCAGAAAGGATTTTGTATGCTTCTCCTCGTGAACCCTGACTCATGTAGGGTTGTGAATAGCTTTTTTCCTGCTCCCCACCACCTCCAGTCCCTTGTTCCCTTCCATGAATGAAACATTCAGTTCTTTTCACGTTAGTCTCTGAAACGAAAGCTTGAGGCAGGAAAGATGAATGTATTGTATTCTATTGTAGTGACATTGGTTGTTGTGTTAATACTCCAGAAACTCATGGGAAGTGAAAGGGGGAGGTAAAGAAATCACTTGGGGCAAAAGATGCCATTTCCACCTTTCTGTCTGTCAGAAGCCATTACTAAAATGAAACTACAGTCCAGTCTGTCCAGGCTCTAAATCTCCCTCAAGATACGTATTTCTTCCTCCCCCCCCCACCCCCTTCTCTTAATTATTTGTTCACCTTTCAACCATTTGGAATCATGCTTGACGGTCCGTAGGGTTGGGCTGTCTCCAAGACTCCGGTAAATGACTGCGTCGATGGCAAGGAAGTCAGTCACTGTGGCTGAGTATAGTTTTCCATCTTAGAAGAAACAGAAAAGAGGTGAACAGGGTGGGAGCAAGGCAGTGGGCGTGGGGGGAATAATAGAGATATCCCCCGGACTGCTTTCCTACATCAGGCAAATGAGATAGGACAACTGGGAAAAATCCAAGAGTCGCTGGGAAAATACTTGGCCTACGTTCCTAACCATTTTAAATTAGGATCTTGAGAGATGAAACATTTTTCATTTTTAAATTGCATGGCAATTTCTAAGTAGCAGCAGCGGCTCAGGGAACAGGGCAAATGAAAAATGTTGTTTGCTTCACTTGGTGAGGTGGACCTTGGCTGGACTTGCGAGGCCAGGGCTCCTGGACACTGCTGCTGCCACCACGTCCTGGCCAGCTGGATTAGGTGGGAGCCCGGGGAAAGACAGAAACTGATTGTGTCACCAGAAATGTTACGTATGAGGAGTGATGGGAGTTCTTAGCCCGGGCAGGTGAGGGGAGTCAGAGAAAGGGGTTTCAGAAGCAGAAAGAAGTTGACTGAATTGCGACTTTGATCATGAGACTCAGTGCTTCTCTTTACTTCAGTCGCGAAAGCCACGGAGCCCTGCCTGTGGGGCTTCAAGAAGAGATACTTGCTTCAGTGTTTCAAAGTCATAAGCCGAAAACATTCTGACATTGAAGATGCCGAAGCAAGGAAAAAAGGGGAAGGGGTGCCCCAGTTCAGCCTGGCCTTTTTTTGAGAATTCATGCCTTTTTGGGGATGCGCGTTAAGGTCTATCTTAAGGCAGGAGAGCATGAAGAAAGTTGAAGATTAATCACTAGAGCTTTTGGTTCTTTTCCTGGATTCATAAACGTCCTGCATACAAATAATCCAGTAGGATCTTGTGGAATAGTAAAATCTATGCAGTATGTGAAACAGAAACAGTAATTACATTCAAAATAAAAAAAAGTACTTCTGTGGTTCATTTTAGTGGATACCTTCATCGGGTGTCTGTCCAAGTGGCTTACATACATTGCCGCACCGTTTCAGCTCTCCCACTGGTGGGATGAGCACCACGGGTTTTTAGAAAAGTTTATCCCAACAGATCTAAGCAGAGTTCTTGGTGTCTCCTTTTAGTCTAAAAATAACTGAAGTTTGCTGAGGTTCGAGTTAGAGCTGTCTTGACATCTGCATTATTAACAGCCATCTATTAATAAATGCTGACTGGTTAGATTGGAACCGCAGATGGCAAACCTACCTATTGATAAACACATGCCTATAAAAATCACAGCTTTTCTTAAAGAATCATTCAGAGCCCCAGGTCATGCAGATATGCCAGGTACTGGGGGGCAGTGTGTGTCCGTGTCTGTGTGTGTGTTTTCCATCTGCTTTCCATACACTTTCAGTTTTGCATTCAGCAATGGCTATCTCCCCCGAACTTTTACTTACAACACAGAGCACTGTTCTGCTAGTCTTGCTAAGATGACAACCATTTTAGTTGCAACAAGGATCTTCTATTAATAAGGGCTGAGCTTTTATGAGGTCTCAAATAGTCCAATGAAAAACTCCCCAAGTATACCTGTTGGGCGGGGGGAGGGGGAGGTATTCAGAGTATTGCCTCCCGGGGCTTGCTCCGTGGAGCTCCTGGAAGGTTCCTGGAAGGCTGGCGACCTTAGCCACTACTCTGATGCTCCCTGCTCCTTCCACCTCTCTTCGGTTGACAGTTAACTTTCCCACGGTGGCTCACATACTCCTTGGCCCCAGCAGAAGTTACGCACTCAGTGCTGTTTGCTCTGGCCTTGCTCCTGCTTGTGCTGACTGACAGGTTTACAAGACTTGTTTCTACAGTGTTGCCCGCTCCCTGATACTGCACGCTAACGTCGGGGGAGAGCCTGAGGAACCCTTCTTGGCACAAGCCATTTCCCCACTCTGGGACTGCAGATCGAGGCTCACAAACGCATGGCACCGAGGATGAGTTTCAAGGAGCTGAGCTTGTTTCATAATCAAAGCCCTAAAGTTCCCCATCGAGCTGGGATGTGCCACTTTGAGCTGTTGTGATGGAAATTATAGCTAACTGCTTTATTACATGCTATAACAATCACTATTATACCAACACTTCTCCCCACACCCACCTCCACGCAGCTGGCAATGAATTCCTAAATAAATTCCTAATTAAAACACACACACACACACTCACACATTCTCATATACACGAGAATCCCAATCCGAAGATGATGGCTTGGTTGCTGCTGTGTTCTATCCTTTGCAGAGGAAGGAAGGGGAGAGGATGAGGAGTATGCATCCCCCCCCCCCCATTTTTTTTCCCCAAAAAGAACACNTGGTATGAGTTGTCTGCTGGAAACTTGTGGGCTTCTGGACTCCCTGCTCAGACATCTTCCTGCAGCTTTACCTTGTCTCCTCCCTTTCCCCTTCAGTGTGTGGACAAGAACACATGTGTCTGTGAGAGGAGCCCGCCCCTCTCCGAGAAAGAATTGAAAGAGCAGAGACGTGAAAAGGCCATGTGTCCCAGATGACGGCAGTGAGCTGCTGAATCATACCAGCCCCAAAGTCAGTCCCACCTCAATCTACGATGGCTGTTCAAGGGGGGATCTTTGATTACTTGAACCCAAACATGCCCTAAACAATGTGTCGCACACGGAGTGTGAAGCCATGATCCTTTTCTAAGGCACACAGGCACGGGTAGGGGCGGCAGAGACTGCTTGTACTAAGCAGAAGTACAGTTTCCATGTGGATTTCGAAAAGGCGCTATTAATTACATTATTCCCCAGAGAATCAAAGGACAACCATGACTCCGAATCCTCCAGAGTGGATCCGCAGTGACAGGCACGCGAGAGCAAATGCAACGAGAAGAAATCAGGTCATTTACCTGCAAACAGTGCAACGTTGGCATGTTTGGCATCATATGGGCATCTGGCCATTCCACTGAATTCATCCCCAAAAGGTTCCAGGGTATCCATCTAAATGAAATAGTGGGACTTCATTAGGAAAAGTAGTCAGAGCAACTAATATTTATAAAGCACTTAATGTGCAAAGTCATTTGTATGCATACTGCAAAGACTCCTCAAATACCCTGAGATAAGTCTGTTGGTTTTAGATGAGGAAACTGAGCTTTGGAGAGGTGAGCTCACTTGTCTAAGGTTCTGCAGCTAGGAGAGTCTTGAGACTCAGTCGTGTTTCCTTGACTCTTAACTGTTAGAGTAAATAGATTCCCATATCCTTTTGGAATGGCCTAGAAATAAGCGCCTTTTCCTTGGAAAAGGAATTCTTAAGGCAATCACTGGGAGAAAAAAAACCAACAACAAACTTCCTCCTTTCCTCCCCCACTGCTTCTGAATTAAATGTTGAGTCATAAACTCTAGAAAATGAGCTCCGTCTTTGGTTTTGTTTTGCTTGAGGAGCCCTGCCTTTGTGGGTTAAATCCCAGTAGAAGACACTGGAATTCTTCCTCTGGCTAGCTGGCAGAAGAGTATGGCGTCCGGAGAGGCACAGAAACATTGATGCAAGCGGAGCTCAGATGGCCCTTTGCATCAACTTCAGAAACCTGTCCCAGCCTCCAGTTGTGTAGATGAGAAGGAAAGGTCCAGAAGGTGAGGGGCTCACACAAATCAACAGCAGTCAGGAGAGGGTCTGCAATTTGACACCCACATGTATGCTCATCCCAGGCCTTGTTCCTCCATGCTAGGGGTTCTAACTGGTCTGTCAGTGAGCTCTGTTTGGCCATCTTAGTATGGAAAGAAAGAAGTGGGGGAGGGTAGGAAGAGAGAAAGAAAATAAAAAAGAAAAACTGAGCTCTAGTTTAAAACAAGGAGATTGTAAATGAAACCTGATTTTTTATTTTTGAGCAAGTGGAAAAGTCAGCTCAAGCCTTTTTTACCCGAGCAGCAGCAACCAGCTATAAGCAAAGTAATGGCCACCCTGCCATTTTCTTCAAACAGGCATATAGACCCCAGCACCAAGGCCTCCTTACACACAAAATGTATGCACACCCTGCTTGTCTTGCTCCTGCAAGTTACCCACCTAGCTTCCTAGGGTTTGCGGGTATGATAAAGCCTTGCTAGTGAGGTAAAGCCTCACCAAATTCTATTTCCCTTTCCTCCATGTCACACTGAACTTCATTTCCCACCCTCCCTTGATCACAGAATGAAGTCTGGCCGACAGAATGGGGTGGAAGACTCTGTGCCCCTTCTAGGTCTTGCCTCTAAAAACCTTCCAGTGTCCTCCACTCTGGCTCTCTCTCTATATGCCGCCCTGCTAGATACAAAGGATCCAGTCCAGAATCCCAGGGTCTAGGAGACGGCTGAGGTAGGAGCAGGATGAAGCTTAGCCTTCTGCATAACCTGGTGGAGCAGATCACCCATCACTGACATGAGCAGGAAAGAAACTTCTCTGGGCCAGCCCCTGGCCTTAGTCAGAGGTCAGCCTACCTTGGCCAGTGACTTGGTGGTTTCTGCCTTCTACCATGTGGTCTTCTTCCTTATGCCGTGGGATCTCCCTAGCACTTACAGCTCAGTACCAGAGTCCGTACAATTACCTTCTCCACGTCATTAATGTTTTTATAACCCTCTGTTGTTCAGTCTTCTTAGTGTGAGGGTATCTTGTTAACCTCTGGCGCTTGCCTGGTTGACTACAGCACTACAGGCATGAAACTGGGAGAAGAGAAGCCTGAGACAGCGCTGGTGCCCGGGGAGGACCCGCTCACAGGCACTGAGTCAGGAGCCCTTAAATCCAGGTGTTTGGAGTCGTCGTGCGGGAGGAGTGGGATTCTTCCTGAGCGTCTGGGAGTGGGGTCCGGTCGTGTTTTTTGGCCTCAAGCCCCAGGAAATGGTTTCAGGGAAATGACAGAACTTCTGTCTTCTCTAACTGCTTCGAAATAGCTCCTACTGAAGCCCGTCCTATCTGCTCAAAGTCGTTGAGAATCTCAAAAGCAGGTGTATTAAAAACATGTATTTTTAGGGGAAAGATGTTCAGGTGAGACATCCTTTAAATGCACTCTTCTCCTCTCACCACAATTATGAAAGGTGTTTTTTTTTTTTTTGTTCTTGTTTTTTTAAAAATATTTTTATCCCAAGAACAGCATCGTGTTGAACTGTGGCAGACTTTGTGGTCTGTGGGTCTGGCAAGTATCCAAAAGTAATGCTTAGTCCACAGTGGTGCAGTGGGAATGCCTTTATCCCCAGCCATGCGTGCTGTGATTCTGGCAATGGGGAGACTGTATACAAGGGGGGATTTATGTTATTAAATGTACCTACTTCCAAAAAAAAAAAGGCATAGCTATAGCAAGTCAAAAGCAAGAAGCAGTGAAGTATTAATGTTTTGGTTTGTGAGTCGGGAAAGGTCTAGAGACAAAACAATGCTGTGGTGAAATCCTCTTTCCATGAAGTTAGAACTAATCCTTGTGGTAGTCTCCAAATCTCAGACTTAATAGCAGTCCCTGGACATTAAATCACCATAGGGTACAGGTAATTATACTAAGAACTAGCCCGACTTTTTGCACAAGTTCAAGAGGTTTAGAAAGCAGGAGGGAAAAGACATGGAGTATAGTTTTAGGTTTGTAGTGGGTGGCCTACGGAATGCTATTTGGGGTAATCTTATTTGGGGCTCTAATCTTTCTAATACATTCAGCTCACTTCTGTTTTAAAACTGTGGAAATCGGGGCATGGTGCAGAGGTGGAGACTGAAAATTTGTCACCCTCCTGCTTCAAGTTACTATAATCCACTTGATGCTTCTGTGCTAAGAGAATTGGGTTTTTTGGGGGGGAAAGACTGACCATTGTTGTTGCTTTGAACCTATAGTTGATCTGTTCATAGAAAGAGCTTAAGAGAGACCGTCCGTTCTTCTGCAGCCAAATACATTCTTGTCTCCTACCCTCAGCAAAGCCTGCTGTGCTCTGAGTCTGAAAACATACTTCTCTGAGCACTGCCAAGACCGACAGACAGGACTGCACGGGAAGAGCAGCCCATGTGTGGTTTCCGAGAGGCCCAGGCTCCCGAACAGGTCTCAGCAGGTGTGGCTAGAACAAGGGAGAGGTGACCGTCTCGCCACAGGTGAGGCGTCCTGGGGAACTGAACATGTGCGGGAAGAATGAGCTAGACCACTCCTGGCCTGTGTGTCACAGTGCCAAGAAAACCTGTAATTTGTCATAAAAGATAGCTTTCCAGCTAGGGAATTGGTTGGGAATTGTGAAAAGCATTAATCTTAATGAGTCCTAAACAATGACAAATGGGGATGGAATATTAAGTGGGAGAATGAGAGTTAGAACATCAGCTGGATGCTGTCACTGGCCAGAGGAAAGGTTTGGACTGCCTGCCTGCTACAGACTGAATGGATCCTGTCGTTATTAAAAAGTCTGCTATTTTAGGATAGTGTTTTTTACATTAATTTAGATTTTTTAAAATTATCACTTACCTTGATGCTGAATGGTTTTGGTGGGTCCCCTACATTTTGTGCCTGGAGCGAACGCCTCCCTTGCCTCACCCTAATGGGGTCCTGCTGGTGCCCATTTCCAAGTGTCAGATGGAAGATGCGCGTGACAGGCCCTCCCTCTGATGTCTATGTGAAGGCTGAGGGTCTTTTAAAATTGTCCAACGAAAGGTTGGTGAGCCCTCTGGTTTGGATATCAGCCCATCCTTTCTCTTTGCATTCTTTACACCCCTAGGGCTTCACTTTATGCTGGTGATACCCAAATGTGTATTTCTCTCCATGTCTTTCCTTAAATCCAGGCTTACCCATCCATCTTCTTGTTAGCTCTGTCTGTTCACATCGCCCAGGCAGTGCCATCCCCAGGGCTGGGCGTCTTCACCGAGAGTGGAACCCAAGCCCCACCTTCTGACAACCTGCCCCTCCCGGCCCCAGTGCTCTTCCTCTCTATTCCCCATCCCAGCGCAGGCAGCTCCATCCATCCGCTTCCCCAGGAGCGAGCCCAGCAGTCATTCTTACCCCCCCCCCATCCTGGCCTGCTTATCAGTTATGACATCCTACTGGTTTTTGTCCCTTAAGTATTTCCTGAATCTGTTCTCTCCCCTTCGTCCTTGGGGCCACCTACCTCTCCAGCCTCTGCTCTCTTACTACTTGTCACTTCAGAGTCCAGCACTCAGATCCACAGGAAGTTCCTCAAGCTCAACAGACTGTTTCTTATTCAGTGCCTTTGTTCCTGCCGTTCACTCTGTCTGGAATGCCCCTCTCTCTCCTTTCAGCTAAGGTCTACTTCGTTAAAACAAAAAAGTTAGGCTTCTCATTCACACTTTACCCCACACGAATGAACAGAGCACCTGTTAGGAGGCACTGGGTCAGGTTCTGGACAGTCATGGAGCTTGAGGGTGTCTCCTGGACTGGGGGTGTTCATGTTCCCTATGTGAGTACTGCAGCAGGAAGCGTTTGAAGACTGGGGTCATCAACCTCCTTCTGGAAAGCCTTCTCTGATTCCTCAGCTCAGCCTAAGGTTAGCACCTTTCCATTGTGCTTCCATAATGCTCTGTGGCCCATGGCATTACTGTTTTCTTCTCCCTGTGTGGGTTCCCTAAGGATGGAGGCCTCCCCTTTGTCCTTACAGTCTCGGTGCCTGGCCACGCGAGAAACGCGGTACATGTGTGCAGCAAGAAGGGCTGTGGCTGAAAGAACGCGCAGGGGAAGCAAACAGATATGGGGCTGCTTCAGCAGTGCCTCTGTCCGCTGCTTAGAATTAACTTGATTTGTTAATGCTCTGAGACTTCATCTTCTTTTTCCCTTGCATAAAAGCCACAGTGGCGAGTACCAAATGGAATTAAATTTCTGTGTTCTTAGAAATCTCTCCTAGAAGAAAGTCCACAGTTTCCACTGGCGTGCTTTTGAGATACCTCTTAAAGTAGGAATCACTCACAACCTAAGTGTGTTTTTGTGCTCAGAGAGGAGGTGGTGGTGGGGTGGGAGGGAGAAGGAGGAAGGGAGAGAGAGGAAGTCCGCATGGTGTACATGGAAAAGTCCGTTGGCGTTCCGAACAATGAAGAATAGGGTCTTAGAGAAACTAACTTTGCTGGGAAGGCTCCTTAAAGATGTGTCACTCAGTCCTGCACAAACAGGAAGCTTAGGAGCCTGCTCAGAATCACTCATGTGGAGCAGTACATTAAGTCAAGTGGGTAAGAGGAACCCAGATGGTGTTGAATTACCCCTCTTAGGTTGCTGCAGGTACAATCACAGTAAATCACAGAATACCTCCGGCCTGTGTGGTTCCAACAGACAAAACCGCACTTACTTTATAGTTTCTGCAGGAAGGGTTGAAGGCATTAGTTCCACAGACAAACAAAGTATCATCGTTTTTCTTTAGAAGAACTTTAATAAAGTTGTGACACTCATCCTGAAAAAGAATTCAAACTCTTTTGTAACCAGTCTGGTCAGTACAGAAACCCATCCTTCACGGTCTCCCACCATCTGCTGACAGTAAGGTTAAAGAGTTCCCCTGTTAAGAATTTGAGCTCCTCCTGATGTTTAACCAAAAGATGACATTGACAACGTTTTTTTTTTTTTAACAGTAACTAAAAGCACAGCATAGAGAGAATGAGCGTGGAAATGCCAAACTCCCATCATACTAATTTTAATGCCAGATGTCCCAGGGTCCCTTGATGGGCAAGGCTCCTGGCTGAAGTGTGTTTTTATGCTGTTCTGGGACTAAAGGCACCAACCCCTGTCTGTCTGCGGCAGCTCTGTTCTGAGCTCTTCCTCAGCCTCCCCAAGGACTCTGGTCTGTGCAGTGGACTACCGGAGAGTGCGCTTAGAAGAGTTGGGGCAGCCAGCTTGGTGTCCATAATCCCTGGTGCCCCTAAGTAGTTCATGATGCAGCCCTAGCAGCTGTCGTAATATTTCATCACATTAAAAGCAAACTGTTTTTGCAAATTAAAGCCTTCAATAAGTTGATGGAAAAAGCAATTACTGGGGGAAAAGGGAATAGCACGATCCATTCCACATCACGGTCTATGGCTGGAGATAACAGTCAAAGACGTAACCCAAAGTGGCAGCTGCAGGAGAAATGAAAATTGCCTACCTTATGTTTTCCCTTCATTCTGCATGTGTCTACATCAGCCTGTCTAGATTTCCATGTCAGTTTCTACAGGGATCAAGAAAGAAATCAATTAGAGCCCAGAGGTTGTTGCATTTGATTTTAGAAGTAAGGGTTCCCTTGGGGAGATGGAGGCGAACATATATTTATTGAAAGCTTTCCGCACCCCTTCTCCATGATTAATTCACCATAACAACAAAAGATTGGAGATGGGAACCGTTCATTTAATTCTGAACTCCTATCTATTCATTAAACTACAGAATGATCTCCTTGAGATAAAGATGAAGGAGAAAAGGAAAGAAGAACAAACAATAGCGTGGAAATTTCTCATAAAATATCCAAATCAACTTGCTAAAAGACGCTCATTTTGATAAACTACATGTCCTTGCCCTTTCCTTTCAGTTGATAAATCACTTTTCATAAAGCACGCTTTTTTCCTTAAAATATGGAAGTCATTTACTTAAACATAAAGGGGACATTCACTTTCGGTGGACAAAGATTTAATTCAGGTCCCACTCCACGTAAATTCATGGGCTGAAGGGATCGTCTACTTCTGTGGCAGATTTTATTAACTAAAACACCTCCATGTGGAGTTACAGGGGAAGCTTAAGTTATATTTTACGTCTTTCTGAAGTGGTTAATGATCAGATTCCTGAGCCACAACAGGCAAATCAAACCTAATACTGCAAGACATGGAAACGTAACATTGAAACATTTGTGGGGCAAAATTTTACATATGAAACTGTTATTTTCCTGACAAACATGGTAGTATTTTATTAAAGGAATTTGGAAATAACCTAAAACTCCAAAGGACACAGGCACACACATTTGATGAATAAACTTGGATGTAGATAGCTGTTTCCAAACACAGATTCACCCCACATTAGTAGGACTGCAAAAAAATGTTCCACATTTTTCAAAATTATTAGCCATGTCATCTCATTCAGTGCGTTTCAAATACGTCTTCCCTTCTAGAACTATCCCAAAGCCCTTCATTTTAGAAAGATGGTTTTAAAACTACTTACTTTGCTACAATAAATTTCTTCTGTGTGTGAGGTGTCCATATCAATGGTATAAATATGGTCCCTGTAAACAATGAGAAATTGATACAATGTCAAATACAGGAGTCAAGATGGTTCATTTTTTTCCTGAATGAGTGTATATCTCATTCAAGGCAGATAAATCCATATCCACGTTATTAGAAAAGAGATGTCCGCATGCAAGAAAAAGGTTCAGTCTGCAAGAGATACCCCTCGATCACACTGCTGTTTCTGACAAATCGTGGCATCTTGCTGAACGGGGTACGTTTTATGACAGCTTTGCTGTCGTCTCCCTCATACCAGCACTGTAATCTCTGTATGTATGTAGTTCCGGAGAGGACTTGGAAAGTTAAATTGACCCAAAAGCCAGAACACAGGTGGGTTTCCCCCTACCCTTTCAGTATCCTCAAATCCATGCACCAGACACTTGCTATTCAACACACCACATTCGTTCATCCTGGGGGGTAACAGAGAGCTCATCTCCGGCTGTTTCTCCCTGTACAAAACTTATTTCTGGCCTTAGCTTTGATGATGTGATTGACAAGACGGAAGACGATAAAGGTGAAATTATTTCCAGAAAGCACTGTTTTCTTCACACAGTGATGGTCAGTTAAGGTCTAAAATGTACTTGAGCTAAAGTTTACATTTCTTGCTTCTGTTCACCTTCCTGTTTTGCTGAGAATTTGGTTGCCTTTACGATCTGCTGCCAATCTCCCCCTGAAAGGGAAGAAACAGAATCAGCAGCTCAGGTGTGGGGCTATATTTAAACATCCCCTTCTGTGTGAGCTGAGCACAAGGGCGTTTTTGTCTGAAATTCAGAAGAAAGAAAAGAACTCACTCAACTGGGGAGTTGGGGGGCTAGTAAGGGAAAGCAAAACAGCTCATTTTCCCTTGAAATAACATTGACTTTTTCTAAAACGCAGGAAGTCCTGGGGCTGGAAAATAACCCACAGCTTTTAACCAGGACCTCAAGGCTCCCATGTAGACTTTCAGGCCCCCTCATTACTTAAGAGAAAGTGGAGGGAGTGGGAAGAAAAAAAGAAAAAAGAAAGGAATGATCTCCTGTTAGGATTCATTTTAATTCCCCCTCCCCCCACCTTCTTGGAGATCAGCTACTGCTTTTAGGAAAAGTACAACAGAAAAAGAAAAACAGAAATACAAACAGGCTTTCTCATGTGAAAATAAAAGTTGGGGCTAGGCGGTTGCTTACAAAATTTCCTTACAACTGTGAGCGTTTGAGGTGTGTGTGTGTGTGTGTGTGTGTGTGTGTGTGTGTGTGTGTGTGTCAGGGTGGTGAGGGGGAGAATGGTGAGCCTGTTTTTGTAAATTGCTGAATTGGGAAGTTCTTGGAACCTCAGTAGGGTACCAGAATCACCCTGCCCTTTAATTTCAAGGCAGTTTTATTGCATTCGTTTATTACTTGTTTGACTTTATTGGTGGTGCTGTGGGTCAGGCTCATTATTGGAATGGAATTGCCTATTACTTTGGTATCAGGTTTGAGATGACTCTGGGTTTTTCCTTGCCCTCCCTTCCCTGAAAACTTTAAGTAGGAGCTGAATATATGAATTGTAAATTAACAGCTGATTAATATGCACTGGCAATTCCTCCCAAAGCTGTGGGATCGCCCCCTTCTGGCATGGCCTGTTTATGTTAATTAGCAGTTTAGAGATTAAACAACAACAAAAAAAGAATTTTCAAAATGGATAGTAATAAAGCAGAATTGAAAGGGGTCCCTGCCATCAAGGCTCACTCAGTCTCTGGGTTCTGGATGGGACTTGGCTTCTGATGGCTGACTGACACTGATTGTCTGCAAGAACCGGGAAGCCTATTTTAAAAATAGAATTCTGTGAATGAAATCTTTTGGACCATTGCAATCTTTTTCAATATCCAAGAGATCACATTGCCTGGCAAACAGAAATCACACTTTATGCTAAACCTCAGGCTGGGGTAGATGGTTATTCACACCCGCCCGTGTGCACATCCTAGGATTCATAAACGGCCCATAAGTGAATTTAGTTATTTGAACACAAACTGACTTAATCTGAGACCTCCCCTCTTCTCCCCCCTCCAATGAGCAGAACTGAATTGTGTTGCCGTGGTTTGAGCCTGGGGGAAGGATTGGACTTTACATCGTGTCATTTGCCGCCCAGGAACCTGGTTCTCTCTGGGCAGTGTTGGGAAATTGAAGGGAGAGGAGAGACTCTAAACATGGTGGCCAGGAAACTCCTTCGGGAATTTTCCCAAGGGTGGGTACTGAAGGCGAGTGGCCATGTGTAGAGTGGAACCCAACAGGTCAGTGCGGGGGTCTTACAAATTTGACCTTTAACAAAAGGCAAGTCTGTTTTACAGTTTTAAAAAAATAAATGTGTTTTTCTCCTTTTTTCCCTTACATTTCTCCTTTTGAGGGAGGGGTTGGATAGCACTGTCTGGGTTTTGACGAGCTGGAGTAACTGTCACTTTTAAGTTTACACAGCACGTTGCTCCTAACTCAGGGGCTGCCCTAGACCTGCAGCCCACACCCACACCAAATCATCAGGTACGAGGGTCGCTCATTATCCTATCTCCCCCTTAGAGACTCAGTTACAGAGTGAATCATTCATAGAAGATTCTTGACTTAACCTATTTCTCACAGATCCAATGTTTAATCATTTGTTTTGCACCAGCCTATAATTGACTACACATGTAATCTTCCAGTCCTGCTACTTTAGGGATCTAAAAATGATGTTTAAGAAGGAACTGATGGGGGTGCCTGCATGGCTCAGTTGGTTAAGCATCTGCCTTCAGCTCAGGTCATGATCCTGGGGTCCTGGGATTGAGCCCCGAATTGGGCTCCCTGCAAAGTGGGGAGCCTGCTTCTCTCTCTGCTCCTATCCTTGCTTGTGCTCTATCAGATAACTAAATAAAATCTTAACCAAAAAAAAAAAAAAAAAAAAGACCTTCTATCCTACCAGAGAGGCACTTACTGAGGACCTCAGTGGGACACTTGCTGAGGAATACCCACACTGGTTATGTTCGTGAGCAAAAGCTGGGAGACCGGTAGTACCAGCTCTCCTCCTCAGCAGGCTGCCCAGTACCGGGAGTAAATGCCCAGCTTCTAGAGCAAGGCCGCCCCACTTCAAAACCTGTCTTTGTCATTTTGGTTCCAGGCATTTCAGCTTTCTCTCCCTGGGTTTCTTCCTGTAAGACATGGAGCTCATAACTCCTTCACTGAACTAGGGTCCTTTTTCAGCGTTGAATGAATGAACATTTGTAAAGAACTTACACAGCACATACAACTAGTATGTGCCATGTACTTATTTGTGAAGTACAGTTGTTGGAAAGGGCTTTGGTGTTGCTCCCTGGGACATGTTGTGGGGTACTCGCAGGATACTGTAATGTGACCAGCGGTTTTTGGTTTATGTGCCATAGCTTTTTGTTTGAGAACACCTAAGTGCTTTAGAAGAATGTAGCACTGTTTTTGTTGACCTGTTCCTTATCTATGCTCACAGCCATGCAAGTATCATGGAGATAATCTCTGTTTCTTCTTCCCACTGTGCACTGATTAACCCAGGTTAAGATCACCGTGAAACCCCCACAAGATAGTGTTCCTTGTCACTTTTCATTTAGAATTTTTTGAATGAACTATGCACCTCCAAGATGGGGGATCATATATTGTTTGAACCCCAAGAGGCTTCTTAAAATAATCTGATGTCTCATTTGAGAGAGGACACATCATGGCCAGAGAGCCTGTGGTCCAGGTTAATTAAGAGTAGAATGAAGACAAAAGCCTAAATCTGTATGAGCGCTGTTTAGGCTGTTTTCTTGCCATGCTAGTCAGTCCTTAAGACGGTCTGTTTAAATGACATTACCCAGTGGATGAGTATTTTCTTGCTAGATCCAAATTGAAAACTCTTTTAAAATCCGTGCTACTGCCATTCTATTGCAGTAATGATACATACTACATATTCATTACAAAGTTACTATTACACCTACGCACACACTGGATAATACATGTTTACACATTCAAGTTTATTTAACAAGTATCAAGGAGAGAAGTACTCTCCTGGTTGCCTGAGTAGATATTTGCGTATATGTTATGTTCACGACAAACAGTGGATTATTTGAGTCTAAGCTCCAGCATATGCAAACGTTTCCATCTAAATCCACCTAAAGTTAAACACCTAATCTTGAAAGCATGATTGTTTGATCAACAAAAATAGCCTATTTAAGCTCAAAATCACGTTGTTTAGGAACGTCATGATCTTTAAAATGGTGCATCATGGGTACGTTCAGATCTGAGGCCCTTCGGATGCTCTTCAGGCAGACGTGAGGGAAAGGCCACTCACCTAGCAGCAACGTAGAGGGTTCTATTCATGATCATAATCATCTGGATGTCCAGTCGGTGCCTCTGTGTGGTGTTCCGTCCTGGCTTGTGGCCCACAAACACCGGATACTGTTTTGTATCTGTGAAAAGAAGAGATGGGGCCAGAGAGGGAGAGGAAATCAAGCCAAGAATTGACAGGGCAAGGAGAGGAGGGGGGCTGGCCACAAAACAAAACCATATTTTAGTCAGTCCATGCCACCACTTTCCATTTCCAAGGAGTCTTGTTATTTTAGGAAAGCCTGTGATAGACGGGTGGTCTGTGAGGACGATCAAGTTACAGTTTCATTTCCAGATGATAATCAGCCCGGACTTCTGTTTCTCAGTGTCACAATTTCTGACTTGTCCCTCTTTTGGGGGGGTTAAACTTGCAAGTGAACCCTTTACATGAAGGTGCTCTTTTCTTCCAGTTTTCTTTTCATCTTCTTTAGAGTGCTAAGCCTGAGGGGCAGCCTGCCAAAGATCTTGTCTCCGGACAAAACTATTTCAAAGCAGCTTTCCCATCAATCACCACAAAGGCAATGTGGTCTGGAGGCGAGAACCCTCGTCCAGGAGCCAGAAGAAAAATACAGTCTCCACAGGCGTCCAGTTGGAATAATCTACTATTGAAGGCAGCCCCGCTAGGTTGGTTGGCATTCTAGGAACTGTGGGAAGTTCACTCTTGAGTTAAGCAATTGGCTAATCTCACAGAATCAGGGGCTTTGACAGGACAGGGTCAAACGGAGTGTAGCCAGTCGGGTGATCTGGAATTTTCCCTGACTTGGAGAGTCAATGAACATATTTCTGCTTTCCTCCAGTTCTTTTTAGCTGAGAGCGGGCAATTTGTAATAATATCTGACCTTTAGAAATACCTACATTTCAAAAATCTCTCTGCCTTTAAACCTACACTCTCCAGAGCACTGGCAGTCCTCCAGAGACACTCAGAAGGAAGGGAGGATGAGTCCTATTTAAAAATTTTTTGGGGGGGGGGTGGGGGTATAAATGACTTGAAACCCATTCACAGATTCATGCTCAGACCCCAACCCTGGAATCCCCCGTAGAATATGAACATTACTCACAGTGAGTATCAGAGAGCCTTGGTATATTTGACTCACAGTCGAGCTTGGTATGAGATTAGCTTGTGCGTTCCCCTGCACGCTCTGAAATTTCATTTACCCATTCATCAGGGAGCTTGCTAAGACAGTTTGTGTCCCTCTACTGTCAAGGATTTGAGTGTCCACTGACATTTCATTTTCAGCAGCATATTTGGCCTGGGGACTCTTCTTTACAGGGGCACCAGATATAGAATACCTATCCCAAATGGGGGTTGATAAATGTGTATTAAGATTTGGTACCTTGAGTCAGGTGGACCGCCACTTCAGTCATTTCGAGCTCCATAGTTTGGTCCTTAAGCACACCCTGACTTTTGTGTGCTCATTGTCTGCTGTGCCAAGTTCTGCCCGCTCACCTCCATGTGAAATTATTTCCCTTTTAAGGGAGGGTCCAGCAGAAAGCCAGGCATTGATCTCCTTAGTATCCCCTATAGATGCTAAATACTTTCCTTAGGGTCTGTTCAGTGTTTGTTTTGGGATGGCTACTGGGAAAACAGATATTTGGGTAAAAGGGCTCCCTTTCACCTTTACTGCGATAAAACATTTTGTCTTTCGGAGGGAGGGAGAAGTAGTAGTACATGGGCTGTTCGATCCCACATGCAGGTAGGACTTTTCCTCTTGAATAGTCCTCTGAACTCGTAATCACATGGCTTTCTACGCTTGGCAATGAAGCAGAGACCAAAAGACAGTTATAGTTAAAATAGGTCCTCTGTGAATTCAAAAGTCCAGCTGAGTTTTGACTTCTAAGTCTAAAAGAAGAGTTCATTTTTGTCCCTAAGTACTCTGAAACAGTCCTCTTCTTTCCCGTTCTCCTCTTGTAACGATGCCCACACGTTAACCGCACGTGAGGTGTGCTCCGTGCGATACCCACATGTAGTGATATTCTCCCACGGCTGGTCGCCGGGCACGATCGAGGACGGCCCCCTTGTCGTGGCCAGACCCTTCATCAGAGCTACTTGCGGGACGTCTCAGATCCTCACACACGTTCACACACGGGTCGCCCCAGCAGTATTTAACCGAGTTACACAACAGCCATCTCCCCAGTTTGATGAGACCCCGCTGTCATCTACGAGCAAGTCTCCTGTTCTATTAAATTTTAGAAAAGGGGGGTTTTGCTGGTCGATGCAGCCTAAAATTGCCCACAGAGGGAGAGAGTGACAGTGATGATCGTGGATACTTACAGTTGCCATGCGAAATACTGATTGGCTCAGAATCTTCTGGGAAACCAGCCCCAGCAAAGTGTAGCAGTGTGAAATATAGCAGCAAGGCTTCTGACCTCATAGTAGTTCAGCGGGGAGACTTTATTTCTCTACTTCACCCTGCCAGAAAGCAAAGAAGATTTTTTTTTTTTTTGCAAGTCAGCTGTGTTCACCTCCATAAAATGAAACGGACTTGAAGATAAATTTAAGAGAAAAGGGGGTCTCTGTTTCCTATCTTTTCCTTTGTGAATTCATGGATTACTGTGTTTTACATAAGAAACCTGTATCCATTACCTGCCAGAGCAGCCTCCTTCCCCGTGCATCTGAGCCCTCTTGCAAAGCTGTTCCCAGAGCCTCGTTAGGTCCTCTAAGGCCATCATAGGTGCCTGATTTAATTACGAAATTCCAGAAAGTGTGCACAACTGAGAAAGCATTTTTTTTCTTTTTAATGTAAACACTTTTCTTTCTAGCAGGTTTGCGACAGCCTGCCATCCCCCACACGTGTTTTGTTTGTCCAGCTCCGGATCTTTCAAAAATTTGAAGTGGTTGCCAATATTGAAAAAAAAAAAGGTTTCTAATAAAAATCAGAGGATCTGACCTCTTGACCTAAATGGCTGTTCCCTTCAGGCACCACACCCCACCCCGAATACACATGCACACTCACACGCGCGTGCGCACATACACACACCCCCCCCCCATAATGCACCCTATTTGGTATTTCTGTTACCTGCTTGATCCCTTGGTTGAAATGTTCACCCTTGGTTTACATAATTCCATAGTAATTCTACAATGATCTTAGACCTAAATAAAACCACACAGTCTGTGTTTAAAAAGAAAGGAGTGGATCCTTTTAGACTGTGAAGAATACTATAGGGAGAATCTGAAACCACATCCTGAAGTAGTATTTTTATTTTTAAAGACTTTATTTGAGGGCGCCTGGGTGGCTCAGTGGGTTAAAGCCTCTGCTTTCGGCTCAGGTCATGATCTCAGGGTCCTGGGATCGAGGCCCGCATCGGGCTCTCTGCTCAGCGGGGAGCCTGCTTCCTCCTCTCCCTGTCTCTCTGCCTGCCTCTCTGCCTCCTTGTAATCTCTCTCTCTGTGTCAAATAAATAAATAAAATCTTTAAAAAAAAAAAAAAAGACTTTATTTGAGAGAGAGTGAGCGTATGAGCTGGGGGAAAGGCAGAGGGAGAAGCAGACTCTCTGCTGAGCAAGGATCCCGATGCGGGGCTCAATGCCAGGACCCTGAGATCATGACCTTAGCCAAGGTCAGAAGCTTAACCAACTGAGCCACCCAGGCGTCCCCTCAAATAGTATTGTTGATTAAAAAAAATTCTCTCTCTGTATATTTTAGTTTCAAATACTGCCTTGCATTGGAACAGTAGTGAATAAAAATGCTAGTTATACTGTTCTGCCCAGCTGTATGTTCTTAAAGATGCTCTAGTATGTGTAGAAGATTCTCCTAAGTCTTAGAAGTAAAAGCAGTCCCATGTGGGGCTGCTGAATCCGGTGAAAGAAGGCTCATAATACAGTAAATGTCGCATAATTCTCAGGCATATTTCAAATAAGTGTTAATCTGTAGGGGGAACTCATGTAAAATTGGGATAACCTTTTCATCTTTCCAGAGTGGTAAAGCCTTTGAAGTAGCCTGCCAAAGATGATCTTTGTTGAACAAAGCTATTTTACAGCATTCCATCAGTCATTTAAGATTTGTGTGTACAGAAGTCAAACTTAGTAAGTGAGATGTCTTTGAAAGTTAATTTGGTGAACAAACGGCTAACTTTCACTTTTTAGAACCCTTAATATTAGATACCTATGTCTCTTCTTCACGCCAAAAAAATCATTAAGAAGTCCCGAGTGTTACATCTCAACGTACAATTTCACAGACACAGCTGGATCTTAATCATTTCTTCAATTGGAAAGTACACATTAAGTAATTTGCTTTATCTTGTAAAAGAGGGAGAGAGCTTGAGAGAAAAGCCCGAGCAGTTCCGCATGTCCATCTCAGGTCCACGTGGAGGTTAAAATTAAACTTTAAATGATGACTTGCTCACCAGGGCAGTCCATTACCAAGAGACATAAACATGTATTTATAGACACGTTAAAAGTGATCGTCTGTTCATTCATTCATTTGCCAGTTCCTCCTATTCCGGAGACTCTGAACCCAAAGGAAAGAAGCCCTGAGGTCCCTTGTTTGTTTCTCCTGGCTTCTGTTCAGTAGAACACTAAAGAGGAGACATCAGTCATGGGAGTAAGTAAGACATAAACCAGATCCCAGTCAGCTGTTAGATGTTAGATGAGAAAGTACACTGGGCAGCAGGAAGTGGCAACATTTACCAAGGACTCAGGAGCAGTATCATAGCCTAATACAGAAGCAGATACCTGAGAGCATTTGCAGCAGGTGATGGAAGAATAATGGAGACTCAGAATGCTGATTCTCAGTCCTTTAGAAACCTTGGGAAATACACGTATACTTTCAAAGATTAATTGGTCTTGACACGACTCACGAGTCTCTGGCCTTCCCCAATTGGCATTCATCTTTGTACACATGTCTATAAGCCAACGAGACGGAGCCCTGCTATTTTGTTGTCTCTCCCAAGTTCCGTGGGTCCCATCTTAAGATGGCATGGGGTGGATGCACGTTGCAGAAGAAACCTATTCTGCACTCCGATGGCTTCCTTTAATCCTTACACACAGCCAGGACCGAGGCTGTGATGGGGTATTTAAATATCTCCAGGTTTACCGTAGGGCTCCGTGCCAGGAAAAATAGCTGTTTGATGTGTCTTTCTATCATCATATCATCAGGTTGTTAACATGTACATCATATGGGAGGAAGCATTCTGGCAGTACCTTGAGCCGTCCACACGAACACTTTACAGTTGTCTTCGGCCAAGGTTTTGATGTATTATTCCCTTCCTACACAACTTGGGGCTCTAACCCTTGTAAATACATAGACAGTATATTTTCTTGTTGAAATGATTATTTCGTGGAGAGATCCTGATTCAATCACGTTGTCATTTCCCATTCTGTGGAATGCAGGCTGGGTCTTCCCGCTTAGACCACAGTGATACAGACATGCCTCCAGCTTAGGAGAACGAGAAACAAACAGGCATGAACTTCAGACTCTGGAGCTAGCTGGGCTGCTGCAATTAAAGAGGGTGTCTAAGGAATTTTTGAGACTTTGAGCAGTGCTGCCCACATATGGCGTATTTCTAGGCATCTCTAGCCATTTGCTGGTTCCTTCTCTGTCTCCGTGCTTATATAGGCTAAACTAGACTTTGACTTCAGCCGATACCCAGACAATGAGATAGTGGGGAGGTTGTCAGCATGAGGATTCTAAACAAAAACATTAACTTCAAAAGTCAGCTCCTCCTGCCTGAATTTCCCATCTCATTGTCTCAACTTTCTACTCTTCCTAGCCTGAAGAGAAATGGCCTTTGTAGAACCCGCCATCACTGTAAAGGTATAAACCCTCCTCTTCTCCAATCTGCAGTATTTGTGGAAAACCTTAAGAGCGTTCTTCATTTTAATAGGCATCTGCCAGGTGAATTTATTAGATCTATTTGGATTCATCTAAAATTAATTACCTGACTTTACTCTGAGTCACATGGGCGAGAACTGTGTTCACTTACTGTACACACTCAGCCCAGGAAAAATTCTCTTCTACTGTAATTTTTCCCCTACAGTTTTTAAGAGCAAATTGAGTTAACAGAGCCGTGGTGTACAAATGGTGTTGGGGCTGTTGGCTGCCGTGAGCTGAATGGTCTGTGCAGAATGCTGATTGGCCAGGAACCCAGCCTTCAGTATTCCAGATTGAGGGCCGAACAAAGAGGGCTGAAAGGAAGTCTGTCTGAAAATCCTGTGACTGCATTTGTGGTGATAATTGTGTTTTAAAATGATCAAGTATTTTCAGTGGTTGGAGCTTCCATCCACCTCCCTCCCGCATACCCTTGTCACATAGCGGCAGGTCACTGTGTCAGCAAAGCATGAAGCAGAGGTAATGTCACCGAGGTCACAAATGGCCACGTCTTCCTTCCGATCAGTCCAGAGCCACGAGGACTGGGGAGCCACGACAAGCCTATGCAGCCAGAGTACCACTCACGCTTAACCCCACTCCTCTAACCAGCTGTTCCCCCAAAGCCTGCCCTGGAAAATTCTACCCAGGCTCACAGACTGGTAGGACTTGGCCAAAGCTTGGCTCACAGAGCAGAAAAAAACTAAATTAGTTGCCAACATTTCAGGAAAAAAAAATAGGAGATTTAACATACAACTCTGGGTTTCTGACTTCTCAGAAAAAGAAAAATCAGTGGTCTGTCTTCGCTGGCTAACATTTCACATGGCCAACACTCTGGAGCCGAGTGGTGGCTGCCCAAAGGAGAGACGGCTAGCCCTCTCCAGTTGGAAACATTCCCGCCACTTTGCATTGTCTTAGGAAGCCTCATCCCCTGCTCACCTCACCTGTCTGACCCCTGAAGGCTCTGAGGGCAGCCTCCATGCCACTCAGGAAAAGCACATCAGCATGGCAGATAAGGTGAAAACAAGCAGAGTAACTCATCTCAGTCTTCGCACGTGAACCTGGGGGGACCTGATGTCTGCACACACACTGAGTGGATGTTGCTTGTTTTAAAGACCCATGGGGGGTGCTCCATACATGGGGGACACGTGCATCAGCAGCATGGGGTGTTTGCCCTTGTACCCGGACTTGGCTGGTTGGATACAACTTGGGGTACCGTCTTCCCGAGTGCTGGCATCCGATGAACATTTTACTAATAAGTGGGAACAGTGAGGAAAATGATTTATCTGGAGACTTGCTAATGCAAAATACTCTTGAAAATAGCTCTCTGTATGTGGTAGAAATAAAGAGGATGATGGTAGTGGCAGGCTTTTTTTTTTTCTTCTTATGAGGTAAATCATTTACTACCGTATTTCAGTAATTCTTTTAAAAAGCCCACTTTCTGCTGACATCACAGGAAGTTTTAGAGGTAATCAATAATTCACGCTGTCATTAAAAGAAGGAAGGGCACACTAACAGGGTGACCCTAAGCAAGTCACCTAGCCTTGCTGGCTCTGTTTCCTCACCTGTAAAATGAAAGCATATAAAATGTAATGGCCTCTGGAGCTCGTCCAGGCTCTGAGGTTGTATGATTCTGGGTGATTCTGCCCCGGTGACCGAGGGAGTGAGCGTGTGGTGATTAGGGAGCACGGGACATGGAGTGACTTTGAGCCAGGACACTCCTGTTGTGACAAGTTCCTTGAGCTAGAGCAGAGAAATCCCAGCCTGTGACACCACCTAGTTTCAACATCAGGACAAGGTTCAAGTCCTGTGAAGAGTTCTCACTTGGCCAGAGAGACCATAGTTGTTACTACTTAATTATATTCCGATAGTTGGGTTTTACAGTAAGGATGACATTTCCATTTTTATTGCCCTAGCTTAAAAAAATTTTTTTTCTTCCTTTAAAAAATCGACATGTAACTGACATATAATAGCCTATTAGTTCCAGGTCTGTATCATAGTCATTCGATATTTTTATACATTACAAAATGATCCCCACGATCAGAGTAGTTACCATCTGTCACCATGCGAGGTTATTGCAATATTATTGATTCTGCTCCCTATGCTGTACCTTACATCCCATGACTAACTTGTTTTATAACTGAACTTGTGAACCTCTTAATCCCCTTCATCTGTTTAACCCATCCCCTCCTGCACCTCCCTCCTGGTAAACTGCAGTTTGTTTCCTGTGCCTGTGAGTCTTTCTGTTTTGTTTTGTTCATTTATTTTGTTTTTAAGATTCCACATATAAGTGAAATGTGGTATTTATCTTTCTCAGTATGACTTACTTCACTTAGCTGAATACACTCTAGACCACCCCCCCGTGCTGCAAATGGCAAGCTTTTGTCATTTTTTATGACTGAGTAGTATTCCTCCGTGCATCTGTATGTGTGTACACACATGCGCGCGCACACACACACACACACACACACACACACACACACACACACACACACTTCTTCCAAATCCGTTCATCTATCAGAGGACACCTGGGTTGGTTCCATATCTTGGCTACTGTCCTCCAGCTTTCTGACCTCATCATTTTTGTCTTTATGTCACTGTCTTTAAAAATCTGAATTGACATTGGTGTAAAAGCTCCTCCATGAAACCAAACTATTGCTCATAATGTAGGGAACAGAAAGAGCAGAGGGTAAAAACATGGGGCTTTGAATCCCACTTACGAGCTGAAGGTCTCTGAGCCCCAGGTTCCTCAGCTTTAGAGTGGGCAAAACAGTGTCTCAAGCTTGGTTGTGAGCTAATAATGCTCTGAAAAGTTGTACACCTCAATAAATGTGCGTTCTTCTGTTGAGATACTTAAAAATGGCCTTTCAGTAGCTTTTCTTGGAATTCCTTAAGAAATTCTCAGGTGGGCCCCAGATGAGCAGTGGAAGAGGAAGCCCCCTCTTCTTTGTTCTTCCCTTTTCCTCCCGCCCTCACTCCCTCTTCCCCTTCCAGGTCACTAAGCTTCCTGTCTTTGGCGGGGTGGGCGTCTGGGAGAGGCGGAGAGCCCGTCTCAGAATGGCATAACTTGCATCATGTGATTTGTAAAATGTGAATCCTGGTGTCAGAAGGAAAATAACTGTGGAAAATGGGAAAGGGATGGGCAGGCATGGAGCTTTATTGTGCACCCTCTGTATACACGGTACATACACATATTGTCTTATTTAAACATCGAGGCACTGCAGGGAGACAGGCCTTATGGTCTTAACGTCTTGTGCACACAAGGAAACTGAGGCTCCAGGAGGTTAAGGGATGTGCTCAGATGGCACAGTCAATATTTACAACATTGTCAGTAAGAAGGGCAAGTGCAGACGTAAGCCCAGGTCTGTGTGATGCCAACGTCAGTGTCCTTCCAGGACATCAAAGAAAGGGAAACAGAAGGAAGGCTGGAAAAGAAAGAGAGAGCTGCTGGCATAAATAGCAACTGCACTTAAGATAATAGTTGAATATAGGTTGATGCATCTATGCTCACGTGGACAGAGTGGCTCAAAGTCCCTAATGGCTTCAGTAATAAAAGTCTGTAAAAGGAGTACACAGTTGCTTCCAAACATGTAGGTATGCAAAGTCTCATTTCACTTTATGGCCCTATGGTCACATGCTTAACACGATAGGAAGACGCAGATGCTTCTCAGCCACAGCTTTCGGAGAAGTGGATTGGCCAGGACAACACTGTTAAGTGGAACCACTTGCCTGCTTGCCACCTGCTCAGCAGTGACGTTTGAGTTAAAGTCAGTATATCCTAGAGAATAGTCTCTTACAAACGGTAAAAACAAGGCTGCCTGCTTCAGCAGCTGATAAGATAGACAGATCTGGATACCCGTCAAGTCAGCAGAAGGAACCCCTCTTCCCAGAGAGAGGAGAGAGAGCAGCTTGCTGAACGCTGGGGACTTGTCTCACAGGAGACCCAACTGCTGATGATTCTTGCCCCCAAAGGACCATTTTAGGAATTGAAGAGTGTCGAAAAAGCAGGAGGACTTCCTGGGCCTGGACAGCCCTGTTTCGAGGGCTGCAAACACTGAGACGCTGCTGCTGTCGTCAGAATGCATAACCGGGCCACCAAAGGACACTTCCCAGGTGGGATGACAAACGACTTGGGCCTGGTGATGCTGGTTGAAACCTCTGCTCTACGCAGCTTCAAGGACCATGTCCAGCCACCTCTTGGGGGATATTTGCCTAGAGATCTAAGGTTCATGCAAATGAGAAAAATGGTCCTACCCTCTTAAAGACTCTGGTCTCTCTCCTCCTCTTCTCAGCCATCAGCAGAAACCTAGAAACCCCCATTTTCAAGGGAAATGCCACAGACCTAACCTCAACACATTTTGGGGAATGGCGTGGGCATTCAGTAGTGTCTAATCATGAACCACGACTGTGTGTATTATCCCATTTTAAGTCTGAAACAGGCTGTCACAAAGGAGCAGGAAAACAGCTGTGGATTCAGAAGTCCTGTTAGGAAAAACAATTTTGTTGTAAAAATAAAGTCAGGTTGTAAAGCTATTTCATCTTTAAAGGGGAGAAGGCAGGTCTTCTCTTTCAGGCGGTTCTGTGTTGCGATGGCTTTCTTTGTCCATCCCCTCCTCCCCCAGACACACGCACCCCTGCACTTGGATGTGTCACATACAGTCTCCTGTCTCACTGGTGCTCGCGGGTAGTCATGACTTTGGCCTCACTGTCTGGAGCTCATAAAGCTCAGCAGTCCCGGCTGTAATGTAGCCACGGTGCACACTAGCTTCTGAACACCTCCATCATTTCAGCTTTTACAACATGGCTGAACTCAAACATGTGCTCCAGAGACAGAAACACACGCCCCCTTTGTTTTACTGCTAAGGAAACTGAGGCCTGAGAAGTGAGGTCACTTGCCAAGCATGGTGCAGCTCACAAGTGGCAAAGCTGAACAGCAGCAGAAGACTCCTGACTCCCTCACTGAGCTCTGTCCCTACACTGCACTGCCTTCACAAAGGCAGCCAAAAGGCATCCATTTCTCCTGGGCTTGCTGCCTGATGTTCATTCCTGTCACTGCCCGGTTCCCTGCATTCTGGCAGGAACCAGGCTCTGTGCTAGATGCCGACACAGGTAGAGATGGGAGAAAAGGTCTCCTCGCCCCCGCCCCTAGACTGTTCTCTTTAGTAGATGGACCCCACAGCTCCTGCCTGTTGTCCCAAGTTAAATACATAAACAAATATCCCTAAGGTTGCAGAAAGAAAGAAAGAAGAGTCCTGTTGGGAAGCCTAGAGGGTGAAGGTGTAAAGGCAAGTGGCTAGGATGATCACCCTAGGTCTCCAGTTGGAGAGAGGCTTGGCAGGTTGCGTGGGGGGGTCAGTGTGGACTGGGGAGGGCAGTGGAGGCCCCAGCAGGAGCTAAGAGGTTTCAGGCAGGACCAGGTCTAGAGATCAGTGTGCTAAAATGAGCAACTCCAAGCCGATGGGATTTTCAGACACCAAAACTGGACCATTTCACTCTTTGACTAAGGAATTTCAAATATTTGTCTAAAGTAATGGATGGATTTTTGCACTTCTCCCAAAGTTCGGTTTAAAGAATTATAGCTGAGAATAAAGATCGTATCACCTTACTTTTTCCTTCTAAGAATATGACCCAGGAAGAAGAAGGACAGGGGAGCTCTGCAGTAGGAGCTCAGAATATTGGTATTCGTTCATTCGAAGTGCTGATTATGTGAGTTTTGGTTTTTTTCTCATTACTCTCCCTAGTTTTCTGTACATTGCTAATTTCATTAAAAATGAAATAGGGCAAAAAATAACAGGCCTACACTGAAGGCACTTTCCTTGTGCCTTTAGAAAGATACTTGCAGAGTGACTTTACAGAGAGCAAACTTGAGATTAGTGCCTGGGGCTTTCCACGAAACCTTGTCAAAATCCTGAGCTGCTTTCAACTAAAAGGGAGCAGTTGCTGGCCTTTGTTGGGGTGACTCTCCCCAATCATTTCCCCTCTGCTTGCTCTCTGCATAGTTAATGGAAAACAGACTCTCCCAGCCCCACCCTCACCTTTCTGCTCCTCACTGGCCTGGTATTGCCTCCGGGTGAGCAGGCCTGCCGGGCTGTGTTCTTCCCCCTGTTGGAGGGGAAGTCAACTTCAAACATGGCTCCGAGAGAAATGAAAACAACCTGCAAAGTCTCTCTCCTCCTTTGAGCTCAGGATAACAGCCCAAAGTAACAACATCACTAGTCACACATGATTGACACTTTGAGCCCTACACATTTTATTGCCTTTTTTTTTTCCTGGTTAAAACAGTCTCAAAAATCAGGCAGTGAAAAACATCTTGAACTAAACCTTTTGGATCAGGTTCTCTGGTGTGTTGGCTGCATGCTGTCTTTCACTGTGTCCCTTGTCTCTTTCAATGAGCTCTGATGCTCTTCCAGTAACGTGAAGGCCAAAAACAGAGTTTATATTTGACTACAAGCTTCTAATTGTATATAGAGAAACATAATATCATTTCAGGATCTGCTCCATAACAAGGCATGATATTGCCGACGGTTCTTATCATCACTGAAATAGCTGCCTATGCAGTGGACTATCTGTGTGTGTGTCTAGACGAGATGCATCCAGGGCAGAAATGAGATGGAAGCATTAGCTCTTGGCTTTCCATGATTTTCTTATATATAGATTGAAAACCGCAAACCCATGCATTTAAAGTGATTTGAATTTATTATTGCACTTGGTAGATACTGCTGAATTTTTCTGAAATTGAATGAATGATATCTTTTTTGGCTTTCTTCATGTTCTTTATTAGGTTGGCTTGATTTACTTAGAGCAGGTGTCAGTTTGAATTGCGGTAGAGAGAGCACCGTTCACTAGTTGCTTCTTTTCAAATCAAATAAAATCTGGTGCTAATACTCCCTATAGTGTTCATTTATTTATAATGTGAAATCCTACCCTGAAAATTAATAACGATTTCCAAACATCCTGAAAATATGCTTCCTTAAGGCCAGTAAGTTCCAGGAAATTATGGGTTTGTTTAAATGTCTCTGCCACTTAATGACTTGATTCCTTACATAGTTGACTTCAAGTTCACTGTGCAGAAACTTCGAGATTTAAAGTCCTGTTCATTGACAGGAAGGTGGTAGGCATCTGGATGAACTATTTTCACAGTAGTGGTTGTTTTGAAAGCTGTCTCACTTTTTCTTAAGTGTAAAGAAAAACAAGATCTGCTTTTCTCTTTCTCTAGATCTGGATGAAGTGAGTTGGTTTTTGAAATAGGTACATAGCCCCTCATTTGCAGTTACAAAAACCAGACCAAACCCAACCCAAGGAACAAACCCTGAAAACTAAACATTCCTTCCTATTTATGTGGTGACAAAATTTGACCTAAACTGGCATGAGACCATCTATAGACTTTATTGATTCCTCTTGGGTTGAGTATTTATACATTTCACTGCAAAAAAGCAAACAAACTTTTAAATTGAAATGTAGTTGCCATACAGTGTTACATTCTTTTCAGGTGTATGACATGATCCTACAATTCTAGACATTACTTAGTGCTCACCACAAGTGTGTAGTCACCGTCTGTCACCAAACAATGTTACGGCGATCTTACTATGTTCCCTATGCCCCACACCTCAGCTCTGTGACTTACTTAATTGGTAACTAGAGGTGTGTAACCCTTAATTTCCTCTATCTTTTTCATCCATCCTCCATTCCCCTCCCCTCTGGCAACTATCAGGTCCATGTAAGAGTGGTTTTTTGCTAGTTTTGTTTCTTAAATTCCACATATCAGTGAAATTATACGGGATTTGTCTTGCTCTCTCTGACTTATTTCTCTTAGCATAATACCCTGTAGGTCCATCCATGTTGTTGCAAATGGCAAAATTTCATTCTTTTTGGTGGCTGAGTAGTACTCCATTGTAGACATCTCCTGCCTCTTCTTTATCCATTCATCTATGGATGGACAATTGGGCTGCTTCCACATCTTGGCTATTGTAAATAATGCTCCACTGCCAAAAATATTAATGGTTTGCTTACTGGATGCTGCCTTCACTGGGGTATATGTCCCACGTCACTTTTCTAAAATCTGAAAAATTAAAAATGCTGAAGCACAGCTCTTGCAAAAGTTTTGAGAAAGAGACTGTGGAACTATATTCCTTGGTCCCTGAGGAGCTTAAAAACAGGATAAAAGACAAGAGCAAAGGTGATGCTTTAGAGCCTAATTCCCAGCCCTGGCTTTGCTAAACGCAGGAGCTCTCGAATTATCTTAGGCATACTGCATTGAGTCTCACGGTGAAAAAAAAGTAACCTGATTCCCCTTTAAAAAAAAAAAGTGTATCATATGATACTTGAAAGAATAATTCAGAGATTAGGAATTGCCGACTGAATCATCTTGTCTCCATTTCCTCTGTTCTGTGCTCCTGGTGACAGGCTCCTGTCCGTACAAGGGCTGACAAGAACAGGCTTCCG
The DNA here is from genome assembly GCA_002007465.1 of Ailurus styani. NCBI lineage: Eukaryota > Metazoa > Chordata > Mammalia > Carnivora > Ailuridae > Ailurus > Ailurus styani. The sequence goes on along the minus strand of LNAC01000177.1, from coordinate 1,036,356 downwards.
CAGAATGAGCACAGCTCACAGAGCGGAGGGGATCTGGGTAGAGAGGGTCTCAGAGAGAGCGGGTGAGCAGTGACCTCCCGCACCAGTGGAAGGGACCGCTTCCCCAGGGGCAGTGGCCCCCTGCGTGGGTGAGCCACATCACTCCTCGCCTCTGACAGACTGCTCCTTCCCCTCTCGCCCCGTGTTCAGTGGGTAGACTTCACAGCCATTTCTGTGCAGTTAGTGGTGCTTTCTCCAAAGGAGCGTTCACAGTGACTGCAGGCTGGAATCTTTTTCTTCCCCCATGGAGTGACCCTGGTCATGGCTCTTGCCAGTCTCCGTAATCAGAGGGAATTGTCGGCTGGCAGTATTTGCTTTCCGTACTGCTACTTTCTTTTCATGGATGATACCAGTCCGTTGATGGATCAGTTACTAGAATGAAGAATTTGAATTTCAAGAATATTTTGGGAGGACAGCTTTTATCTCGGGCAACAGGTGGGGGGAAGGTAAAGGAGGAAGACATGCTTGCTTCCCTTCTCGGAGGGCCTCCCCACAAATCATCCCCTCCACAAACTGCCTGCCTCGATTGCCTTTCACAATGGGGGGCCCTGCGCATCAGGCACAAAGGCGATCAATTCTAGCTCTGAGATAAAAATACAGGCGAATAGCAGATAACCTGGACACAAGGTTAATCACAGTGGTCCAGATTTTCTGGAGGGAAAACAGCACACAATTGTCAGCAATTAACCCCCAAATCTAAGAATGAATGAATGAATAAATAAATAAGTCACAATCCCCTTTAATTAATAGCACGGCAGATAATCAGTATAATTACTATCTGTGTGAGAGAAACCAGAATCCGGGGAAAAGTGAAATTACCCAGGAAGTTTGAGCGTCACAGGCAGAAGCCCGGCCTAAGTGCTGAGGGTCAGACAAGAGAGAGGCGATAAATCAAGGCGAGACCCGTGCCCAGCCCAGCAGACGCACCCAGGTGGCTGGTCACCCCGGGGCAGCACGGGGGTCCTGTACAAACATGCACCGCGTTGCTGGGGGAGGCAGTGGAGGCACAGGAAATGGAGAAATGGCCCTGACGGCTCCCCATCCTCTGGTTACAGGACAGCGTAGAGGTCTGGCTGGGTCCTGCAGGCTTCCTCTCTGGGAAGGCTCCCAGGGTTAGAGCAGGAGATGGGAAGAGCACAGCTATGGAGCACATGGAGAGGGAATAACACATGAACTTCCTTTTGAAAGGGAGATTCCCCAGGTTCACTTCGAATAAGTAAAAGACTAAGGCAGAATAATTTTCTACTCAAATAGCGATCTTCTTCCTGTTGAGTTAACAGAGTCTTCAGCTCTCCGAAGAGCGAAAAAGGAAGTCATTCAGAAGTGTTATGCAAGGGTAGGCATATGTGCTCCTTGCATTTCTATTTAATCGGCCCTTTCCAGCAGCACTAAGACAGGAAAGGAAGGCTGAGTCTCCTCCTGAATCTTACTGGGGAGGTGGGGGCAAGGTGCTGTGTGGCGCCGGGCCACGATGACCTAGGCTCAGGCACCGTGTCACTGCCTGAAAATGAAGGATGTGCCGGTGCTCCTCCTCCCTTACAAAAGGTAGACTTGGAGGTTGAGAATTGCCAGTAGTAATTTTTCCATTTTTTGCATGTGCTTTCATTCTGAAGGAACGTTGCTTTTGTGTTTCATGGATTACTTTATAATGTTTCGGGAGTGAGCTGTGAAAACATGAGACGTGAGGAAGTATCCACCAGGTTGTTGGCCTGGGGAGAGGACGTTATTTTCAGTGTTCAGTTGAATAGGCAACTGCCTTTGTCAGTGGTTCCCCTCCCTCCCTCCCTCCATCCATCCACTCAGCAAATGGTAGAGTCTCAAATGTGCAGATGAAGCACTGAGCTGGGACATGGGGATACTGAGGTCACGGGCCCCATAGTGGGTTCTGCCCTTTCGGAGTCCCCAGACCACTGTAGGAAGTATGAGCAGCTGAAACACAGCAGATAGCAGTGGAAACTCAAAATACTACAGGTTCAGAGGACTGAGAGGTAACATTGGATAGTGATTTTACAACCGAAACAAACCATGTCCGTCCCCCTCTCTACGTGCTAACCTAGGACGGTCTTTTGAAAACTCAGGTCACACCCTCCCCCGCATAAACTCTCCAGTGGTTTCTAACTACATTTACGGCAGAACTGAAGCCGCCAGTCCTGGGACAGAAAGCACACCTGATCTCCTGGACCACATCTTGTTCCAGTCCGCCCTTTCATACTTGGCTTCTGCCGCCCTGCCTGGCTTCTCATCCCTGCCTTACCGACCTGTGCCCCTCTACCCTCCACCACTTGGAATTATCTCCCAGTCTTCTTTTGCTGGTTTACCTTTGTCATTTAGAACCCTGGTAAACCGTTACTTCGTGGGTGGTTCAGTCGGTTAAGCATCCAGCTCCTCTGGTTATGACCTGAGGGTTATGAGATCGAGCCCTGTATCAGGCTCTGTACTGAGCAGGGAGTCTGCTTGAGATTCTCTCTCTCTCCCTACTCCCATGCTCTCTCTCACTCTAAACTAAATCAATAAATCTTTTTTTTTTTTTTTAAGTCACTTCTTTGAACAGACCTTGCCTGACCTGGAAAACAACCCAATCACTCCCTCCCCCTTTTTTTAAATCACATTATTCTAAATTTCTGTAGTGGATTTGTCCCTAGTTAATGTTTCCGGATTTATATTCTTATTTGCTTTTATCTGTCCCTCCCCCCACCCATCAGAATGTAAGCTTGGTATGGACAAGTCCTTCTTGCCAATCAACGTATCTACACATTCTGGAACAAAGCTTATTACACAGTGAACTTTTAACAGATATTCATTGAATAATGAGTAAATGTTACCCCAAGAAAGAACATCAGAACAATTTATGACAGACTGGTGTTAAAAGGAAGTGGAGATGCAAGGAGCAAGGATGGGTGTTCTCAGATACCTGAAGAGAAACCTGGTAGACAGTTAAGAGGGTAGAGCTAAGATCAGTGGGCAGAAATCACTAGCACATAATTTCTGCTCGAGATAAGGAGGAACTTTCTAGTAGTCCCAGGAACGCAAAGATGGACTAGCTTGCCTGAGGGGGCAGGAGGCCAGCTGAGTGCTGGAGTGGAGGGACTATCCAGGGCAGTCAGACATCGGATGTGAGGCTAGACTAGACAATATGTAAGGTCCCACTGGAGAGCCGGATTGCCTAGGATTCTTGGATCCTCTGACAAGTTCTTCCTCCCACATACTGAGGAAGCACTGCTTAGAGCAGGAAACCACAGATGGTCCAGGAAAATCCTGCTGTTGACTCAGGCTTTTGCTGGAGGCTGCCCATATAGCTCTGTTGATGAAATAACCTGCCTAGAACCGAAGGACCAAAGAGAAAGTCCTCAGGCTTTGGCCAGACCTAATTCTTCCAGGATCCCAGGTTGACCAGCTTGTGTAGGTGATAGGTCAGTAGCCAAAAAGTGTACGCCAGGAGAGGGATGGTCATAACTTAAGGAACATCATAAGCACTAACCAGAGGCCTTTTGGGGTGGGAACGTCCAGCATCCATACTCCCCCACCTCTTCTCGTCTCTTCAGGGCTCAGAGGAGGTCTCTAAGTGTGGGATCCAAAGTTAAGCTCTGGTGTGTGGCCTTTCTGGGTGTGAATGTCCTCCACTGGCTTGTTCCTAAGGCCCTACTGCCAATGACATACAGACCCCAAGAGATGATTTAACTCCACTCTTGTCTCAAATCCCTGCCTGGTGACTCATAACTTTCTCTTGACACCAGAACAGCTGGGCCAGCCAGCTGGAGAGAAGACATACAGATGTTGCTAGCTGTGGGGCGCTCATCTTGCGGCCAGCCCACAGTGCCTCAGTGGGCTGCAGAGCTGGGGGTGTTTCCCCCTTTGCAGACCAGACGTGGGTGGGGATGTCGGCTTCATCGTGGCCCACCGCTCATCCTCAGCACATAAGGTCTTTCCGCACAGAGCGCTATAGTTTGTCATCTTCTGCAACTTGCAGAAGTTTTATTTCTTTAGGGAATATTAGATCCTTGAACCTGTCCATCTGGAGAAGGTATGAGAGATAGTAGTTTGGCCCAGAATGTACCACCCACCCAGATATCTGGGCTTAAAACAGATCTCAAAGTGGGAAATGTGTGAAAGGATCAGAAGTTAAAGGAGGGGGTGGAGGTTGGAGGGGGCAGGAAAGAGATGATCTTTGTTTCTGCAAAAAGGATTTAAACCAAAGACATAAAATTAGATGTGTTGATTATACACCAGAAAACCTGAAATGTGTACGTATAAAATCCTCCGTACAAATGCCTCACTTAACATTGTACATTGAGGTACTTGCTAAATATTTGTTGATTTTGATTCAAGTGGCTTTGAGTATTTTTAAATATCACCACATTGAGTTCTACGGTGGTTGTGAAAGGGGCATTTTTTTTTTAAATAAAAATTTAAATATAAGCCAGGAAGGATTTTTTGAGGTCTTGTGAATATTCCAGTTCCATTATACAAGCAGCTAGTAACCCAGGTTCGTCTCTGAGGGAGGGGGGCCTGGAGGTCAGATGTGGGAAAGAAACACACTTCTTGTGTTGTACTCTTCTAGGTTTTTTTGAATCTTTTTCTTCCTCATGCATATGTTTCATTTTGGGAGAAAAAAAACAAAACAAGTTAGTTTTCAAAGTCTGTGTCTCCTGAGGCAAACCTGGAACTCGGGCCTGCTGATACCTGCCAATTCCCACAATTTTCCCCAGGATCCCGTCCCTTCACAATCTGTTCAGCCAGTGGTAATATTCTGGAATACAGGATGAGGATGGGGCAGGTTTACAGGCCTTGTGGTGTCAGTTGTGATAACTTTGGGGGTTTATCTGTGACACACAGGGGTAGAGATGGTGTGGCTGGTAGTTTACACAACACTGCAAACCCGCCTGGAGGCTGAATGAATGGCTGCCTAATTTATTAGCTTTCAAATAAAAATGTAACCAGCTCAGAAAGGCAGGGCACAGTGAAGTCAAAGCCAAAGAATCAGATGAGCTCAAAGCAAATACCCTACATATTTTTTATTTTCCATAAACAAGATTCCAGTGCTGTGTATGGGAACTGTATTTTCCCTCCGTTGGCGTCTTTATTTCTGGGCGGGCTTCTGCCCCCGTGTCCTCTGGCGTCCCTGCCCCCTTTCTTGGGGTTCACCTCCCATGTCAAAGGAAGGCCACAGGCTACTTCTTGAGCTTCCCTAAAGGATGCCGGACTTTGGAGAAGCAGGATGCGTGTTTTCTTCTGGGAATGGTCATCTTAGCCTCTCCCAGAATGACTGTTTCTGAGAGGAGGGAACATTGATGGGACTAGAGGGAAAATAGGACTCGAGCAGCAGAGCAAAGAGGCCAGGGGAGAGCGATACCCACTGTCCTGGAGTCGGGTCAGTGAAAAGTCTCCTTTATCCCACCCCAGTGTGCCTTCTGGGAGCTGAGCTCCAAGGCTCTGTTCCCTCTTCCCTCTCTGCTTGTTTACTGAACAAACACTGAGCGAGGTGCTGAGCTGGGTGCGAAGGCTGATTTCTTCCTTCCTCACTTCCCCTTCTCCCCAGAGTCCTTTGCAGCCACTGTGAAGTTGCTCTCTCGCTGGGGAGGGAGGCGGTGGTTTCAGAATCCAATTTCAGCTCCAGTTTGAACCTTGCAGGCAAGTGCTGCCCATTGGATCATGTGTATTCTCTTTTCCTCACTCTACCTGTGTCTGCCGCTCTGTCCACAACTAAATGCAAACGCATGCCATCCCTTGAGTATAAGCTGGTGTTGGCCAAACTCGCCAGCACTCTGGAATTGCCTGGAGAGCTTCGCACATTGAGGGTGCCTGTATCCCACACCCTGCGGTTGTGACTTAATTGCTCTGCGGGTGTGACCTGGGCTTTGGAAATGTTCATAGATTCCCAGGGGATTCTCCTAAGCAGACAAGTTTGGGAACCTTGGATATAAACAGATGGGCTCCAAATTACAATCCTAATCCTTCCATTTCAGTGCCTTCAGTTCTAACCAGGGATAATTGATCATGATTTAAAAACCTTGTACTGATGCCAGCACGGAGTGGCTTTTAAAATCTCCAAGTCTATTTGGTGCCCACCTCCCCTCATGCCAAACCACTAAGAAAGTAGAATTTAATCCATTAACGATGACAGGGAGCCGGGCAGAGACTTCTTCTCCAGCATGAGGCTTGCGATGTATTTTTAATGTAAACACAGACAATAGGTATGTGCTCTTTCATGACAGAGCTGAAATAAAGCAGGCCTAATTAACCTTCGCAGATGCTGTGGAGTAGAGGCCCTGCGAATCCTGTGTTCGGAAGCCCATCTCCCAGCCTTATCAAAACGGCCTTTCTCTTCCACCGTGCCCCGGTAACCTGGGAAATATAAATTTTGATTACTGATTCCTGCATTGTTAGTAACTGACGATACATCATGAGTAGCTGGTCACCAGTGTCAGCCCAGACTTAATTATCTGAGCCGAGGAGAAAGTAACCCCACGAAAGAACTGCTTTCCAATTAAAGCAGCATAGAATATGTGATTTGTCTCTCTGGCGATATTCAATTCATACTCCTTTTCATGTTATTTGTGTGGTCTTCTTTTCCTCATTACAAGCTCAGAGTTGTGAATCTTGGGTTCCCTAGCAAGAAACACATAAATATCAAGAGGGCAGCTGTTTTAAAGGCAGACCTTTAAAAAAAAATCCTGCACAGTCACCACCAAAAACACAGCAGTAATTACAGTTTCCACTAGCAAATGCTACAGTTAAGGTTAAAAACCTCTTTCAACGTAACCATTTATTTTTACAGGTTCCTAACCTCTGTAGACTGTATGATTTTGTGTGTACAGACACAGATACAGACACACACACACACACACACTCTTAATTTTTAGAAGATATTCTTTAGGGGTCAGATGTTCTGTGCTTTGCTTAGCTCTTGTTTCAGTGACAAGGTAAACATTTTTCTCCTAGCACAAGAAACAGTATTTTGGGGAAAGACCTAGGCAAACCTCTTAACTCTTCATCTCTCCTGTCTTGTTTTTCCTGCTGTTGGTCTTCCATTTCCACTGAACGTCTGCCCACTGGCCTGTCTCAGGTGTTGCTTTTTCCCAGGACCAAGTACAAAAAATGGTCTTCTCCGAGACTAACTCAGCCCTGATCGCTTTGGAAACACAGGCGCTGGAGCTTGGGTTGTTTCAGAAAACAAGCATTGAGCACCTACTGTGTGCCGGGCATGTTCTAGGCACTGAGGCCAAAAGAAGTGTGTGCTCGGTGGAGCGCATACTCATTCTAACGGGTTTCTGTCCCATTCCTTCTGTCCATGGCTCCGCGGCCTTGGGTTGGTTTATTTTGTCTCCGCGAGCACCATGTTCTTCCACTGTAAGGTGGGATGATGATGCACTCTCCTCATAGGGTTATTAGGTTGAGAAGAACCTGAGTACCTTCCCGTAAAGAGCTGTTTTATCAACATATGCTTCCATTTTCTTCTCCATCCCCTTTGAGCTTGGGGTTGGCACTGGGAAAGCCTTAAGTATCCTCTCATTTCCGCATTTTGGATTTTGTATCCTGATGCAGCGCTTGCTTCCTAAAAATACTTCCTCACTAGAGTTTCTTCCCCTTCCCCCCAAAACCTCCCAACCACAGCCTCTGTGTCTTGTGGGGGCAGAGCTCCCCTTGTCCAAAGACAGCATGGGCTGTCCGGTGCTCCACCAAGACTTCACTGAAGTTTAAATTACTCCTTGCGGGAGGGGAGGGTGGCGCTTCTTACGATGCGGTTTTCAGAGCCGCGTAAATGTAGAAAGGAGGAACCGTCTGTGGTCACTGCTGTTAGTCATTATCGACCTGGCTCACCCATATCCCCCTTTCCAGCTACATTATAGGCACCTTACAGGGAGAGGCCCTTTTACAAAAGACAAAAAAATTGAGCATTTATTGCCTGAATTTATGAGCAAGACACTGTCTCAGGCACTGTGGCCAGCACGAAGATAAGGGATGGCCGATGCTCAGGAACTTGGGAAGGAAGCAGCATTAGGACCCCTCTGGAACCTTCCCACCTGGCAGTACCAGGTTGAGGTCCTTGTCCTAGTGCCATGGCCGTGGCTTTTCTGCCCGTATGCAGGTTTAAGAATACACACCACGATTTCGGTGAACCTCCTCTACCAGTAAGGTTGCGAATTTCTCATGGTTCAGTTGAATTGGATGGGTTTGCAAGAGTGGCTCCTACTGGATTTTCTTTTGCTTTCTTTTCTCTCATTTCATTCTTGTTTTCTTGTACCGCTCATCCCTTGGCTGGGCTTTTTCCAGTGCTTTCCCCATTGCCTCCCACCTGCCACCCCACCCAGTTCTCCACCCCCTTCTTTTTCCTACCTTGGAAATTCCTACCCTTCCCTTAAGATACTCTTCAACAAGTATCACCTCCTCTGTGAAGTCTTCTGGGATCTCCTCTCCACCCCTCCAGTTAATCACTAATCTCTCTCTCCTTTCTTTGGCAAGAAAGAGCTCTATTCAGAGCAATCATATTGACATTATTTGTTTAGTAATCTGCCCACCACTAGACAGTGAACCTGGCAAGGACTAACAGATGTTTGATGGACAAACAAATGGATCCGTGCACAATAATCACAAATACAGTCTCTGTCCTCAGAGGATTTACAGTTTACGGGGGATACAGATATATAGATAGCAAATTGCAAAACAAAATACAAATACATATGTACTATGAGAAAAATGCTGCACATTTTAAGTTTTAATTTTTCTAGCAAGGCTTAGACTTACTCACATAGTTCACTTTGTAATGGATCGGAGCCTTGAAGCAGTTACTATGAATTGCACCAGTTTCTTTTTTAAAGGCCTTAGTGCTAGCTGGTCTCAGAAACCCTATTATGTCTACAGGCCCTGGTAACACACATCAGACTGACAGCACTTGCCTTTTACTTGTGTGCACACACACACATACACACACACACACATACATACACAGGCTCTTGAAATATACATGAAATGTAAGACACTGGTATTGGTGCAGACACAGAAACACCTCCAGGTTCTATGAAATCCCTGACCTAGTTACGTTACTGAAAGCGTAGCTTAAGTGCATATAATGCCCAGCACGTGGAAGAAATTGTTATCTTGAGAAAAGTAAATTTTGCATTCCCCAAGTTCTGGATTATTAAATCTGTGACCTTAATATTGCATTAGAGTAGATATTTTATTCAATTGTGTGGACAATGAAATAAGAACTCAGAAAGATACAGCTGGCCCAGACTCCCCTGGGTGTGAAGAGATGATATTTATTTTATCTACTCCTGACAATGAAGTTTAAATTGTTACTTAAAGCTCCTACCAGCAAAATATCTATTCAGACAGAGGTTAATTCTTCACAGTCATACTTGACATTGAACATTTTGTCATCAGAGCTAAGCAACTGAACGTTTCTGCCCTAAAAATGGGTGGAGTTGGATCTTCCAAAATGCTGGATAAAGATAATTAAACATGGCCATAAAAGACAATTATTGCCAAATCAAACAAATGGATTTGGGACTGGCTAAATAAAATAAACTGTTTCTAATGATTCAATGCAAGGAAATATGTCGACTTTCTTTCACTGTGTTGGGAAGTATTTCTCACCTAAGTACTCTGAGAAAGTGATCTTTTTTAATACCCCATAGGCCATGAAAAGGTGAACGTACACACAAGGCTGGAGAAGGAATTCTTTTCCATCTTCCTCTGGACAGTGGATGTTCCAGCTCTGTGCTGGGACGAAGGGATAGATCACATGTCCTCTTGCCTCGCTGTCAAACCGATTGGTTCTAATGAAGTCTGATGGTTCGTCTTAAGCAGTCAGAGTGAACAGCATGGGAGGAAAGCCAGTACCAACTCTAAGTTAAAAGTCAACCCCGAGACCACAAAACCTTAGATGAGTTTAAATTTTAACATCCAAACAAACAGCTCTCAACTCTTAACTCCCAAGTCCAAACACCATAAAGCCATCTTACAAAAGGAACAAAGATGCAACTTCGAGGACCGGGGGGGGGAAAAAAGAGTTGGGGGGATGGGGAAGAAATACAGACTTTGGTTTAATTAACAACTTGGACAGGATATAAGTCGCAGGTACGGTTTCCTGGAGGTCCAGTCATTTCAGTGAAGGTGACCCCCTACAGCAGTTTGCACTCTCCAGGCTCACAGAGGTTAAACACCTAATCATCAAATGTGTAGCCCTCTCCACTGGCTTCCTTTTCCTTTTTGCATTTCCTCTCTTAACAATTGGATACTATTCTTGAGTGATTAGCATAGTGCAATGGTCTCTTTTCTCATTTTCCAATTTCATCCTTTGGAACCAAAAGTGAATAACAACCCTTCGTGAACTTCCTGCCATGTTTCTCACTCAGGAATAGAATAGAATGCAGAATTCTGGAAGTGCCCAGTTAAAGGCAGAATGCCCCCTAAGCCCCAGTGTCCCGATGAGCAGCAGCGCCCCACACCCCACTCCATCCTCAGGGTGCTCTGGGGTATGGTGCTGAGACTGCAGAAGCAGTTGGTAATCAGGCAAGTCAACTCAGGTAAATTAACTTAATGAAACAGATGACTTTGTATATCTATTAAGTATACCTTTGAAACTGACGAGGTTCAAATTTCCACTCAGCTAATGAGCCTGCGATAGGACCTTGGCAGGAGTGTCATCCTTCTGCCGCCACTAAAAGCCCCTCTGCACCCCTGCGTCCTATCTTTCTCTGTTTGGGGGGGCGGGGGGAGGACGCAGAACCTTAACAAGCTGCCAAGCTTCCAAAATGCAAACAGCAGTGGTGGCCTATCTGAGTTGTGATTGATGGTACACAAAAATGCACGGCTCCTTCACTGATACTCTGGTCGGCAGCAAATGAAGGATTTAAACCTTTGCGCTCGGCAGATAGCCAGAGTATTGTTAGGGACTGCTGTGGCTCTCTAATTATATCCAGCCTGATAATCATCCACTCGGCTGCTGGGAATGGCTGGTACCCGGGGACTTTAATTTCACTGTCCCCCTCCACCAGATAATGCCCGACCCTGTGTCACTTCGTGCTGCACGCTGAAGGAGACAAATGAGTTTTTCTCTGACTCTGTTAAATCAACTAATGGATTCTGGTCGTGAAACTGGCATGACGATAAGCCAAGCCTCTCCGCGGGTCCTGGGCAGACGCATAGACAGTCTCTTAAGGGTGTTATTAACTTCAGGCGTTAAAATAAAAGAGCAACAAAAACAAGAACCTGGCCAGGGTCAATAAAGAATCTTTTTACTATGAATAGTGACTAACAGGATGGTTTATATTTCAGCCAGTTGTTTTAGTGTCTCAAGACGCAGCTATAAGAGAGCTGTTCCCAAGCTCTGGGTCTGAAACGTAAGGATTAAGCAACCAGTTTTAGTCTGTATCTTCCCCTTTTCTTTGAGCGCTGTGTCTTATTCTAATCAGAAGGTGGCTTTTATTCAAGATGGCAGTACATAGGTACATTAAACGTTGTAAACCCTTAAGTATCTTAGGATGAAAGGAACCGCTATTTACATTACTTTCATTCTACTATAAAAGGCCCTAGTACTTCTAATAATTTGTGAAGGACATCCTACTGTGTACTGCAGGGTAATTGTGCAGATGCGAATGTTGTAGCTGTGTAGACACACCCTGTTCCACGTGGCCTTAATTTTTAATATGTATTTTTCTTTCACTTCACTCAAATATTGTGGGTCTCATTTTCATGCAGCTGAAAAGATAAATGTCCTTTCCCATGTTCCCATCAGAATTCTGTGTGTTCTGGGAGGTTAAAAAATTAAAACTCAGCTGCTCCATACTGTATTAAGACTGAAATTTGGCATCCCAGATGTGAATTTGTTTCCAAAAGGAAACAGAATCTGGTAAGATTTTTTGGGGGGGAAAAATATTTTAAAAGCTTAATTTATTATTTAAAAAGACTCCCACTTTTCTGCTTTGTTTTCAACAAAATTGTATACATGTTTGTATACAATGGTATCCCCTTGGGATTTCTGAAGAGAAAAACCTGTAATTAATCTAAAATTTTTACCTTTAAAAACAGGCTGTGGAATTTATAGGAAGAAGTTGTAGAACCTACTTTAATCAGTGACCAAAAATGCCTGCTTGCCATCATTTTAGGTGGCGTGTTTTCAGAAGGGGTCCCTCTCCTCACGAGGAATTCACTTTTGCAAAATAATCATATTTTGTTGTGTTGACCGTGTGTCAGGCTCAGATCTAACGCTTTACTGTCATGACTCATTTAATCTTCATAACACCTTGAGATGCATGCCATTATTATCCCCATCCTCCAGGTGAGGAGACTTCCCCAGGTCACATCCCAGTGTGTGGGGCAGATGGACCTGAACCCGGGGCAAGCTGGCTCCAAAGCCCACATCCTTAACTACTGTGTTCCCTGCCCTCTAATTACAGTATTTCCCAAATCTTAAATTCACTACACGTTTCCTAAGTGTCTTTTAGTCCGCGCACAGGGCACTTGTACTTGACACTGGGTGGTGAGGATGTGGGGGAAGGTCTGGAGTGGAAGAAAAAGAGGGAACAAAGTTTTGAAAACACACATTTCCAGTCACGGTTTTGTAAGCCGGGTGGACCTGACTCAGTGGCTGTACTAGGATGCAGTGAACCCCTGCCTTTTCCGATTGGTCCTTGCAGTTTCAGGACTCGTGGACCCCGGAGCCTAGTGTCTCTGAGGCATCTGGGTCCTCGCGGGGGGTATAGGAGCATGCTCAGGCCCAGTCTACCTGCAGACATTTGCAGGGCTACCCTTCAAAAGCCCCCCGAAACCCCAGTGGTAGAAGTCCTCGCTTCTGTTCCAGGGCCTTGTTATTTTCCCTCAGACTCCCGCGGACGTCAGTAACAATGCCTTTGGATGTGGTTGCTTTGAAACTGCTGGCACTTAGCGCGCGGTCACACACAAGCCAGTTGTTAAAGTGTCATTAGCACAAACCCAGACAGAGATGACAGGTATCAACAATTTATGATTTACAAGGTGCAGGCTCAGGTTTCCCCGTGCCCTCTGCCAGCAGCTCAGCACCACACCTTAGCCTGGCCCTGGGTGGGGAGTGTACACATTCTCACAGCACCATTTTAAAAGGGATCCATCCTCTGCACCTAGGAAATGCACCTCTTACATAACATTTCGGTCTTCTGAGTCCTTTAAACAGTTTGCTCAAACTGTGCAAAGCTGTCGATCCATTTCCAGGTTAACGTTTTAAAATGCTCCACGCAACTAAATAAACACAGGTGCCTCAGAACACTCTGGATGGTCTGTTTTTCTACTCTGTGCTGTAGGCTTCCTTCTTTGTTTTCCCTTTTTTTAACCCGTGGTGCACTGATGCGCTGGACGGGACGGGTCTGGAATGCCTGGCCTTTCCAGAGCCCCAGCCAAGGCTGCTCTGAGCACAGATGTGGGCTTTCTGATGCTCTTTCAGCCCGCTTAGCTGCCTTCTGCATTTTTCAATGCTGACATGTTTCAGTAAAACTTGGGACTAACTGGAATAGTGGGGGGAGGGGCGTGTTCTGGGTGAGTGATTTCCTGGTTAAACTGAAAGTTGTTTAGAAAGCCCTTGTTATTGAAAATCTGTCCAAAGTACATCAGTGTGCTTCTCTCTGGAGTGAGGCAGCGCTGCTGGAGAAAACTGGTACAGAGCTGTTGGGAAGGGCTGCCAAAAATTCTGCAAAGCTGCACATGGCTCCTTGTCCCCTCTTTCTCGCTCAGCGGCAGCCCCTTTCTGGGTTGGCGAGGCAGCTAGGACTCTACACTTTTACCGCTCTCTTCAGAATCCCTTTCCCATCTCAGGACAGAGGCCTTCTCCCCTCTACCAGGCGGATAACACGAAGGCTAGGAGGCCAGCGGCCCTCCCTTACGTTCCTGGCACAGCCAGACTTCCAGTCACCGCTCGCACCCAAGGCTGCTGCCCCTTCCTGCCCCTTCCTGCCCCTTCCTGCCCCTTCCTGCCCATGCATTTGGGATCACCTCCCACCCTCCTCAAAGAGGCTGCTCAGCTCTTGGCCCTTTCTCTCCCAGTCCACTGACATGCCCACAGCCACCAAAAGTGCTCTGGCAAAGCCCATCACAGACAGAACCCAGCAGTTTATCTTAGCAAGCCTGTTGATTCCTGAATACGGCTGCAGCTCCTTTCCCTCTGTCCATCCCTGCTGCCACTACCGCTGTGCTGACCTAACGTGCACAGAGCATCAATCAGACCTTGTCCCTCCACTGCTTCAGTGCCCTCGGAATAGCAGGCAGACTTGGGCCAGCTTGGCTCCTGAGAGCCCTGTCCCCTCCCTCACATTCCACATGGGCTTGTGGCTCCTCAAATACCCGAGAGCTCCTTCTTTTTTTTTTTTTTTTAAGATCTTTTTTTTTTTTTATTCATTTGACACAGAGAGAGAGATTACAAGTAGGCAGAGAGGCAGGCAGAGAGAGAGGAGAGAGGAGGAAGCAGGCTCCCTGCTGAGCAGAGAGCCCGATGTGGGCCTCGATCCCAGGACCCTGGGATCATGACCTGAGCCAAAGGCAGTGGCTTTAACCCACTGAGCCACCCAGGCGCCCCGGAGAGCTCCTTCTTGCCTGGAGTTCCCTCTACGTTCCTCCTGGGCTTCCCTGGCGGTCTCCTCCTCCTCCCATGGGTCTTAGTTCAGATGGTACCTCCTGGCACCTTATTCTTGCCCTTTATGCTAGTTACCATAGGCTGTAATGGAAAATATACTTGTGTCCTTGCTGGTTGAATTTGCCTCCACTAGGCTGGGAGTCCCATGACTCCTTGGGTCTCGTCCTTTTCATTCATCAGGAGACACCCAGTGCTGAGCTCCAGGTGGAGCACATAGTTACTGAATGAATGAGTGAATGAACGAACACATGAAGACTTTATATTTTTACTGCGGAAGTCTTTTCTAGAAGGACTACAGGAATCTAACCAGAGACATAACTGAATAAGGAAGGTTGGTAGACATTCGCATTTTAAGCTTTCTAGCATTTGAAATGCCTGACCCATACCCCCACATAAGTCAGGCCACTCCTCCTGGGGAAGAGCATTTAGCCTAATACAAATATCTGTCGTTTTCTAAGGAAATGAGGTTCGAAAGCAAAGCACACAGACGCTGTGTTGAGAATAGTGACCAGGGTGGCCTGAAGTCAGCAGGAAGGAGAGCAGCATGGGACCCCAGTGAGAGGAGTCCAGTCCAAAGAAGCAGCAAGCAGGTGGGGGGTAACCTTGCCCAATGGAGGAAGCTAAAGTTAGACCAAGTAACAAGGTCATTGGCCTGACCGGGGAACAGGGAAGCTGGGTAGCTAGTGGGATGCAGAACTGCAAGTCTGCACAAACGCAGAGTTGGCTTATAAGGAGGACAGGAAGGATTTGGGTGGAGATGACTAGAAACTGCAGTGAGGAGCAGAAGACCATGGTGGCAGAAGGAGGCCATTGTGAGCACATACGAGAAAGCAGCAGGGGTTTCTCAAGAGCCAGGTGCCCTTTGGATTTTGCACAATTCGAAACTGACCCTGAGTCTGTGTCCTGACTTTGCAAATGGGTGTTTCAGATGGGAGTGAACAACGTCAAGAAAGAAGGTGGCCCCCAACCGCAGGAGAAAATGGGCAGTAGCCCATCAGCCCATCAGGTTCCGCTGGAGCCATAAGGCCTCCCTCTTGGTGCTGATGCGCTGCTCGCTCAGGGAGAGCTGACATCAGCCCGAGAAACGGCTGGTGCAGAGCCAGGGGAGAAACCAGGCACCTTCCAGCACAGGTTCAGCTTTCCTATAGGTCATGACGTAATCGGAGAAGGGGGGCCGGGCCACTGCTTCAGAGGCTCCTCCAGTAAATGATTTTGTGACACAGGCCACACCCACTCCCCTTGGGTTTTCATCCATCCAGGTGTTCCTCTGCTGAGGAAACTGCTTAGAGCAGGGATCTTCTAGAACGTTCTAAACCAGAAAGAGACACCAATCAGTGTGCACAGCCCTTTAGTTTTGTAGGCATTCTTTTAAAACATGAAAAAAAAATGCCATCCCTGAAATAACTCCATCAACTCACTGCTGTTTACTCAAAAGGAAGTGGTTTTGGATAAAGATGCCCACCTGGCTTTTAGTTCCCCCTCAGCTCTGTCCACCTGCAAGGAAGATAATAATTTCCGTGGCATCGGCAGCTTCTTCAGAATCATCAGAGGACACAGAAGGCACAGGGGCACAGCCGCAGCCAGCCCTGGGGAATCTGCCTTCATAGCCCTCCCTCCGCCTCCTTGTTGCAATTAGATTAGTGCTTTGGTATTATTTTAAGAGTGATTGGAATTTAATTTTAGTTAGGAAGAGCCGAGTCCATTGTTTACTTACAAACAAACAAAAGAATCCTCTCCCCCCCACGAGGATTCCTGCTTGGCTGGTTTTAAATAATTGAGGCTGACCAGATATTTACCATCAGCTTGGTGAAGAAAGAGACATTGTCCTGGGAAACCAGAGGCCTGGGAACTGAGTCCACACAGTGATGTATTGCTAACCAGGAGTGGACGATGACCAGTCACCGGCTCCCTGTACATTTCACGGAGGTGGGGCCACAACAGGAAAAGAAAAAGTCCCCAAGTCCCAGCGTGGTGGGAAAGGCATCATCGCAATAACCTTGTGAAACAAATGACTGGCAGGCAAACCACGAGAAAATCGCAGCAGCAAACTGGCAATATGCTTATCAGGGTCTGACCAAGAAAAAAGGGCCCCCAATCTTTCAGGCAGTGGACACTGGCAGAACTCCCAGGTCCTGCCACTCCTGAATTGCGCCCTGTGTGTGGCTGCCTTCAGGTACTACATTGTCAGCGGTGAGATGTTCTTAGTGGTCAAGGAACAGCTCACCATGCACACAGCCTCTGAATGGGCCAGAAAGCTTTTTGTTCAGGCCTCATGTGATTGCAAAAAACCCCAAAACAAAACAAAAACCACACACCACTAGTGTTCTTTGTGCTTTACAAAGGCAGTACTTTTCTGGCTCCAAGTTCAAGACCTGTGGGCTATTAGGAGAGGCAAGATGGACAATGCATTAGCATGCATGGAAAAGAAGAGGCGTGCCTTAAAATCGAGGCCCTAATAAGAGCAGCCCAATACTTGGAACACCTACCTAGCCAGAAGCTGTCCAGACAGCAGTTCAAAGTTAAGTATTTTGATTCACGAGTTGTTGATGAACATCTTTGGGCAAGACACAAACACACACACACACACACACGCACACTTGCAGAGACCTATCAGTAGGAAACCACAGCATGTATTCATAATAAATACATATCTTGAGAGGAGGGTGGGAACAGAAGATGACAGAACGGTTTGAGCTAGAGATCATAGAATCCACTACTGGGGTCTGCACGGAATCCTGTTCTTCTGGAGCAGTTCAGTGGCTTGCCCAAAGACACACAGACACGTCACAAATCAGCAAGCCTCAAACACCCCTTAGGGAGCACATCCTGGTACTTGGATGCTGCCCTGCGTGCGGCACGGTGTTTAGGGGTCCATGGAGACCAGACCGTGGGTTTTGCCATCAGTCCGGCTTGAGCCCTTAGCTTAGAACTGTTGTTTTCTGAGGGAAAGATTCCTTTCCTCTACAGAATTTTTTCCTTTTTTAAAGATTTATTTATTTCAGAGACAGAGTGTGAGCACAGTAGTGAGGGGGAGAGGGAGAGAGAGAATCTCAAGCAGACTCCCTGCTGAGTGTGGAGCCCAGCGCGGGGCTCGATCTCAACGACGACCTGAGCTGAAGTCAGAAGTCGAAGGCTTAACTGACTGAGCCATGCAGGCTCCCCTCCTCTTCCAAATCTTAACTAACTTCACTAAAAAATGGTAATCATAGTAATGCCTGCCTTTAGGGTTGCTAAGAGATTAAATGAACCAATGGGAAGCACTAAAAAAAATGTTGTTTACTATGATTATTGCCAGTAGTAGTAGTAGTAGTAGTAGTAATAGTAATAGTAGTAGTAGTAGTGTTTCCACCTTCTCGGGAATTTTAATACATTTAGGAGAAAAGAAAGAACAGGGAGGACATACAAAAATAACCACAAAGATATATGAGAATGCATATGAATAGTAAATGCAAGACAGATCACACAGGCAGAACTTGTTTAATGGCTTTATCTGCTCTTAAAAACACAGGCCACATGCTCTGTGGGACTAACTGTCTGAAGTCTTCACCAATGAATATTATATCTCCAGTCCTTCTACTTGGGGTCAGTGGTTTGTTTTTTTCCAGTGTTAATAATAGGCGCTTGCTGATTCTTTTAAAAACCATCTATCTTCCTCAGAGTAATGGATTGCCAAGCTTTAATATTTTTTTCCTGATGACCGGTGGATGTCCTGAAGTAATGAATTTGGGTGGCTAAGATGCAGGCCTTCCACTTGGTGGAGCCACCCAGAGCACTGGGATAATGAATTCTTCCGTGTCCCTTGTACTCCATGTTTTTCCAAGGCTCTTCTAAGCACCGTTAGTTTGTGTGAGTTCTCGGGGTAGTTCTGTTCAGAGGAGCAGAATTTCACGTGCGTGTTGTTATGTGTGTTTCTGCTTTCATCAACGGTTGATGATATTTTTGTCTCTTACCTTAGTTAACATATTATGTATCTGTTTGAATATACTTACTAGGTGCTTTTCATGTACTTAACGTTAATATTGGAGTTGGCAATGTTTTTCCATGGAAGTCGCTTGTGGAAAATAACATTTTCTTTTTTTAAAAATTTAAGTTCAGTTAGCCAACATATAGTAATACATCATTAATTTCAGATGTAGAGTTCATTTATTCATCAATTGCATACAGTACCCAGCGCTCATCACATCATGTGCCCTCCTTAATGCCCATCACCCAGTTACCCCATTCCCCATCCACCCCCTCTCCAGTAACCTTCAGTTTGTTTCCTAGAGTTAAGAGTCTCTTATGGTTTTTCTCCTTCTCTGATGACTTGCCATTCAGTTTCTCTTCTTTCCCCTATGATCCTCTGCACTGTTTCGTATATTCCATATATGAGCGAAACCATATGATAATATGTCTCTGATTGTCTTACTTAGCTCAGTGTAATACTCTCCAGTTCCATCCACATTGATATAAATGGCAAGATTTTTTGATGGCTGCATAGTATTCCAGTGTATGTATGTGTATACACACACACACCTCACATATTCTTTATCCATTCATCTGTCAATGGACATCTCAGCTCTTTCCACAGTTTGGCTATTGTGGACATGGCTGCTATGAACATTGGGCTGCAGGTGCCCCTTCAGATCACCATCTTTGTGTCCTTAAGGTAAATATCTAGTAGTGCAGTTGCCGGGTCGTAGGGTAGCTCTGTTTTTAACTTCTTGAAGAATCTCCATACCGTTTTGCAGAGTGGCTGCACCAGCTTGCATTCCCATCAACAGCGTAAGAGGGTTTCCCTTTCCTCATATTCTTGCCCATGTTTGTTCTTTCCTGCCTTGTTAATCTTAGCCATTCTGACTGGTCTGAGGTAGTATCTCATTGTGGTTTTGATTTGTATTTCCCTGATGTCAAGTGATGTTGAGCATTGAAAATAATGTTTTCAATCATGTGTTCCACAGTGAAGCAAATTCTTCTTCAATTCATAAGGTGCAGTTTTAACCACCTGCACCTTATCCTTGTGTACCAAAACCCAATGCTTCTACCTCTGGAAGTCAGAACAAACAGCTTTTCTTTCTTTAGCACCAGGCAGCTTTTTACAGTGAGATTTTAGTTGCCATGATATGGGCAAACAGTTTGTGGTAGTTCCGTTTCTTAGAGCTGGAGGCGATTATTGCATTGGTTTGGTAGTTTCTGTTGGATTTTGGTGTTCTTCTGGAATATGGGTCACATATTCCTAATTCTCAGGCTGTTAAAGTTCTATAGACTGTTGAGTATGCACATCATCTGATGTGTGATGAAAAGCATTTTTCCTGCTTTGGAATCTGAGAACGAAACAAATCATTGACAGTCATTGCTTGAAAGAATTGTCTGGCCCCTACACCTGGACTAGCCAGCGTGTGGGGCTGCTGTCCACACTCTCTGGTTACACTCCAAGGAAATGGCTCCCAGTATTCCAGTGGGAGAACCTGTACCTTTCATTGCAGTACATTTTAGTAATTCCTCTAATGCTGACCCACGTGGCTTTTGAAAACATTTGTGCCTGATTAATTCCCCTCATATCACACATACACATAAAAGAAATGATGGATTTCCTTCACTAACTGGATTTTCACCAGTACAATTGTGGACACCATTTCTATCAGTGGTAGATGCTCAGATTAAATTATTGGGCTTTGAAGCCCAGTTACTTTATATTTTAGTTTTTATTTTACTTCTGTCCTGGACATTCTTAACCTTTTGATTTTTACATAAAAATTTAATTGTTTAGGTCATCAGTCACAGCCGTTGCTTTTTCCAATGTGTCATAAATTAATGCTAGACATAGAATGCATTATATTGCTTTAGTTAATTTTTAGTTTGTTGAGTAAGTGTTCTTGGGAATCCTCTGATGTCATTGTTAGTTGTGTTAAGTCTTACTCTCCATTACGGGTTCATCTTAACTCATTTTCATGTGCTAAATTGCACATTATTTTAAAAATAATTATTATATTTAATATATTTATATTTAATATTATATTTAATATTATATTTAATACTATAAATATAATATTATATTTACAATAATTATTTTTAAAATAGAACTCCTTTCCTTACATTGTAATATCTTGGTTAGGTAAAAGATTGATCTTTATATGGTCTGGTATTTTCTTCAGATAATGAGACAGGACTAAAGAAACTCATTGTTTTCAGGGCATGTAGTTATTCTAAAACAAAGAGAGAGACAGATAGATAAATGTGTTTTTAATTGGGGAAAGTATCCATTAATCATGCTTTTGATTCACATTCATTTCAAATACCACTTCCAAAGTAGGTGAGTAAAACATTAGTACGGTCAAGGCAGGCCATCTGGGCCCTGTCCTCATCACCAGCTTTGCAGCCGAGACACCATTGTCTGGCACAGCCTGTGGGTTGGATCCACCATTGGAGACCACTGGATGAACACCTCCTGCTGCAGGTGTTCACAAAGATCCCCTGATTTCTGGCTGTTGTTGCCTTTCCAGCCACTTCTGTGGGGAGGGACTGTCCCCTTGTCCTACCCCAAAATGGCACTTTGGTCTCTCGCTGTCAGAGCTGTGACATGGCAGGGTGAGGGGTGGGGCATGAAGCTGCCTTGGAGTGTTGCCCCAGGATTCCCTGTTGGCTTGTAATCAGGCATATCTCACAGAGACGGATGTGGTGTGTAGGCCTGTGTTATTACATACCTAATTTCAAGAATGGGAGAGAGAGAGAGAGGAGGGAAAAAAAAAAACTTGGCTCAGATGATCATTTTTCACTCTTGTCTTCCTTGGCAGTTTATTCTCATCTGACTGGCACCAACACCAGCCAACAACTTCTACTAGAGATCAGCATCTTTTGGCACTTAGGTGACAGTATATTTCTGCATGGCTGAATGCAGACAGGAAAAAGTCTTGTGTAAATAATATTTTCCATTAGCATTATTGAACTGATGTCAGAGCTCTCAGTCCATCCCAAGACAGTGAAATTCACAGTCATGGTAATAGTTAAGAGGGGAACGTAAATGACTTACAGTGGAGATTGTTTGGCCCCACTTGATACTGATTGGGGCAAAATAAAGGACTCAGATCTGGATCGTGTTCTGTTCAGGCTGCAAAGGCTTGATAACATTCATGTGGATCAGCAGTGAGGGCTGGCGGGGGTGGAGGGTGAACACAGAAACAGTTGAATCACAAGCTGGCCTGGCTGCACAAAATGCTAATTAGCGATGATCCCTGTGTCCAGTGCATTTTAAATATTTAAAATCAGAGTTCAAATGAGCACCACTGTCTTTACACCTAAACTTGTTGGGTCTGGTTTTTTTTTTTTTTTTTTTTTTTTTTGGAAGTCCTATTATGTCTATTGTGTGCTGGGGAGGAGAGAGGCAGAGTCATCAAAATCATTATTTTATTTTTAAAATGATAACTAGCATCCAAGGATATTTGAAGGCAATATTTTTAAAAGGCAACAAACCCAGACTAACATGAGTCAATAAAGGGTTAATTACTGTGCATGGTCCTGTGCTCAGAGGCCACCCACACAAGTTCATTCTGTCAGTATCGAGCTGAGTTATTGTCATTACAAGTTCAAACGCTAATTAATAGTTAGAGTGAACTTGGTAACATCTTACACATGAATGGGTATCTAGGGCAGAAGAAAACTTTTGGAGTTCTTTACGATGCTTTATTTATCCAGTTCAGCAGTCTCATGTGGAGCTAAGCCCACGTCCTGTATTGGTACATGCATTGAGAGTTGCCCATTCATTTGGTTAGAGAGTTTGAGATCGTTTCTTATGTCCCTTCCAGACAATGTTTGCTATCAAACTATGTCAAGTTCAAGAACTGTGCCACCATTACTGCCCCACATTCTGGTGTTTATAGAAGGCAGGAATCTGGCTACTTCTTTGGGAAGTAGAGTATCTTCTAAAGGACACTCAGCATTTGCCTTTTCTTCTTGTTCTGTTGTGTTTTATTTCTTCCCAAGAGACACCCCCACTCCTGACCTCTTTATGTTCAGATAGCATTTTCGATAGCCTTCTCTAAGGACCTAACTGCTCGTTTATCTTTCATTAACAGGGTTCAGAAAACACTGGTTTTCTCCCCTCTCATTCACCTTAGACTTCAAGGAATTTAAAAACAAAATGGGTCCATGCATCTGCTGTTCAAAGAAACTAAATAAACAAACAAGCAGGCAAAAATTGAAAAAGGGCAGCTATCACACATCAGGATTCCAAAAGAATTCGGTTTAGTTTGAAGGTGTGCAGATACCAGTAGGTCAGGGCCAAACTGGTGGGGGTTTTCATCACTTGAAACCCTGAATACAGCTGGTCCTTCGATGGGCTTGGAGAAACAGGATGTGTCTCTGGCAGAGCAGTGAGAGGTGCAAGGAAGTGAGGGCTGTCCGGTCTCTTCTGGAAATTCGGGACTACTTCCTACACTCTCCGTCTTCAGTTCCCGAGACTGGCACCCACTTCCTTTACTCCCAGAAGCCGATGCCTCAACACCACTTGAACCCTTGCCCTGATATTTGTTAGTTATTTTGGAGAGAGCATCATTTTTCGTTCTGAGCATTGAAATTCTGTGCATGTACATCGGTTTGAATATCACAAAGCCCAAGCAGCATATCATAAAGTTGAAGGTTTTTTGTTTTTTTTTTTTTCCCTGCCGAGCTCAAAAAATACTAGCTTTTCTCTTTCCAGATGATGTCATCTTTTAACTGCTATGGGATGATGACCCCTTTCCCTGCTAGGCCTATAAATGAATTTCTTTAAGTTAGAGAAGCGCTGTCTTCCTATTTTATAACTAAGTTATTGATAATGTTTTTGGAAAACTCTTCGGACTCCTGGGTTCATTCAAAACCCCCTTCCCGTGTTCCTCCCCCATAGCAGGTGAGCAAAAGGGCCCAACTGAGGAGAGTTTCTCTACCTGGAGCCCCTCTGTTCTCACCACTTCTGGGGAGCTCTTCCAAATGTAGATGGGTCTCAACCTCTTCTTTTCTTCTTGGTCTAGTTCCTGCCCAAAATACTTTTTCTCCCTGGAATAATTCTCATTGCTCTTGAAACAAAGCAGGCTGTATAGAAATACCACTAACATAAAAACCCCTATCTGTAGCACTTAGGCTTTTCCATAAGGCCACGAATTACCGTTTTAAATTCAGAGTGGTCAAAACTGAGCACCAGGTGTTTAAGACGGATCAGCATGGGATAACCATTAGTTCTCCAAAGGTTGATGATCTGACTACCTTTCTGACCTTCCAGGGCTGTTCAACCCAGATTAGGTGGCAGAACTAGCACCCCCACGTTCTGACCAGAGTCTGTGCTGGAAGAAGGAGGATAGTAAATAGGACAGTAGGATAAGGCAAGCAAATGCCTTTAGATAAGGTGGTTAAGCCTCAGGGCTCTTAATCATGTCTCCCTTGTGGTTGAATTCATGGCCAAAGTAGACCGTTTCACTTCCATGGTGGATTTTGTAGACTCTCTCTTCTCCTTTACTTCTCCATTTAGTGCTTTAATCTTTCGGGCGGCTCTTAAAACCAAAAATACATGTAGAGGGTCTTTGACTATATGGCAGTCAATGTTCTCTGCTGCATTTCTCATTCAGATTAAATGCCCCTTGTCCACATAGGAAAAAAAGAACACCCTTTGGACCCTAACGTTTCTAAGAAATAACCTGGCTACCAGAAAAACTGGAATAGACTCAAGGCTTTGTTTTAGTAACATATTTATACTTCTCATGTCTTACTGTTGAAGGTATTCCTTCTAACTGCTGGCCTGTGGGTGGCCCTTCCTTATCAAAGTAGCTTTCTGGGATCGCTGAGGAATCTCTTTCCCTATCCTCTTTCCCAGGCCTGGGGCTGGGCACAATCTAGGGCCCAGATGCAGGGTGCAGTTTCCTTGTGCATTTCTCAGAAGAGGCCCCCCATCCCCATGGACTCTCAGGATGGGATGGGTTCTGCCTGCCACACAAGACTGAGATCATTTTATCAATAAGTTACAAGGACAAAAACAGATTTGTAATTACTGTGATATCACCATTTCTAGTCAATGTTTCTCTAGCTTGGTATTTATTGCTTTTCAACTTTGGCAGGAAAGGTGAAGTGGCAGCGAGTTTATCTACAGCCACACCTTCCACCATTCTAGGAAACTCTGTGAGAGCCTTACTGGACTTGGTTGCCCTGGAAAATGGCAGCCTGGGGTAAAGACAACGGCCCATCTAGTCTCTCCATGTATGCCTGGGACGCTGCTGCAGAGAGGTGTCTTGTCCTCCTGACATCTTCATGGCCCCATCCAGTTCCCTTGTCCATGGAAACAGCGGGGGGTGATGGCAGAAACAGGGAAACACAGTACTGGACTGAGTTATCTCGTGAGGCTGTTATGATGATTAAGATAGTTTTTAAAGGGCCATAAAGCATTTTGGAAGCAGGAAGCTTTAATAAAATGGTAAGTCATTTCAATAATAAGTATATGCTGGAAACCAAGGGCAAAGTCTTAGTTGACTGGAGTCAAAGCTCTGGAACCTGATGAGAGCCATCATTGGCAAGGCCATTGAAATTAGTGTCACTCCTCTACCACATAGTTCTCTTACCTCAGCTCCCCTTGCCTACGTGGCCTCAGGGCCATGGGGCAAACTTTAGGCTCCTGTGACTCTAGAGGGCTGGCTCTCCTGGCTTCCTTAAAGATAAACTGCCGACAGACATGCTCATACCCCTACACCGTGGTTAGCTAGCTAGCTAGAGAGCCTGCTCCATTTTCTAAGACTACCCCATTTTTGGACCCTACCCTCTGCTGCGTGTTCTACTAGCTCATGACTAGGAATGCTTTTGACCGGTGCCTCACAAATGGACATGGACACCAGCCACGTTCTTGAAATGTAGACTGTCCTTCAGTCTGTCTGTCCGGGGGCTTGAGCATCTGCATTCTTGGACGCCCTCAGGTGGGGCTGCTGCTAGTTGGTGAGCAAGCGGATTTCAGATCACCTGTCAGCTGGACCACAGGGCTGTGACTCCCTGGAGCCAATCGACTTTCCAGATTGCCTCGAGATCCTTACCCTCATAGCCACCCCCCTGCAGTTAACAGAGCAGATAAGGGAGAAAGCGCTTTCCGAGCTCTGCGTTCGGATCCAGAAAGCTGTCCTGAGCCCACCCACCCCTCTCCCCGACTTCCAACTCCTCACACGTCAGCAATTCCCACCTCTTTTTATTGCTCATTATCACTAGTCTGAGCAAACACAAGCTTCAGCCTGATAAGCAATCTACTGACTTTTCCATAAATATAGATTGACATGAAAAACAAAGAGAAAAAGGGAACAGAATGGAAAGGTGTTATATATTCAATTTATTTTCGGTTCTAAACCTATTTTTTCCCCTAGACTTGTTGCCTGTTTTCCATTAAGTCATCCTGTTTGCTCTTTGCTTTTGCATCAGTTTTTCCTGCTACTCTAGAAAGATTTTTAAAAAATCTATTAGCTTTTAAAAGAAAGAAAGAAAGAAAGAAAAATCTATCCTTTTTATTCTCATGGCCTCAGAGAAATGGTAGGTAATACCGGGCCTGTGTACCAAGTGTCCCAAAGGGCCACCGCCCCGATTCTGCTGAAAAGCCTCGAATTCGGTTCTGTGGAAATATTTGCTTTCATGCTGTTCTTCCAGGTCATCCTAATTGGATTCCTAGCCAAGGCATGTGCTAAACTCTCTAAATGTATTCCCGACATTTGTATTTGTTTATTTTTCAATATTCAAACATACGAAAGCAACTCCTAAGAATTAACTCCTGAAGTGTCAGCAGACGTGGGGTGTGTGTTGTCAGAAATTAGTGGTTTGTATATATTCTGCAGGTGAAAAGGCCTGCGTTTTAAAGCACTTACCTATTTTTCTCTTAACTGTTTGATTAATATTAATGTCTTATTAAGAAAAGGCCTTTGATTTTGTCTATTAAGGAAGCCTCTAGGGTCGCCTGGGTGGCTCAGTTGTTAAGCGTCTGCCTTCGGCTCAGGTCATGATCCCAGGGTGCTGGGATCGAGCGCCACATCCGGCTCCCTGCTCAGTGGGAAACCTGCTTCTCCCTCTCCTACCCCCCCCCCCGCTCTGTTCCCTCTCTCGCTGTGTCTCTCTCTGTCAAAAAAACAAAATCTTAAAAAAAAAAAAAAGGAAGCTTCTACAACAGAAGCTTTTATTTTATAACAGTATTACTAAGAAGCAAGCATTAAGACTGGCTAATAATGGCTTTGGATCTAAACCAGGAGAGGATCCAATGATGTAAACTGCTATACATCTGATACTTAATAAAAGAAGCTGAATAATCCCTTGAGTCAACACCCATGAGTGTAAAGCATTCTGCAAATAAGGAGGGAGCATGATTAGCACTGTTAATTAAGGTGTACTATCCCAAGAACCTTGCAATATGTAAGCTCCTCTTTGAGAGGAGCTAACATGTCTTTACGGGCCGTAAATGAAAGCCATCAGCAGAAGCACTGTACCTTCTCCCTCTGCGTCCCCTGGTGCGGGGGGACTCTGGCCACGTGACCGTCACGGTTATCGTGTGGGACCGTCTACCCTGTCACTTACATTTGCACCCACAGACCGGCATGTCTGGCAGCCTTGGGACTTAACTGTCCAGTTTTGGGTTGATGGGTCTTGAGTTGTTGGTTCCACAGCTCTGTGGGCATCAGCAACAGCTGAGCCTTGCAGCCCAGCGAGGGCCCGACTATAACGCCTTCACCCTCGATGACAGCTCTCTTTTCTTTTTTTCTTTCTTTGCCATACTTGAGGCTTGATTTATGGACCTTTAACTCCTGCTTCCAGGGAGGACTGGCACACTCCTGATACCGTCCATTTAGCGGCCACGTCTGTGTCGGCTCAACACTGGTTCTCAAGGCGCATGGTGCGTTTCATTGAGTATCACATTTCTTGTCACACTGGAGCAGAAAACTGGCTTTGGGGTGGGGTATGGGGGAGAGCTTCAAGCTGCTGCTGTGGAGGACAGGAACCATGCATGTCATTCTCTACACAACTTTGCAGTGGGTTCTGGAGGGTCACTGTGGGCTGCTAACACATCTCTGGGTTTTCAATGGTCAAGAGTTATAAAACATGCCTCCCTGTATCTGTATTACACTCAAAGCTCTTTTCAATCTGTAGTCTATAAATTTAATGGTATGTACCATACAGACACTGTTGTCGTGCCTAAATACTACGTTTGTCATTGATATGGCTTCTCCAGCTGGAGGGTTTTAAGATCTGTTTCCCATATTCCCCTTTTCAGTGGGAAACTGAGGCCAGGGAATGAATAGACCTGCCCCCAGATTATACCAAGTCAACAGAAGACGTCAGCAGACATCTTTATTCTTTTAGGCTATACAGCTTCGATTCACCTGAAAACAGCCCTGCCCTGCCCTGCCCAGTCCCATTCCTTAAGCCACAATGGATAACCAAAATGGATTTGTCCAAATGATCCAAAAACAGTTTTAAACTCTGTTCTCATATGAATGCTGCCTTGGAAGCTAAAGGGGTTAGTTGGACAAGCCCAGTCTTCTCTGCCCGCAGTTTTTACTTCTCGAAAGAAGTGTGTAGTAACTAAAGCGTCATCTTGTAGCTATAATATTCTGAACCCCTGATTTAAAGGTTCTTGGGGCTAGCTGATGGGAAGACCAAATCAGCACTTTTCAGGCTCTCAATGGATCAACTAAAACTAAAAATCATTATAAGCAAACAAGAAAATGGACACGATATATCATCTCTTAGATGTCTCTGAAAATTACGGGGGAGAAAGCACATACCAAAGTCCCTTAATGTAGCCAAGGACCAACTAAGAGGTTGCATTATAACCCTGTGCCATTTGAAGACTGAATCAAGAAAGAAAAATCTCTCGGAGACTGAGGAGTTAGCCTTAATGGATAAATTCTGTTTGTTACCCTCGCATGGCGTATGGCAATCTCAGATCCTCAAACACCATTCAGGCTAAAGCCTGCAGAGGGATAAGAATCAGAAGGATCTCGATGATGATTAAGTGTATCCTCTAGGGAAGTGTAAACTTCATGAAACCCTCATGTCATTTAGAAGCAGGGAAAGGATGGGGGACCCGCATGGGGATTGCCCCCACTGGAACCCACAGCACCCCGCTATTGCTCATCTTCTGACTGGTGGGTTAGAGATGCTACCTTTCTCTCCACCTCTGCCAACACTGACCAGAGAAACAAAATGGAAACAGAGTTGGAACTAGAGATGGGAGATTACAGGAGATAAAAATGATTTTGTTTATAGTAAGTGAGAAATGACTGACACTCTCCTTCTCTAATGAGGTGTACCTATCTAATTGTTAACAGAACGTGGCACGTGAGTACTTTTCCAGTAACAGTAGGAACGCAGTAGTACATCTTTCATGCAGAGAGTCACAAGAGTCTTCCCTTGTGTCACTCATAGCGTGTATAAATTGTAAATTTTTGGAGCCTGTAATAGTACACAACAATGATCAGAAGGCTCAGTCAACATGGATGGACGGTCATAGACGCTGCTCTGCCAGAGGCCAGTGCAGCCTTTGGAGGTGGTGACAGCACATACTCCCTTCAGCTGTCACCGCTCATGGGCATCCTAGGATCATGTCTAAATCAGTGATGGATCCTAACCTTCAACAAACAGAAAATAAGGAACTGCATTTCTTTAGGATGTGAATGGAAAGGGGTTGGTGGTTGAAGAATTTATCAATCTAGAGGCATTTTAAGCCCCTGTCATTTTAAAACATAAGTGTTGTAATTGTGCCTCAATTATCTCAGATCATTAATTTCCATGATATTTATTTCTGTGGCAACTTCTGAGCCTCCTCGGTTATGTTTTTAAAGCGAAATAGACATATCTACTGAAGGTTGGTCACAAGTTTCACACGGTCAGCATGTCTGGATTATTTTAAGAAAGGACAGATTACCTAGAGAAGGATCCTGGCCAAGGTTATCTGACACCATTACCCCACCTTTTAGTTTGTGAACTTGAAACCAGGTCTGTGAGATAATACTCTAAAAGGGCTAATGTTATTAATATCTTAATGGTACAGAGAACCCCATGCCAGGCTCCGTGGGCTTGAAATCTTGCCTTTCACTGGCTTGACTGAATCCCAGCCAGAGCAGAGACGATGCAGAAGGAGAGATGTTTTCTAGAGACCTGGTAGCATGTGCCCAGGAGACAGCTCTGTGCCCTGCAGACCTTCCACGGCACCCCGGTGCCCTGCCTCTAACAGTAAGAACCGTGCCTTCGGTTCACCTGGGGCTTTACACGGTGTAAAAACCGTGTATCACATCACTTGGTCTGCACCACAACCCTGGGACAAAAGATTGGCTGTCTAATCATCTCACACACGAGGAACGCCATTCTCAGAATGACTCTTTAAATCAGAGGCTCCCAAGACTGGCCAACATTACAGTCACCTGAGGGATATTTGACTCTGGCAGATTCCCGGGCCTCAGCCCTGGAGGTTCTGATCAGGTGGGCTTCTGGCAACCCCATTTCCCAAATAACTTCGTGCCTATAATTCTTACCCTTCAGGATAGGAATCCAGCATTGGCAAGAGAGGTCTTTGGTCAGCTCTGTTCTTAGGTATTAGCATCCATTAGCACATTCAACAAGTAACTCTGAACGCAAAAATGATTGGGTATAGTCTCTGTTGTTGGGGAGGGACCTTCATGAATTCATAAAGCCTCACTTAGATGAGATATAGGCCATGACCAACGAAAACATGGGCAGAAGACCCTGAAGAGGGGGATGTGAAGGAGGGGAGTGACAGAGCAGGGCACTAGGTGTAGAGAAAGTGTCAAAACCAGTCAGATAGGCAGCAAAAGCCAAGTTTTCCCATGTTAGAGTTCAAGTGTAGAATCAGTTCTGCTTGATAGTTTCTAGTGCATACGGACACACACACACACACACACGCACACACACACATTCTTTTTGCAGCTTATGCCTCATCATCATGCCTACATGAACAGATTTTGGGGGAAAAGAGTAAAAATAGGAGATTCTTATCTAGCACTTACTATAGAACAGGCCCTTAAAGCAATTTACACATATTGACTCCTTTTTCCTCACGGCAACCCTGAGGCAGACACTATGAGTAGGCCATGTCACAGAGGAGGAAACTGAGGCACAGGGAGGTTAAATGCTTTGTGTGAGGTCATGCACCTGGTGAGTGGTGAAGTTTGGGATTTGGACCCAGGCTCCTGACTCTCTGCAGGTGACCGCGGACAGGCCGCTTCCTCCCCTCTTCTCTTGCACGCGTAGCTACCTTCCCTCTCACCCCTAAGTTTTGACCTGATTATTGAATTCAGTTATAATAGGTACCTCAGAGGATGTAATCACAAGCTTGCTCTCCCAGCTTCCTGTTTGCAATTAAATGCAGACCTCCTACAACAACATCATCAATAATCCCACGAAGGAATTGGAATGTCTGGGCTGACATGTTCAAGGATCAGGTGACATCAGCTTTCTGACAGCCAGGGTAGGGCTTTCAAAAAAATACCTGCTTGATGTTCGCCACAAAGACCCTCCTGAGAGCTTGTCACTGGAGCCTGTCTATAGATCTGGACTCAGTCATTTACATCGACCTGAAGAACAGTGACAAGAAGAAGTGTAGGCATCTCACCACCCCAGCCCCCGGTCACGGACACTGGTGGCAGAATTACTAATTAACCTGGAGAGAGGGAGGCACGGCCTTTGTTCCTCTTTCTTTAAAATTTCCCGGAATGTGTAAAATAACTATTCCCGGCCTAAGGCTGCCTCTGATGTTCACATTTCTTTTTTTAAAAAGGATTTTGTAGCCAGCGTCCTTTTCAGCATGTTTTAGTTTGCCAAGTTGAAAATTACAAAGCACCATAGTTGGGCAAAGGGATGAGAACACATAACTTTACCTCTACCGTCTTTTTATTCAGAAGGGAGAATGTTTCTTCTCTTTCTCCTTGAAAGGATGAAAGGGGGTAATGCCTCTGAAGAGCCCTGAAGAGTCTTGCCCCTGTTACTAAGTCACCCTCCAGGTCAGTGGGTGGTTTGCTACAAAACGAAATCCTCCAAGGTTGGGCCCGTTGGGAGCATGTTTATCCCCATCTCTTGGCATAGCTGCCCGAGGCCAGGGAGCAAGTTGGATAAGGCCCCCAAAAGGTGGAAGGTGAGAGAGGGCTCTGTCTTAGGCGGGGGCGTTCGGCTGCATCCTGTCTACCAGCAGAAGTGTTCACCCTACATCAGTCTCTCAACCTGCGAGCACAGGTCAGCTTTGCTCTCAAACCCTTCTGATGTCAGCGGGGGACAGTCACTTACATTTACTTCCAGGAAGTGTGAATACTGGGGTAGTTTCACCAACCCAACAGAATCTTACTTCCTCAGCGGTGCTACACATTGCCAGAGGGGACAGAAGTGGAAACGTGGTCATGCGACCATTGCCTAAATATATTAGAAAGTTGCAGTAAGAGTTAGGTGGGTGTAGGGGTAAATAAGCAATGGTGGAGATCCTTTCTCTAGGAGAAAAGCATCTCCCTGCACCGACAAGGGTCCAGGGGGAGCTGGCTGTGCTCTAGAGAGCACTCATTCATCCCCAAGGATCCTTGTGAGTTGCCAAAGGATGCTTCTCCATTTGGGAAAGCAGAGGCAATATTGCTGGCTTGCAAACTGCCTTGAAACCTACACAGGAAGCCTAAGTAGGTATCTTCCCTTTGAATAATGTATTTGACATTACATAACTTTGGATCAGACCTATTTTTTGTGACTGTCTTGGGAAACTCTCACTAATACATTCACTTTAAACCCAAATAGCCACCTCATTGACTTTTAAACACTTGGAAAAAAAAAAAAAAAGCGCCAAGCCTAAGTTTTAGCTGAATTTCTTGTAAACCTCGGTGTAACCACAACAGGGAGACCGCCTCTGAACTCCCAGGCTCCGCCCCTTGAAGGTATCTCAGACCCGCCCTGACGTTGACCGCTTTGGCTGATCCCGCTTGGTGCCATTAGTGTCTGTGGACTATGGCAGCGGATGCCTGGTGGGCCCTTGCAAATGGGGGAGAGCAGAGCCTCCGAGAGCAGTGAATTCTAATGGCCAGCCGCAGGACTGTGTGGCGCTGCTGGTGACAGCGGCCAATGGGGAAAATAGGAAAGTATTAGAGAGGGTCTGTTGTACTTACGAAGTGCAATTCCTAGAACACACTGTGCTATAAAACGAGATTTGGCTCCACAGTGCTGAGAGCAAACAATGGGCTCAATAGGGCCCAGCACTGGTTGCCGGGCACATTCTAGCTCCTTCAGTGGGAGCTGCCTTTCATTCAAAGAAGCAGGAGCCGTGCTAGAGAATGGGAAGGAGGGGGTGTTATTACTGGCCCAGAGAAACCCTGAGAGTAAAATGTTGGGGTGGGGGGAAGGCCAGGAGGCTTTCAGCCGCGGGGAAGACCACAGTGTGATTCCCTGGGACACTCAACACGCTTCACCCAAGTCGATCTTTTTGGGGCAGAAGTCACTGCAGAAATGACGAGTAGAATGTGTCCGGCCCCTTTTGCTGGGTTAGTGTAGTACAGGTTGTGTTTTAGATAGATCTGGGTGGGGGCGCCTGGGTGGCTCAGTGGGTTAAAGCCTCTGCCTTCAGCTTAGGTCATGGTCTCAGGGTCCTGGGATTGAGCCCTGCACTGGGCTCTCTGCTCAGCGGGGAGCCTGCTTCCTCCTCTCTCTCTGCCTGCCTC
The DNA here is from genome assembly GCA_002007465.1 of Ailurus styani. Classification (NCBI taxonomy): domain Eukaryota; kingdom Metazoa; phylum Chordata; class Mammalia; order Carnivora; family Ailuridae; genus Ailurus; species Ailurus styani. The sequence goes on along the minus strand of LNAC01000177.1, from coordinate 1,003,056 downwards.
TGCCAACTTGTAATCTCACTCTCTCTGTCAAATAAATAAAATCTTAAAAAAAAAAAAAAAGATCTGGATGGATGAGGGGTCTTCCTTATATCTTTCTCTCTGGAAAGGTGTGGGGTCAAGGAGGCGTTAATGAGTGTATGAGGGGTTATAGAGCTTGGGAGGGACTCTCTTCTGTGTCCTAATCCACGTATGTGTGATTGGAGTACCTGGAAAGCAAATAGTGAGCAGTGGCCTCCATAAAATGTTCTAAACCACCTGTGATATAACTACATCCCGCCTTAGAAAACAATTTTTTGTCAGTCTCTAGCTGGGTAACAGATTCTGTTAGGAAGAAGCCAGGAGTTAAAAGTTTGCTCCCAGGTTGCAAAACAGAGGAAAAAAGAGAGGAGAGTGATTCCTACTCAAAAAAGCGCTCCAGGCACTCCAAAGACAGTTGAAGTGTTGAAATCAAAGACAGTAAACTGTAGCCTGTACATGTGGGAGCAAGTCCACCTAATTATGAATGGGGCATTGTCAAACCAGTTTGCCCCTGAAATCCTCCCTTTAAACTAATTTAGGTTTTTCAGAACTCCATTTGAACCAAAATCTTAGGGCAAAATTACATTGCAGTTATTACAATTACAGTCAGAAGTATGAGATGAAGTATATTTGCTTGAAGGCAACATGTTTCACATGAAGGCAACATGTAATTATTTCTACGTAGAAAGTATGTGTCCAAGAATTACCACATCGAAACCAAATTCGTGGAGAAAATCTTGCATTTTAAGACTTTCCTCAAAAGGAACGGTGGGCGAAAGGCAAAGGACCCTCGATTTGGCCACCTTCTCGAAAAGTTTTCACTTGTTAAGCACGTACCTACCAGCGTACCTACAGACAATGAACTATTCCTTTTGGAGGTTTTACGTCCAGGAGCCTGGGGAGCCCGAAATCCCCGAGCGTGGGGAAAGCCATTTCCCACCAGGCCTTCCCGTAAGTGGGAGAGGCAGGCGGGCTTGGGTGTGGAGGTGGTCACGGGCACATCCAGCCCACACTCCTGCCCTATTTGTTCACATCACTAGGAGGGTGCCAATTAGCGCCTATTTTGGTGAAGGTTTTGTGTTGGGAACATCTGTCCACTCGCATCTGGCCAGGGCCCAAGTCCATTTCACAAGGAACACCAAACAGCTGTCAGATGGTCCTGGGTTTGGATGGAAACCAAAGGAACACAATCCTCCTGGCCACCAGGGAGGCGGGGCCCCGGTTCCTGTTCTCCATCTCCGGATGTACCCGCTCTCCGAGCTCTGACTTGTTAGCACATTCCCCAACTCGCGACCAGCAGCTTCCTGATTTTTGTATATTCGGCTTTGCCCACTGCAGTAAATACTCAGGATGGATAAAGCCAGAATGAACGTGTGTTTACTCGAGAGCTGATGAGCAGTTTGGCCCTTGTTTTTCTTCTGTGATCGCCCAGCTTCTTCTCTGACTTGTCACACCACAGGGAAGTGGGGGCGAAGGCTGGGTTGGACTAGGGATTTACTTTGCAGTGCACCCACTTTGCTGTTTTGTGGTTCGACTATTAGGTTTTCTGAAAAACAAGGGTTTACAGCCAGTGAATCACTGTGACGTTTTCAGTTTACTGGTGTAAGTGGCCAATGCCACATAATCACTTCAAGTCGTATTGTAGAAAATGACCTTTTCGTATTTCTACATTGGTTTTGAGTCAGATACTAAATTAACAGAGAAACCTGAATTTTGTGATTTTAAATATATTAACTACAATCAAAATATTGCATACAGAAAACTCAGTGATAAAATCCTAGATATTATTCTCTGGGAGTTTCTATATCCTTCCTCTATTTCCAGAAGAAGACAAGAAAGTTGTAGATTGGGGCATGTGGGATAAGCCTGATAAAATCAGGCTCCTCCCTGAGCACCAGACCCCACAAAGGCAGATTAAAATGGAACAAAACCTAATCACCTTACCCAACACTGTATTTAATTTTTTGGAAATACCCAGTAGGATCCAATCTGTAATACAGCTCAATGCACATAGTAGGTATGCACTAAATCTTCCCTAAATAAAATAAGGAGTGATGATTCAGTCGGTTATTTTGAATCATGCCCTGACATACAAAGAGCAGAGAGACAGAGACAGAAGCAGGCAGAAAGACTCTTCTGGATGCTATCATCTTGTCATCATCTTGTCTTTTCAGTTTTAATTTATATGCCAAGAACCATACCCTGCTGATGACATAAAACACTGAATTTAGTCAATTCTAGTAAGAGGACCTATTGTCAAATTATAACAGGCTCATTTTTTATTGAGTGCTTCTTATGTACCAGATATCTTTCTGGTACCTACGGTCACATTCAGTCATGAGAATCTCTTTATGAGGTAGGCATTGTTAGTATTCCCATTTTATAGATGAGGAAAATGGGGCACAGAGAGCTTAGGTAACTTCCCCAAGACCTCTCTGCCAGTACAGTGGGAAACTCCAGAGCTCACACTTTTAACTACTCTCTCTTGTCAGCCCCTTAGAAGACAAGAAGTCAACTCCCAAGTGGAATGCTGACCCTCAGCTTCACTCTCTGTGTTTCTAGCACTCCTGCGGTCTTGTTCTTCTGGAAGGAAGTCCCAAAATAGTAGGGAGACCCTCATGGTCATCAGTGGCCATTTTTATTGAATTCGTGTCAGTTCTACTGCTGTGAGTGGATGTACTTGGAACCCGCTGAGAATGCCGGCATTCTCATGCACAGAATAGCCACTGAGTCAGAAATCTACTCTCTCCACTTACTGTTGACTCGAGTATGCTTACTCTGACATCCCAGAAAAAGCAGAGTTGGCACTACTCTCAGAAAGTACTTAATGCCACAGTTTAGGCTGGCATGTGTGCGTCTTGCCTTCATATCTTCAGAGGATAATCTACAAAGGGCTGGAATGGAGTCTTTGAAGGTTTGGAACAGGGGAGCGTATGGACGGTTGAGAACTCTTCCCCAAGGGCTAATCATGCCAGAGACTTTGAGGCTACCTGGTAAGCATCTCCCACTCAACAGTGGCTGAAGGTTTTTCCTTGACCATTGTGATTTTTAGTTAAACTTATCACAGAAGGCCTTTTAGACATATTTAGTCCGAGTTTATCATCTCTCGCTTTTGTGCATGCACGCGCACACACACAGAACATATAGGTGAAATCAGTAACATCCTCATACTTCTTGTTCAGGGCTTGACTTTGTATTCAGGAGCTCAACTTCAGTGTGCATGTCATCAGGGCGTGTGGCTCTCTGGACGCTGTTGTCCTGTGTGCCATCAAGAGCTTTGGTGACGGGCACCTTCAGATTTGTTCACGATGTTTCAAACCAGGCATCATCAGCCTCTGGACACGTATGTAGAGGCAACGTCTAGTGGGGTCGGGTTCACTGTCGACTAGCCGGTGGGATTCTGTGTATGTTTTTTCCCCTTTCACGGGAGCTAAACAAAAGTGGTTGTGTTGAGATTAAGTAACACTAGAGGGCAGCCTACAAGTTGGAAACAAGTAATAGGATACCAAAACAATGATTGGGCATGCGCCAGTAGGTAAATAATCTATAGTTCAGTCTCAGCATTCCGACACCAACTCATACATGGGTCCCCACATAATGAAATTGCTCCTTCATGTTTCATTTGAGTCGACCTTTAAAAATGAGACCTGAAAGCAAACGTACGAAACTTGTCTCCTTTCTAGAAACCCACTCAGTTTGTTCGAGCGGCCTGATGAGACTCAGCCTGTTTCGTTTCACTTCTGTTCTTCAACCTCATCTTAAAATACAGACTAAAACTTTCCCATTACAAGTTGTATTTAGAAACCCCTGAAAGAATGTGAAGGGTAAATATAGAAGGTAAATATAGAATCTCCCATCTCTTTAGGATTCTTCTTCATAGTGTTAATATCAGTCCTTTTCAACTCTTAAAGACATCAGGGGATTCTGCGGGACAGCTCTGCTGTCTTGACCCTTATCTAGATGTTGAAAACATCAGGTAAAACCCAGGATACCTCAGTCACTGATGTAATGAAGATTTATTTCTTCTCAAGTGAAATCTTATTAGACACATTTTTTTCTTCCACTCTATAAGCAGTGTCCAATTTTAGCACAGTGCAGCAGATAAGGCCTCTGTCTGCGAACACTGTGTTATTAAATAAGCAACCCAATTTAGGTGTTATTTGTGTTTTGTGAATTACGTCATCTGTAACACTTCAGTTGTACAAGGCAGTGGAAGAGGCAAACACATATACATATGCCCCAGCTCAGAGCGGGGTGGGAAGGAAGGGGCCAGCAACGTGTGTCTAATTTCAGAGCTCAAACACTTGTAAGAAGTAAAAGTGTTCAGAATGAAGGGGACAGGAGCAGGGGCTTGGGATCTGATCTCCCACGTGCCCCCCATCGGCACTCACCTCTCCAGAGCTGTGTAACCCGTTTTGATAGATGCGCTGGATGGTGCTCTGGTTTTCCTCAGGTGACCCAGCTCCTGTGTTGGTATGAACCTCCCGAACGGAGGAGAAAGTGGCTCCAGCTGCCAGACCAAATGTGACCGTTGAAACGCTCTGAAGTTCAAGATCTTTAGTGTTCCCTTTACAGAGCTGGGTACGAGCGCAGTAGGGCGAGGCTTGGTGTTTGGCCTACTATGTGTCATTTAAATATGGGGTATGTTGGCTGTGAAATGTGTACTCTCTTGTCTATAAACCTGAGTTCCACTGGCCCCCACTGTCCTCTCACTTCCAATAGGACAGCGAGGAGCCATTTTTCCTCCTCCTCCTTCCTTACCCCACATGTCCAGCTGGTCCCCACGTCCTTGACAGCTGTATCTTGCCAACACACTGAGAATCTGTTTCCTTTTTTCTACTCCCCGTGCTAGCAGATTTATGTTTCTCAAACACACATCTGATGATGTCATCTTCTTGCCGAGAAGCTTCAACCGCCTGCAGCTCCGGGTCCCCCTCTTGAGCCGGGGAGAGCCCTCCACACGGAGTTCTCAATCTCCCTCTGTCCTCAGGCTTCCAGGCCACATCCTCAGTCGCCAGGAAGACCCCCCTTGCTGCTCCGGGACCGAGTCCTCCATTTCCCTGCCTTGGGGCTGCTCTCCCCTTAGACCCACGGCTCTTCCTCTCCTCCACTCCCACCTCCTGCGGTCTCCTTCACACAACTCAGATGCCTCCTCCTTCACAAAGTCCTGCCTCACCTCCCAGCCAATGGAGCTCTCCTTCCTGTCCGTCTCAGCCTCCTCAGCTAAGGACCTCAGCTTAGCAAACACACTCTGCTGTAGGGATGGAGAACTGTCGGACCTTTCACCAAAGTGATTTTTCACGTTACCTCCCTTTCTTGCTAGAACGGGGGCCCCATGTCCAGCCTCTGTTATCAATACATTCTGAACTAGGTCATCACGGTGTCTCTGCAGCATATCCCAAACTTGCCTAGAGTCATTGCTACCTCTATACTCTGCTGCTTTCACTAGACCTGGTAGCAGGGACCAGAGAATAAAATGACTTTTGTTGGAGGGAAGATCCACCTACGTTGACCAAGATGGTCTATTTAGTCCTTGCTAGAAGCGTGTGTCTGTTTGATTAGTTACAAGTTTTGAGCCCTGGGAGGATATTCCTGCCGGAGTATCTGGTACAACTTTCTGCCCCTCAGGACCTGCCCTGTACCACGGTCAGAGTTAGCACCTTGACATCACTGTTTGTTTATGTCCTTTCTATAAAACAGGACCAGAATCCCCATCAAAAACATCCTCAAACATCCTCCATTTTTCACTTGATCTCCTTTCAGAGGACCTCTCTAGTCCCCAAGAGCCTCTGGGGACAGTGTCTCCAAATGGCACTCCACTGAGAAGCAGAAACTTGGGTCCCAGGGGCACTGACAGAAAGCTTTTTTTTTTTTTTTTAAATTATTATTATATTTTTTTTATTTGAGAGAGAATGAACAGGGGGAGCGGCAGGCAGAGGGGGAGGGAGAAGCAGGCTCCCCACCAAGCAGGGAGCCTGACCTGGGGCTCCATCCCAGGACCCTAGGATCATGACCTGAACCGAAGGCAGAAGCTTAACGACTGAGCCAACCAAGCACCCTTCGGAAAGCTACTTCTGAACTTGTTCTTTGTCACTGTTAAACTTGCATAACAGGCAGAATGCGATGGCGTCTGTGCTTGGGAGGCTGTGATCGTTTTTCAGAATTGTTTACGTGTTGAGGAAACAGTGCAATGGTGCGGAGGCACTCAAAACTCAGACTCAGAAGGTTGGGGACCCTGTCCCAAGCCCTTCCCTTGCTGGAGGTGTACTCAGGCAAATTTATTTGACCTCTTTGAACCCCAGCTATCTCATCTTTAAATTGGGCATCGCAGTCCTTGCCCTGCCTAACCCAGGTTGTAATGATGTCCAATGAGGCAATGTTTATAAACGCACCTTGAAAGATATCCTTATAAGTAAGGTCTTTATCATTCATAATAATAATATTTGCTGTCGATGTTGATGGTTACCAGCCAGCCTGATCTGAGAATGTGATAGCCCTCCTAGCGTGAACAGTCCTGTGTTTGCACTTGTTGCTGGAAGCCAGTATATCCTCTCCCCCAAAAGGTACCACCCGGGGAAGGTGTGTCTTCACTTGAAACACAGGCAGTGAGAAACAATATATGCAAATATGCAAATGTGTTATGATTACTTTTAATAGAAGAAGCACTCTGAGTTACCACCACTAGGTGAGGTCGACAACAAGCAAGTAAGATATTGTCCTAGTTCTACATTTAAAACCTTTTCAAGTTCTGCTCAGAAGAATTTGCATTTCAATAACACTGTGATAATGTCAAGCTATTCACAACATTTCAAAGCCTTCTCTTGCACACCTGGCAGTTGTAGGAGCTGCTGGGGAACTGGATGTGGCTGTTTTCTAACAGCAAAGGCAATTATGTTGTCCTTTTCATTCTCCGGAGCGGATGTGTTTGGGCAATATTAACAGGTCTTATGTTCTGGACATGACAAAATATGGGAACGAAAGCTCCGCCCTCCAAGATATCCCTCGAGAATTAATTGATCAGCATATTCAACATGGTGAACTTCCCCTCACCACAAATGAGAGGAAACACCTTGTAGATAAAAGTTGACTTTTGAATAGAAAACCTTTCCCTGTACTCTGTACATCCCTTTAAATAGAAAAGTATCCAGTGGATGTTTGTTACCTTTTTTCTTGGCTACACAGGAAACTTACTCTGTTCTTTCTACTTTTGATACCATCAGCATCTCTCCTTGGTTGGGCAAGCGTGAAATCTTTGGGTAGACTTTATTTCCATTAAGAGTAAAACCATATTGCATCTTAAAAATTATCTTAGATAATCACTACCCTAGAACACAGTACAGCAAATATGACAGACCAATTTAACTTAGGTAATTTTTCATGATGCTTATAGATTGGTAAGATTAATTGTAAAAGTTAAGCATTTATAATTTATAAGCACAAATTATGCCAAACTAGATGGGCTATATGCTATTAGAATTTCATATAAGCTACGGAATGATTTCTCACACAGAAATTTAATAAGAAATTTTAATATATCTAATTAATATATATGATATCTAAGTTTTATTAGACCCTCTAGCTAAAAGTTGAACATAAGTAGTGGATTGACATGATAATTCAGCTTCTTGGTATTTGTTGTAGAACTCATGACACAGGAAAAAGTACTTTTAACCAAAAGTAAGACCTGTTTCTCTCCCGTGCTTACAGTATTCCCTGGTCATTACGTTTATTAGCACATGGTAACAGGTACTTTCAGGCAAAGGAAATCCCACTTGGCCCACTGCCCCTAGTTCTTTCTTTTGAACGAACTCAAAGTCCCATTCAATCTTGGGAAGGAAGGGGCTCGGATCCCCCTGGGAGCCAGGAAATATCAGTTTTGATAAGTAAATTCCTTTAAAATGAAAAATGGTTCCCCCAAAGATTAAAATGCTCTGTTATCACTTATAAATTTCAGTTTTCCCTCAAGTGATACTTCTTCCTTTGCCTGACCATTTTGCAAATGATGCGGAATCGCGTTCTTCGTATAAGAAGCTAGTAAGGTTTGGGCGCCTGGGTGGCTCAGTGGGTTAAAGCCGCTGCCCTCGGCTCAGGTCATGATCCCAGGGTCCTGGGATTGAGGCCCACATCGGGCTTCCTGCTCAGCGGGGAGCCTGCTTCCTCCTCTCTCTCTCTCTCTGCCTGCCTCTGCCTACTTGTAATCTCTCTCTGTGTGTCAAATGAATAAATAAAATCTTTTAAAAAAAAAAAAAAGCTAGTAAGGTTTGCACAGCAAGATTAACGGAAGCATGTTCAAGTCACTGCTGTCTGGAAATGTTCCACCAAAATACAGCCTCCAAGGCGTTGGTGACTTGGAGGCACAAAAGAAAATCTGTAATCAGAAATCATTAATTAAGGTTCATTAAAGCCCACATTGTATCTGACTGACATTCATACAAAAGTACTGCTTACTTTTCTTTAGGCCACGTGTGCGATACTGTGTCTGCTTGGACACCAAAGAGTAATCACAATCCTGTTATTGCCAAGAGGACCGCCAGTTGAATCCACCCAAACTCTTCTTCCAACGAAAAAAAAGCTTCTGGTCTGAACTATTAGTCCCACTGTCCTCCCCATTCCTATGCCTTTTTAGAAAAAAACAAAAAACAAAACCAACTCACATAGGAGAATACTGTAAAATGAGCAAGACCTGTTTTCTACCCTGCCAGATAATCAGAGGTCCATCATATTGAATTTACAAATGCAAGCTTTCTTTGCTTCCCAGAGATATGGGGAGTGAGGGGGGGAGAAAGGCGTGGGGGGAAGTGTAATTGCAGCCTATGGGTAAATCAGACCACGTGATCAGAAACTGCTGTGACACTTAAAAGTGTTTCTCCTCAAGGAATTCCAGTGCCCGGGAGCCTGGTGAAGCCAGTAGCAATTAAGGCCATGTTATCCTTTTAATTTACTTGAAATTATTGGCCTCTAAAATCAATCATTTAGTGCGGTTGCATAGGGGAGGGCTCAATATAATAGGCACGTGCATTAAAAATGCTTGTTGATCTTACAAAAAATTTTGGCAGGCAGGATCTGGGGAAATTAAAAACGGCTGCTTCGAAGCTCACTCTGCAATAAAAACTACTCATTTTCTAGTAAGGAAAGAAAAAAGTGACTAATTTCCTAGATGAGACCCATTTGTAGTGAATTCAAGGTTTCCTTCCTGTGAATCTGCCTGGGTTTGTGTTTGATGCTTTGCATGTCCTCCATTCAGTGCTGTTTGCTTCAAGTGTGAGGTGATTTTATTTTATGTTTTAATCTACAAAGGAATGAAATGGCTTGGCTTGGACTGGTAGGAGTCCTTGAAAGTCCACTTGAGAAATGGGAACTAAAGCATTAAGAAGTGTACCAGTATCTGTTACACAAGGCCAAATGTACCTAACAAAGGAAAGCTGTGTTCTACATCACCCACGAAGCACATAAATCACTGAGTATGTGTCTCTCCTTGCAGCAACTTATTCCTGCCCGTCTTTCCTTGACTCGGTCGCCCAATATATACACAACTGGACAGCTTTTCCTAATCAGCCCTGAAGTCGCAAACCTAAAGGCAAAACAGCCAAAGATGATGAATATAGAAAGGAAAGAAATGCTCCCAAACCCAAGAGCTAACAAAGCAGGAGCCCCCCCCACCCCTCCACCGGGCCACTGTCACAAAATGCGGTGAAATGGTCTCTAGCTCCTTAGTAATGTGCGCCAACCCTAAAAAAATAATAGAGGTTAAACCTGAAGGAAAGCCCAGACTGTTTCCATTGCCCTACCAGAGCACAACAGCCAGCCCTCCTGAGGTCATTCTATTTATTTAGCCATCTGTAGAGCCGAAGCCGAATTATGAGCCTGAAATTGTGAGTGAAGCCATGAATGCCCTCATTTACCTCCACACTTGTGAGGAGCCTTAATGAAGAGCTCACACCCTTTGGCTTTCTGGTGGAAAGATGAAAGTGACATCAGTCCCTGGACGGTAATTTTTTTTTTTTTTTTTTTTTTACCAGCAGGACTGAGCAAGAGGCAAATCGTGGAGTAAATATCAGCTGGATGTGCACATAACAAGGTCCAGGGAGACACTCAGAAGTTGCCTCTTTTAATCCAACCCTGAATTATACGCGAGGCAGTTTTTCGGTTCTTTCAGCGCCCCACCAGCGCCAAAATAACTGCAAGGCTTGCAAGCCCCCGTCTATCTCAAACCTTTCCCCAGACACCCCAACACTGTCTGAGGCACTGAAACTATGGCAACCGAATAAGAAAGCAGCCTCCATGATTAATAGATGAAGATCCCAGCGACAGTGTCTAGCTGGGGCCATCATTCACGATGCGAGAAGAATTAGCACGGAATCCATCTCACAGACCATTTACAAGTATTCTCCTTGTCAAAATCCACCCAACTGCCATTCTGCCGTATAGACTCCAGTTTGGAGAACTAGAAACAATTTGGTTTCTATTTATCGCTCGCCCTGCAGAGATGAGAACGTTCTTAGTAACTCAAATGCTCACGTTTTTGGAATAACGAAAGGCTTACTAGACTAGTTTTCCACCTGGGTATTTGCAGCCCAACAACAAATGCGTTCAAACCCCAAAATATGTGAATGGAGTCATGTGGTTCTCCAGGGTAAAAAGGAGGAGAGACAGTTGTTGGATTGTTTGAGTGGGGTGTGTGTGTGTGTGTGTGTGTGTGTGTGTGTGTGTGTGTGTGTGGAATGCAGTTTTTCATAAAGCATTCCATTTTCAGGAAAGGAACGTTTCCATTCACCAGCTCAATCAGTATTCTCTCAGTTTCCTCGTTCAAGGACAGTAGGAGTCTGGGGGAGGGGTGGGGAAGCATCGGAGTCGCTGCAATATTAATGAAAAGATTGAATACTCTCCTTAAAGAAAGATTCAGGAATAGGAAAAAGGAAGGGAGAATGGATGCATCACAGAAAGCTTGTCTTTAAAACTCTTAGCCTAACATCCAACTGTAATTAATACATTCTTTATCTCTTCCCAGTTGCTAAAATGTTGGTTTTCTGGGGCATGTTTTCACAGTCTCAATGACAGATCCTGTTGTGTTCTAGAAAGGCTTCCCATCAAATCGTGGCCAACGCTTGGTTTTAAACAGGGAGGAGGGCCAAAGGGATGAGAGAGGGGTGAAAGAGCATCATTTTAGAGAGTCTTCTCAATTTTTTTAATTGGCGTGGATTCTTTGAATTATATTTTCTACAGATGGCAATTAGAGGTTAGTTGGAAACCACTAGAAAGTGCCGAGTCGCGATCCCTGAAAGCCTCAGGTCCACAGGCTGTATGTGGAAATACCTGTCTAACAATATTTTCAGAGCCACAGTCAGCACACTTGCTGCTAGGAAGACCTTGCCCTTCAGCCTTTGGGGCATGTTAATTGCGGATTTATTTCACTCTCTTGACATCCTCTTTCTACTTACAAAGTTTAAGAGACCTTCCCCCCCCCCTCCTGGATGAAAATAACTGTAATTCTAGGCCAGGGAGGGGGCCTTGTTCCCCCTGGGTGCAAGGGGAGGTCTGTCAAGGAATTGTGATCATACCAATTTATTGCCCCTTCTGCTGTGCCTTTTAGGAGTGAGATTCTTCTCACCATTAAGAACTTGAATGACTATCATTTGAGTCTGACGTCAGGTAATAGGACAGGATACCAGTCAGTAGACTAAATACCAGCTCTCTTGGGCTCAGCCAGCTAACGCTGGTATATTTGGTGGGGAGGAGCAGTGTTTTGCTTCTGCGTGGAGACTCACTATTCTCCCAAACTGATTTCAGGCTTGGCCAGGGAAAAGTGACCCAGCACGTGGATGGATGGCCACTACTACAGTCCCTACGACAGACTCCTGGAGAAGTCCCAGCCAGCCGACAAGTTTCTCTCCTGTGACAGGTAGGGTCCTCGGGGTCAGTTCAGCTTGTCCCTGAACCAACATGACGGGCTGCTCTCAGATTCTTGAGTGTGTGCAGACTGTGTATTTTATTTTTAGATGTTCAAAGTGAAGGCGATCCTTTTTTTGAACTCTTCATCCTTTAGGCTCTTATCCAACAAAGTCTTGTGCTGCCCACAGTGACTTTATTGGTATAATGTCTTTTCTTCCATATTCTGGGTGTGAGATGTCAACATCCAAAGTCGGGAAAAGGATCACGGCACCTCTGCCCACGCCAGTGACTCGTTCACAGGCCTGCCGGCTGAAAACCCCTGTCACCAGGGCCAGCCCACAGTGGGAATGTCCTCTTCTGGTCCCAAGGCGGCTTCCTCTGTATCCTCTCTGTCTGTTACCCTTTTTACTCTCCCCACCAGGCCACTATCTGTGACTTCTGTCACCCAAATAAAAATAACACCTAATGTTTCATCAGCGAGTATCATGTGCCACGCCTTGGGCTATGAATTTTACAGATGTTACCATATTTACTCTTCTCAACAACCACATTAGCACCCCACTAGCATCTTACGGATGGAAACTGAGGCAGGGAAATAACTGGCTCTAAGTCACGATCTTTGTAATTGGCAAAAAAAAATGGGATGCAATTCCCAGTGTGTTGCGTCTGCCTAAGAAGTGTGGTCTCTGCATTGTTCCTTTCGCTGCCCACCTCCCTTCCCCTGACTGTCCCTCCACAATTGTAAACCCGATGGCGCCAAATCTTAGTGAATTCATCCTTATTACAGCAAGGATCCAAACTCCTCTCCTCCTACCCCTGGTTGACCCTGACACGTCTGCCCTACATTAATGCTTACACTGACATGAATTGTTTTAGGACCCACCTCAGCAAAAACAATGCCCTTTTGCCAGTACCTGGCAGAGTACCACGCCGGTGACCTTGCCCGCATCGCTTTAATGGTCACACTGAAAGCCACTGTTGCTTGAGGCAGTTGGCCTTCTGATGGATGGGGTTGCTACTCTCCATGCTCTATGAAGACTGTGAATTTCCAATGAATTTGAGGATCTTACTTAATTTTGTAATGTGGTGTACACGAAAATGTGACATCCACAGAATATAATCTCTCTTTTGTGATTTAGAGAATGATGAAGCAAGATCTCTGCTAGGCCCAGGATCTGGGGTAAGAACGGAATTAGCATCAGATTCTCCCAGGTCTTCAGAGTGCATCTCCTATTTTACCATATACCTTCACATCTGTGACTTCATATTATTCAGGAGTCCTACAAGGTGGGACACACATGTTTCCTATTCACAGATTTTGTTGAAAATAATGCATCCTCAGAGAGGTGAAGTGACTTGTCCAAGGTAGTATGAGTCTGGAACTCAGGACATCCAAGCACAGGATCTTCAACTACAGTGACCACAGTACAGGGCAGAAATGTGTGTGTTCATAAGCATGCTATCCTCTCCTGCCAGAAAGGTGAATTTTAAAAAGGACCATCAGCAAACTCCCAAAAAGCACAACAGTTCTGTGGCCAATGGTTAGAATGCAGAACAAATGAGGCCAAGGTCAAAAGCTCAATCCCCATAAGTGCTGGCTGTCTTCCTAGCTCTGTTTCTTGGCAAGTTGCTTTTACCTAACTCAGATTCCCTCCGGCTTCAGCCAGGTGTCCCACAGATGTGTGCTCTTGGCCACAGGAGGGGACTAGGTGAGAGTGTGGGAATGAGCAGGCTCCAATCCATCACCGGGACTGGGAAAACAACCCGCAGTGAATGCTCCACTAATGGTGCATGAGACAGATCACCTGCGTGCATGGAAGGCAGTGTGTCTTTCTCTCTCTCTCTCTCACACACACACACACACACACACACACACACACGGAGAAGTATTTCATTGGATGAGAACATAAGATAGAGAAACAAGGGGTGCCTTGGTGCCTCAGTCGGTTAAGCCTCTGCCTTCAGCTCAGGTCATGATCTCAGGGTCCTTGGATTGAGCCCTGCATCAGGCTCCCTGCTGAGCAGGGAGCCTGCTTCTCCCTCTGCTTCTGCCCCCTATTCATGCTTGCTCTCTCTCTAGTGGTCTCTCTCAAATAAATAAAATCTTTAAAAAAAAGTAAGAGAAATGAGCAGATGAGAGAGAAAGATGAAACGCTTTTAAAAAGATTCACTCTTTTTTGATTGATTAATCAATTAATTGATTGAACAAATACTTGTTAGGAAGGGCCATTGGCGTGCCAGGCACAGGTGTGGAGGTGAAGCAGTAACACGTGAAAAGGTGGTTCCTTGTGGTGTATGTTCTAGTCGAAGACAGAAGATAAATGAGAACAATGTACAGTCTCTCCGGCTGCCGAAAGTGAGAAGGGGAAAAAAATGAGGCAGGCCAGGGCAGGTAGGAAGTCTTGGGGAAAAGGATGGAGTAAATAAGGTGATCCGAAAAGGCATCACGGCGAGAGTGACATTTGCACAGAGACCTCAAGTGTGTGAGGAGTGAAGCACACGGCTTTCTAGGGAAAGAATCCTCCCAGGCCATGGAAGGGCAAGGGTGAAGAGCACACACCTGGCATTGTCATGTCACCCCGAAGAGGGGGTGAGATTTGAGAGGTGCGGGGACAGGAGCCTAGATCGTGTAGGGCTGCAAAGGTGGTAGGTTGGGCTTTGGCTTCTACTGGAAGATGGGTAAGCATCTGAGCCGGAGTGATCTGATCTGGCTTTGATTAAAAGAAAAAAATCACTTTGGCTGTTGTGCTGAGCATAGACTATAGGGGTCCAAGAGCAAAGCAGGGGGACTAGTTGGGAGACTGGTACAATAGCCTGGTGGCTCAGCCAGTGTGAGGGCCAGAGGTGGAAGAGTTGGAGGAGGCCTCTATGCTTTGGAAGGGGGGTGGGCAGCAGCGTTGTCGCTGGCGGGGGTGGGGGCCTGAAATAAGACCAGGGATAACTCCTCTAAGTTTTCACCCGTGAGCAACTCCAGGGATGACAATGCCATTTACCGAGATGGAGAAGATTATAAGAAGCACACCTGGGGGGGAAGAGGTCCAGAACTGGGTGCTCTGAACATGTTAAGTTTGAGACACCTGTTAGATCCAAGAAGAGCCATCTAACCTGTACAGTCTATTATCCAGGAGAGAGGTCTGGGCTGAAGAGGTTACTTGGGAAACTCTGTAGTGAGTTCTGACACTTCTAGGATGCTCTCCATTCGTGTAATTAGAATTACTCTAACCAGAAAGTTTTGCAAGAACTCACCTGCTTCACAAAGCAGGCTGCCCTTGTGTGTAGATGCTACTGTAATAGTCCCATGCTGAGAAGTATCCTGTAAGCCCTTGTCCCCTTGAGGTTTGTGCGGTATGACATCTTCCTTGCCCATTTCAGAGGGATTAAACGCCTCTCTCCCTCCCCTACCTTACCATATCCCCAGGAGGCCACCAGTGTGGTTGCCAGCAGAGAATAGCTCAGTTGATGAGAAAAGCCTTCACTCTGGAACAGAAATAGCTTGGCTTCAGGGTACCTCAAAAGAGTGGGGGACACTGATATGGGAGGGTACACAGGCAGGGCGTTTGCAGGCTCCACCTTCCTGTGCAGGGAACACCCACCCTGAGTGCAGGACAATAAATTGTCTAAACCCGGGGCCGGGAAGGCAGAGGGAGAAGCCAGTCTCTCCCAGGCTCCATCCTGCCGCAAACGGCAGCTGCTTAATTAAAGCATTTGCAATTAGTTTGGCTTGTTCTGTGATTCCTTTCTGCAAACAAATAAGATGGGAGAATATATTCGCCTTTGGCAATCTAGTTCTAAAAAACTTCTTTTCCCGTGATCATCCTTTTGTCCTGCTCAGAAAAGAGCTGAACCGCTACGTACACATAGTAAAGTATCTCCCTTACCTCCTTGTTCAAAACAGTATTTTGCCTTCTATTTCATATGGGAGTGCAATTACCCATTTGCTTTTAAAGCATGAGTATTTATTTTGAATTTAATACAAGTTCTTAATTTGGGTGGCTTATTTTTATTCAATGAAGATAACAGTCTTCTAATTCTTGCTATCCTTCTGATTCAACATACTAAGCAATGTTATCCGCCTACCCAAGATGCAAATGCTATATTTTTTTAATGATGGGAAAAAGCATTCACTAGACTTGGAAAGAACTTGAGGGCTGTGTGTTTGTGTATGTGTGTTGCTGTGTGTGTAAATAGGGTTGCACTTATTGCCACTTGATAAGAACCACTCACTCGAAGCCACTGTAGGGGGGCAAACAACAGGTCCACTCTAAGTGGAGAAATGGGAATTCTGTGTGCCCATTTCTTTCATGCATTTATTCAACGTTTACTTGGGTTTCTACTCCAGTTCTTAGGAATTTTTAACCTATTGAAATGTAGATGTTTTATCCAATAAGTATATTCTGCAGATGGTTCCTGAGACAATGATTCTTGGGTGGCTGCTGGAATTTGCATATGTGCTTCATATGCATTCTTGAGGAGTGTGGCCCATCTCTACAGGGTGATAGCTTGCAACACACACTTTGGGAAGACTGTCACCTCACAAAAGCCACACACACAGGAACTAGAGTGCTTCCTTTCTATCAAGTTAAAAACAGACCTAACACAGAAATGAGGTTTTAAACCTGATACTCCATTCTTCTCTGCTTTTGGATTGGTTTGCAAAGTGCTTCATTCCAGAATATCCTAAAACCAAAATCATAGTACAGAGTGGGGGTTACTTAACAGTCAAATAAAAGTCATCGTATAAGCAAGCATGGGTAAACCAAATTCAAATAGTGCAATTATTTTTTAACAGATAGTTTAGGTTAATAGGTGGAGACACCGTTCTGCCACAGTATTTAAGGTTAGGTTAATAGTTAACTTCGGTGCCTGGAGTAGTTTAATCAAAGCTTACTGTAAATCATAAAACTGCTCCATGCAGACTAAATAGGGTATTTAAAAAAATATACAAGATGCTGGCAGTCTTGACCTGTCATAGTCATTTGGATAAGGTGTAAAAATACGATTATTTTCATTCATAATTGAGCCCAGGCATCTTTACTCTGGTGGGGGGAAAGCCTAAATAAAGGATTCCTGTGTCTGGAACCAACAGTCTTTCCCCTGCCATCAGAGTGGACTTGATGCCCCAAGATGTATGTCTGAAGGAAGACCAGAATTAGAGAAAGACAAGGCAAAGGCACTCGACCTCCCTACCCCGGAAAGACTTTAAAACCAGCGCTGGGGGGCATTACATAGCTTTCCTGAGACCTGCTGGCAGAACACTGCAACTGGGTTAAACGTCTTTTCACATTTGAGTCAGAGAAAGTTGTGCTTACAAGCGTAAGCATCTGCGTGTGTGTGTGTGTGTGTGTGTGTGTGTGTGTGTGTGCGCGCACGCGCACGCGTGCCTTTGCCTGTGTTTTAAACCTTTCATGGATCCTAGTCAGTAAGTAGCAACTTCATTTCCATCCAGTGTAAGCAGAGATCGAGATCTTAGCGTGGCCATGACTGGTCACCGCATTTTCAAAGCAGCCAAGGACCTTGCTCCCAAGGACCGACTCCAAAGGCCACTGGGGCTGCCCGCTGCGATGCAGGCCGGAGGCCGCTGCTGGAAGTGCTTTCCTTGGCTGCGAAGACAGCAGTTCCTCCCCCGCTCCAGGAACACCTGGCTCCCTGTTCCGTTCCTCCCTGGAAACCCGCCGGCTGGAAAAATGCGCGTGGCACGAGGGGGAGGCTGGGGATGTTGCACTTGGAGCTGGTACTTACAAGCCAGCGAGTCCCGGCCCGTGTCCACACACACCCGTGCGCCAGCCGCTGTCCGGTGGCCACACCAGCATCCCAAATCCATCCCCTGAACTTCCCTTCCCGCCCCCTCGCCATCCCTTTTTCGACTGGACCAGCAGGTGCAGCACTGAGACCCCAACCCAGCTGACTGCTGGACGGGGGAGCCACTGGCTGTGGACCAGCACCGAACTCCCCGCGTCCTGGGCGGTCCACCGGCTTCCCTCCGGGTTCGGTTTCCCGCGGGCTGCACAGGCAGAGCCCCAGTCCTGTCGTGCCCGCCGCCCCTGGCTTTCAGAGAAACTTTCCAGAAGCGCCGGGTCGAGTGACCCCGTGCTGGAAAAGGAGGCGGCGAGGGAACGGGAAGGACAGCGGAATCCTGTTTCCTTTCCCGAAACGCGCAAGTTCGGGACTGCTCCCTGGCTCCCCCTGTACCGCTCGGGTCGCGGAAGGAGGGAGCCGACCTCAGGATCCTGTTCTGCAGCATATACCACAGTGGGGAGCTGAGAAAAAAGCAGAGAATCTGGAGCAGAGACACTTGGCACCCCAGCGGGGTCGTACAGGGAGGGTGGGCACTGTCGGGCCAGCTCCCGGGCGCCCCACTGCCCTCCCGGCAGCTCTCTAGGACGCGGCGAGTAGTTCGGACATCCAGACCCTGTGGGCTGGGCAGGGCCCCTGTCTGGGTAACAAGCCCTGGGTCATCTTTTGCAAGTCTTTCCACCCTTCCCCCTCCAGGGACAACTCCTTTTCATAGAGGGACCTCGTAGATTTCGGGGGAGAGCGCAGCGTGGCGGGCTCCGTGCTAGAGGGGGACGCAGCCGCGACAGATGCTGTCCTCGCCGGCCAGAAGGGAGCTGCAGCGGGGGATACAAGACCCAGGGCGGGGGGCGCCGCGCCACACCGGGAGGAGACCATTCCTGGGCACTCATTCGAGCAAACAAAGCCCGGAAGGAACCTCTGGTGCCAGGGGCCGCGAAAGCCGGGATGTCACCAAGTGGCAGGGCGCACGGGTACCATGGCCATTACAAGTTTCCCGCACTCTACAGAGCCCAGCCCAGACCCCGAGCGGACAACAAAAGATTCTCTTCGCTTTCCCACCGTCTCTGCGGAACCCCTTCTGCCACCACAGAACCCAAACCTGGTGCTGGGCGAAAACAGCGCCCTTCTACCCAACGTCCTCCAGCCCTCGAGGGCAGAACCCTTTCCCCAGCCTGTGTACTAGGATCCGGCGCTTGTGAGGATCCCACCCTCTTGGGGCCTCTCTGCTCCCTGCTGGCCCGAAAGTGAGGACGATCCCCGGGTTCTGCACACACATTCCCCAGCCAGGCAGCACCGCGCGGTCGCGGTCCCGGGCGGCGCCGGGCGTGTGCGCGGCGCGGGTGGGGAAGCTCGAAACGCGGAGCCCCGCGGTCTCCCGGGCACAGGGCGGAGAGGAGCGGCGGGCTGGGCTCACGACTGTTCCCCAAGGGCCGGACAACGCTCGGGAGGCAGACACCAGACAAAATAAAACGCAGCTACCACAAAGCCGACAGCGCGTGCCGGCCGCGGCCCCGGGACCCGGTGGCTGAAGCCGAGCCGCCAGGGAGGTGGGGCGCGCCGGGGCGCCCCTGCCGTACCTTTTCGGTGCATCGACGGGCAGGCGGCCGGGGCTCGGAGCGGGCTGGTACAGCGTGTATCCCATTTAGTAATCCATTATCGAGGAGATCTCTCCGGGCCGCAAGCTGCGCTCTCTCCTTTGCAAGCCTTTGTCATTCCTACATGTGTGCTTGTCTCTTTGGGGGTAACAGTCGCGGCGACTACTTTCTGGGAAGCAAACGCGCTGTGTTCATCTCCAATGACAGGCGCAGAAGGGGAGAGGAAAAGAAAGAAAGAAAGAAAAACACCAACAAGGAAGGAGTAAATGTTCAAGAAACTCTTCTCCAAATCCAAAATCCACTTGGATTCCACTCCGGTGANGGGGCCCCCCTGCCGTACCTTTTCGGTGCATCGACGGGCAGGCGGCCGGGGCTCGGAGCGGGCTGGTACAGCGTGTATCCCATTTAGTAATCCATTATCGAGGAGATCTCTCCGGGCCGCAAGCTGCGCTCTCTCCTTTGCAAGCCTTTGTCATTCCTACATGTGTGCTTGTCTCTTTGGGGGTAACAGTCGCGGCGACTACTTTCTGGGAAGCAAACGCGCTGTGTTCATCTCCAATGACAGGCGCAGAAGGGGAGAGGAAAAGAAAGAAAGAAAGAAAAACACCAACAAGGAAGGAGTAAATGTTCAAGAAACTCTTCTCCAAATCCAAAATCCACTTGGATTCCACTCCGGTGAGTCCCTTCGGTGGTGTCTGCGCGGATTAACAAGTCATTTCAGGGTGGGGGGCGGGGTGGGGGCTCGGGCAGGGGTCACGCTGTAGCCCCGCTCTGCGACCGCGAGCGCCGCTGCCGCGGGCGTGGCGATGCTGGCCGCTGCCGCCGCTCCTAAGCGGGCATCGCGGGCGGTCGGCCCCGCGGAGAAGCGCCGCTGCTGCGTCCCGAGCGCCTGGGCAGCCGAGTGCGCGGGGAGCGGAGTTGGCTGCAGCCTCACCCAGTGCCGCTCACTACTCCTCTGTCACTGGAGAGGCCGCGGCTCCCGGGCGGAGCCAAGTCCCGGACTGGATTGCGCAGAGCGGACTCTCCTCCCGCGACCCCGCCTCCTTTGGCTGGCGTCTTCTCCGACCCAAAGGAGGGCTGTGGTGTTTGTGTGTGAATGTGAGTGAGCGTGGCGGAGAGAGGGAGAACCTACGCAGTGTGGCTGCAGGTGGAGCCTTGCACCGACTGGCCAGCGAGGCTTCTTCCACCACGATTCCCGGGCCGCGCCGCGCTCTGGGTGGAGGTCCCGGTGGGGTGGACTCAGGCTGGAGCCCAGCCCCAGCCTCCCCCACCCCCGCATCTGCTCTAGCCAAGCGGGGGGATGGGGGTGGGGGCAGAAAAAATCCCGGACAGCATCGCTGAGCCCTGCCAAATCAGAAAAATAAATAAAAATAGACGCAGTGCAGGAGCGAGTTACAAGAAAGGATCTGTTCATCGATTTTCTTAAATGGAAAAGTTTTAAAGGAGGAGGGTAAGTGAACGAGGAGCCTTTCTAATTCTGATTACTGTATCAAGAGGTAGATTCCAGAAGTGATGGACGCCCGATGCCCCCAGATGAACTGGATAAAAGCCGGTTGCGGTTAAAAACACACTTGGAAGAAATTAACACAGTTACTAGTTAACGCACAAAGAGCATGTTAATAAAGCGTGTTAAAGTGAGCACGTAGATTGTAGTACAAAGAATGGGGTTACCAGCAACGACCATGATCTGTTGTAAAACTTAGAAAGTGTGCGGACTGTCCTCAGAAATAAGTAAACTTCAACAGTAAGACGCAGACAATTCCAGTGAGGATCCAACAGCTTCGTGGAAAAAGTAAATCGCAACTTCTTACAGGGCGCTATTGTTAGGATCACACGGAGAATGGCAGGCACAGCCTTCCTCCGCCGCGTGAACTTGCAGTCGCCAAAACGCCTTGCAGTTACGGGCCTGTGCCGACTGGTCCGGCCGCACCGCGTCCCCCTCCCCCGTGCCGCCGCGCCCGCACGCCCGGCTCCCCAGTGGGCTTCGCGGAGGGTGCGGGCCGGAGCCACAGCCTTTACAGAAAGTAACGCTGGGCGGCCGAGCTGTGCTCCAAGCCGTATTTACCGGGCATGGGGTCGGCCGGCCGACAAACGCCTGGGGAGGAGGATCGGGGTCTCAGGTGCCCTTAGGCCGAGTGCCCTCAAAGTAGATGTATTAGAAACTGTACCTGTTCCCTACTTGGGGCCGGGGCCCACGTTCTCTTTTCTGCGGGAAACCCAAGTTACGTACAGACATCTGCTCGTGAGGACTCACGAAAAATAAATGCACATGCGACAACACCCTGTATCTACCATGTATTTTTTTTTTTCCACAAACCACCTGGAAAGGACGGTGAGAACGGTGAGGGAAGTCAGTCTCTCTGCTGTTCTCCAGAGCTGCCAGCAGGGGCCGCTATCCCCACCTTTCCCAAGCAAAAGCCACAGATCCTGGGTGGCCGGGGGCGCGGCCCTGGGTGCGCGCGCAGCCCCCGCAGCACGCGAGCCGGCTCCGGGAGCGTGCACAGGGGTGTGGGGGCCGGCGGGCTCCGCTGCGCATTCCGGCGGTACGGGTGGGGGCCGGCCCCGCGATGTCTTTCTGGGATGCGGGCCGGCTTGGGGGAAGTGCCTTCGCGGGCTGGGCCGGCGTGATCCTCAGTTGCGCTATTTAACGCTCCGATTTCGGCTGGCGACGGCGGGGCCCCTGCGAACCAGGTCCTGGAGCTAGTCCGTGCGCCCCCGGCGCGCTCCCTCAATCCCAAGGTCGAGACCGAGAGCCCCCCCCCGACCGGTGGGAGGCGGTTCTCGCCCAGCGCCTGCACCCCGCCCGGATCGTTGAAGCCCCCTCTTCGCTCTCTGCCGCTGCTTTACATGCTAATTGTGTCTGGAAAAAGTTCTTTAATTGGCAGAATTAGGCAGAGCAAACGAATTGTTTCACAGGCTGAACCAAATTAATTCCGGGTTTAGCTTCTTTCCTTGGAGAAACAAACAATTAAGCTGTCTTGTTTGCTTTATGGATATATTGGAAATGCCCCAATCGAGTTTCAGGATATGTTTTTAAAGGAAAATTATTTCCATTATTAATACTTGCATGTTTAATTTGCAGTAACGCTGAGCCAAGAAGTGAGAGATTAAATTTACCTGATTATAAATTATGGAATAAGAGAAGAAAAGAATTTGGGTTAACTTTTTACACGGCTAGGAAATACCACCCAGAATCTTCCTGGCAATTGCCAGATCCCAAAGTTTCACCATCCAGTGAGGTGCCCATCTGTCCTGAGGAGGTGAGATTACATTTCCACCTGCCAGCCTGGGGAGAGATGCTCCCGGAGCTGGAAGAAAAGCCAGCTATTGTGTCTCTCCCAGAGCCCTCAGGGGAGCACCTGTAGGGAGGCCCAGTGAAACCTCATGATGTCACTTCCCCTTCTGTGCACCTCAGACTGCTACCAGAAGCCTGCCTTAACTTTTCAGTAAAACCACTGCCTTTCCAAAGCCTTTGAAGTCTGCAGTCTACCCTATCCCTTCAGGGAAAGAAAGCTGGTGGGGGTTAAAGAGTCCCAGAGTGTAAGAACTGGAAGGAAGTTTAGACTGTAGGTAAATGGCATGAAGTGGAGTGAGGCAGGCTCCACTTGGTCTCTGGAGGTGGGCTGTGCTTGTGTAACTTAATAGCTGGTGACCTTGGTCAAGTCACTTACCCCTCAGAAGCCCCAGTGGGCTCCCCTGTCAAGGGGGATTCATATACTCACTTCCCAGGGAGTGTGTGGATTGAATGAGAGGCTGAGTGTAAACCGTGGGTCTGAGTATGGGGCTTGGTACACCTCACTCTGTCAAGGTTTAGAGGCGACGCCCTCATCTCATCCTCCACAATAGTCCCACCAGCACATTTTCAAGCAGTCAGATGGAGGCGCTAAGGAAAGACGAGGCTTGTTTTGTGTCCCTCCAGCTCTTCCTTCTTGTGGGTGTGAGTTCCCCGGGGGACCCTTGGGGAGTGCTATGTATACATTCACGTGTTATCAGTCATAATCGAGAAACCTCTAGATCTGCAATACTTTCTCCAAAATTCCCTTTGATTTCTTGCTTTAAATCATTGGTTTTAAAACCATTTGCATATTGGAATTATTGGTGAGCTTTTAAATGGCACAGGTCCCCAGGCCCAAGAGATTCTGAAGTGATGAGGCTGCGGGGGGGGGGGGGCGGGCCCNCCAAGCTCCCTTGATGATTCCGGTGTGTGTCCAGAGATGAGAATCACCATCACAATGAGTCCTGGCTGTGTTCTAGAGCACTGCTGGGGCTTTCCTTTTCCCTCTTGCCCATTCGTCGCAGTGTTGGGAAGTGAGGTCATTGGCTTCTCAGATCGTTTCTCCTCTCTAAAGCTCCTAGAGCTTTGGAGCCTGTGTTCTGCAAATACATTGATGCTGTTTGTCATCCACAGACCTCATTTTATGCCATTTTCCAAAGACTTAGCACCAGGCGAAACGTCCCCCTAGGGGTCCCACCACCTGTCACCACTCATGGAAGTATTAGCATCCACCTAACCACTGACCCTCTGTTTTCCCAGCTTCTTGCCTTCCTCATCTGCACTGTCCTTTTCCCTTACTTACCTCTGCCCCAAACTCCAGGGCTTCGTGCTAGGCCTTATTATCGGAAAAGGCTCCATTTCTTAAATCACTAATTCAGACATTCCAGTCTCCAGGCACAGCTTTCTCTCACCATTTACATGCACTCTGCACACACTCTGACTTCATGAAGCCCTGCAAGCTCTGGGTCCTGCCACTTTCCGTCTGTCCATCTGTCCGTCCGCCCATCCATCCCTCCATCCCGCCAACCAGTTGTTTGTCCGTCCCTCCATCTATCCCTCCATCCCTCTAGCCAGTCACCTGTTCTTCTGCTCATCCAGCCAGCCATCTGTCCATCGATCCTTCTTTCATTTGCCTCTCCATCCAGCAGAGCTTCGTGATAACAATCTCTCTTTAGCAAACATTTTCAACTCCCTTGAAAACCAGACTGTCTTTTGGTCACTCCCATCTAACTGAAAATCAATTCTGAATGATACCGCTCTCAGCCTGCTTTGCCCTTGCGCTGGGCCCCCGAAGCCTGATAGAACACAATTTTAGTTGCCAACCTCAGTTGGTTGAACACTGCCCCCTTATAATCTTTCCTTTCTCTCATTAGGCTCTGACTTTCTCCCCTTAGCCAGATCCTCTCACCTTGGTGCCTCTTACTTCGCTGAAAAGCCCAGTATCACATGGGAACTTTTTGCCCCTCTACTCATCCTTTCCTACAATCTCTTCTTTCAGGGGAGGTCATGCCTCTCCGCCAACCTGAGGCCAGGTCCTCCACCTGTTTGATCCTTTACACATACTTAGAAATTCTTGCTCTCTACTTTGCCTGCATCTGCCCCTTGGCAGGTAACCATGCTTTTGTCTCTTCTTCTGGTCTTAGAAACAAGCCCTCCCTGGGTCCTACATTCCATTCAGGTGTCCCCTTCTCTCCTTCTTTCAAAAGCCAAATTTCACCAACAACTAGTGACAAGAACCACTGCTCTTCCCTCCTCTCCCCTTCTCGCCTTCCCATCTGGCTTCTGTCCCCACCACTTCAATGACCAGGGTTTTGCCAAGGTTCTCAACCACATCCGTGACCGTAAATCCAGTGGACATTTAGAGTTTTCCTGTTATTTGTATCCTGAGCAGCGATGACCAGGACCTCTCCTCTTTCCGTGAAGTAAAGTACTCTTTGCCCTTGACTTCTACAACACATTGCTCTCTCCTGGTTGTCCTCCTATTTCTCCCATTCGTTTCTTGAATTTGCTTTTCTTTTGAGGAAATAGAAAGATACAGAAATTTTCAGAGAAAAATCGAACCTCCCAATTTTCACTACACAGAATTAGCAGCTGTTAATATTTTGTCATATTTTTTCCCTGTCTTTCATCTAAAGCTTCACTTCCCTGTAGTCCACACTGCTCCCATCCCCCACCACTTCTCCTGAGTTTTCTGTGGACCTCCAGAGTTCATTTTCTGTTCTTTTACACATACCATAGGTACCCAGAACCAACATACAGCAGTGTTCTTGGTGCTTTCCCCCCCCAAATTAATATAAATAATATTCAGTTTACTCTTGTCCTCAAATTCATTCTCCAAATTATAGCTAAAGTGATCTTTGAAAGATGACTATCTGATTACATCGCTCCCCTGCTTAAAATACTTTTTAAGCCGAAGCCTTCACAGGGCCTTCAAGGCCGTGCATGATTTGGTTATCGCCTACCTCTCTGGTCTCTTCTGTCTGCCATGCTGCCATCAGTTTTGTTCCTCGGCGATGTTACTGGTGTGGAATGTTCCATGCTCCTTTGTAACCACAGACCTGCCCTCGTGCTTCTGCCTGGAACACTTCTTTACCTGGTTAACCCATACTTATCCTTCAAGAAGGACTTCCCTGATATTGCAGAAGATATCATAGCCCTCCCTCATGTGTTCAAAGTCCCCTGCCAAATTAGTCCATGTATCAGAGTTTGAATTAACTGTCAGTGCGATTATTTGTTTGGATGCTTCTCTTTCTTGTTAGGGCAGAAGCTCCTTGGTCCTGGGACTCCATCTCTTTTGTGTCTCTTGTATCTCCAGCATCTAGAAGAGAGTGTGGGCTCGGCACATAAGAGTGATGAATCAGTGAAAACAGTGAGTTCTTTTTCAAGGATTTGGTAGGAAAAATAAGAGATTTTTGGATGGGATAGGACCGTTTAAAAAGGGAAAGAGAAAAAAACCCAACAACGTTAGAAAGTTGTCTTGAGTTTCCAGTTCTCAGGATGCACAAAAACTGGGCTTTCCCCCAACATCAAAATTCTCATGTGTAGCATCTGATTCCTTGCTGGAATGAGGAAAAAGGGATTTGTAGATGTAAGTAATGGGTAAATAACCACAATTGCAAAGCAAGGTGCTTGAAAATCCGCTGCCATGAGGATGGAAAAAGGACTCAGAAAGACCTGTGGAAGGAGAAAAAGTGCGATTTGAATCCACCGGGAACGGGAACGGGGTCGAGCATCTGGGAGGGGCTCTCTCGCAGCGAGCAGAGCCCTAGCGCCTAACAGTGATTTACTGTCTGCCCTCCATGAATAGCTTCAGGGGCGGTACCCTCTCTGGCTCACAATCCCTCCACTGTACCACCGAGAAGCTGGGGCCCCGTTCACTTCTGATACCAAATTATTGTTTGGAAAATGAAGAGAATGGTAGATTCGAAGTAAGGTAATGAATGAACAATAAATGTTAAGTAAACCCGAACTCCCATTCCCCACCCCCCGCAAAAGCTCTTTACATTTAATGGAAGTCTTTGGTTATGGAATACAGAGCAGAGGCTGTCCCTTAGCCTTGTGTTCGTCTTGCTGTTCCAACATAACTGCTCTTAATTGCCCTTCTTACTAACATTTAGACTTAAAAGTATCCACTTGGATATAGGTTTGTTTAAAAAGGCAGTGACTGAAATGTAATTTATACTTTTCATAACCAGATAAACCAGATGATTAAACACCACTTTGGAATTTGCTGTTTGGCCAAAAGAATGATGAAAAGCAAAATAGAACTTTTTGGAGGAGAGCTGTTTTCAAGGCCTTTGCTTCCAGGTAGTGGAAGGTCTGGCTGGAAGAGGGCATTGTTCTGCCTTATGCTTTAAATATAAAATTAGGCTTCTACTGGCTCCAAATCTACATTGTAGATAATGTGAGAAAATAATGTACTGATACCAACTGAAAGACTTTTTCCAGGCTGTTTAGGATGACTGTGTATTTAAGAATAATTTTATAACCAGAGAAATGGAGACAATGAGGGTGTTTTGTTTGCTTTAACTTTAAAACAGAAGACAGCTGTTTTAAACATCTAAACTTTGGCTGGATAATTGCAGACAGTGAAAGTACCTAAAAAATGATCCGATCTGCTCAGATCTGAAGGCGATTTTTTAATGAAGTTTAAAAAATGACGTCACTAAATACAAAGTTGTCTGCTGAAGACTCCCCTATTCCTGTAACTATAAAATGTAAAGATGGGGGTGCCTGGGTGGCTCAGTGGATTAAAGCCTCTGCCTTCGGCTCTGGTCATGATCTCAGGGTCCTGGGATCCAGCAGGGAGCCTGCTTCCTTCTCTCTCTCTGCCTGCCTCTCTGCCTACTTGTGATCTGTCTGTCAAATAAATAAATAAAATCTTTAAAACAAAACAAAACAAAACATAAAGATAGTTTCCTAGTGTCTTAACCTGATGTTGGATTTCCTACCTGGGCAGGTCTCTAGTTAATAGTCCCATAAAACATTGACGCCACTTAACGAGCCAGATTTAAGAATGTTTTCGGAGATAACTTGTGTGTGGAAATGAGCTCAAACATTACATTTTGAAATAAGTAATATATTCTTCGGTACTTCCTGAAAGTTCCAGATGATTCACTACTTTTTCATTCTCAATTCGTACTTCACCAAAAGTTAAGACACGTGAAACAATTGATGTCAGTAAGTGAACCTTCTTAAATACATTTTTTCATATCAGGTACTTATTAATATAAACGAGAGTGTTACATTTTTACATCTGAACTGAAGACCTACACACCTGTTTTCTTTAGAAATCCTGTGTCAGGAACTGTTAGTAAGACTTTAACAAAAACACACGTTCATTTCCTCATAACTCCTTTCTTTTCCATGCTTCAAAGCACTGGAGACATTTCCTTTCTTCAATTATACCCTTTTAAAGCCTTTTCTTGTTTAAGAAAACTTTTGAAAGTCCCTTTGCCTCTTCCTCACCACTGTTGTGCCCTCCTCTTCCTTCCCCTCCAAACAAGTTTGCAAGCGGAGATCTTTGAATTTATTATGGTCCAGTGTTGACATTGTCCCACCGGGTTCCCTTGCCTCAGGGACTTTTCCCTTTTTGCTTTTATCGATACATTACTTTTTCCAGTTGCTTGGTGGGGGGGACATGTGGGAGAAAATATTTAGCCATTTTTCTTACAAAACACAGCCTGAGAAGCTGTAATAAGAATGTTTTAATTCACTCAGTGTGCATTCACTCAGCACCAAGTGAGAATCAGCCTTGTGCTCTCTGCTTCCTATCAGTGCATTACTGGGCAACAGTAACCCACGTGATGGTACTTATCAGTACTGTGTCTCTTGATCACAATGCAACGCCCTCCTTCTGCTTGCTCAGGCCCAACCACCTGGAGTCATGCTTGACTCCTCCCATTCTCCCGTCGGTCACATCTGATTCCTCAGCAAATCCTCTTGGCTCTGCCTTCAGAATATATCCAGCATCTGACCTCTTCTCATTTCCACCATCACCACATGGGTCCAAGCCACCGTCCTTTTCATCTGGTGCCTTCCAGGAGCCTCCTAACTCCTCTCCCTGCATCTGGACTTGCTGTGTTGTTTACCCTACGCTCTAGTCCCCAAAGAGCGGCCAGAATGTTCCTTGAACTCTTATGATGAATTCCTTTCACGCCTCTGCTCAAAACTCTCCAGTGGTTTCTTTCCTGTCTCCTTCAGAGCAAAAGCCAAAGCCAGTACCATGTGGCCTCCCTCCCTAGCCTCCCTTCTTCTTTTGCCCTCACAGTCTCCGCACTGGCTGGCCTCCAGCCTCCTGCATATGGCGCCTCAGGCTCTTGTTTCTCTTCCTCCTGAAACACCATTTCCTCAGATATCCATAGGGCTCCTCCCAGTCTCTGCCGGATGACGCCGTATATACTTACTTGTTCACTTGTTTAGTGTCTGTCTCCTGTCACTCAGACAGAAGCTTCCTCAGGGTGGGAACTGACTTTCACCTGCCACCATATCCCCAGCTCTTAGGACAGTACCTGACACATCCTAGAAATGCAGTGTATATTTGTTGAGTGAACGAGTAAAGCACCACGCATTACCAACATTTAATGTCAGTCACAAAAGGGTCACAGGGTACAGGTACTGTGTGCCCGTAACAGGGCAGAGCGAGTAGCTCTCTTGTCAAGAAATGCCCCTCAGTGGCGTTCTCTTCGAAAGGTTCTCTGCCTGCTGTTACAATAGGCAGCATGCGGTGTGTTCTTGTTTTTCACATTTACTTTGAGGCAGTGCATGCTGTTTGATGGGAAGAGAAGGAGCAGGTATGCTGAGCTAGGAGGTTCTGAAGGAAAAATTCTTGCTGTGGGCAAGGAGGACTTTTGTTGCTGCTGGGCGGTGACTCACGTGATCACGCAGAGACCAAGAAGGAAAGGAGAGCTTTCCTCACATCATAACCCCCATGCGGGCCTCCCTTTTAGCTTGGGCTGCCTTCTTAAAGCATCACAGACGGGCTGTCTTAAACAGCACAGGGTTCTTTTCTCACTGTTCTGGAGTCAAGAAATCGCAAATCAATTCCCTTTCTGGTGAGCACTCTTCCTGGCATGGATGTGGCTACCCTTTCTCCCTCTCCCTCCCCACCCATGACAGACTGTGATTTCTCTTCTGTCTCACTGTTGAAGGACACTAATTCCTTTGGATGAGGGCCCCACGCCTATGACCTTATTCAGCCTTAATTACTGCCTAACTCCAAATACAGCTTCCCTGGGAATTAGGGCTTCAACACAGTAACGTAGGGAGAACACAAGCACTCGGTCCCCAACAACCTCCCTTCCAGGCTTAGCTGAATCTGGCGACATCCCCTGCCCACTGCCCCCTGCCCCTCCCGGCAGGCTCTGACACCACGGAGGGGCCTGTAGGCCGTTTGGTGCAGGTCTCACATTCAGGAACATTCTCCAATAATCTCTTTTAAACTTTTCTTCACATCATATTCATGCACACACGCACACCACATACATGAAATATGTATAACAGGTATGTATATAAAATATGTAGACTATATATAACCCATAAGCAGTCGTGTTTTTATTTTATGAATTAAATATTTATACAGTGCTTATGAGCCCATTTTAACACTTTTTATCATTTAATACGGTGGAACATCTAGCCTCTCAACTCATAGGACTGCCTTCTAGATTTGGGGCACTGCATCTGTCATGCATGCCATCCCTGTTACTCTTGGTTACTATCCAAACGTTGGTCCTTCCTTCCAGCGATCCTTCCCTGTGTCTTCCTGTCCATACAGCTGCGTGCTGCTTCTCCTCCAGCTGGGTCTGCAGCTCCCTCCTGCCGTCCAGACCTCTCCCTTCATTGTCCTTTCTCTTTGAGACTTCTGCAGAATGAAGAGTGACCCGCCATATCCTCAGTATCGTCATTGACGAATCTTTCCAGCTCTGGTTCTCCCCTAATATGGCATACGATAGGACCCCAGGCTCTTTGTGGCCATTCCTGGGTGATGAGGACTTCGTCAGTTGTCAGGGAAGAGCCAAAAACATTCACAGTGCTCCCCAAACTGATCGTCCCTGGGGGTGGGGCACAAATAAGGACAGAGGCCTAGGTTCTATAAAGTGAGGGTCTCTGCTAAGAGACATTTGGGGGAACAGGGAGGCAGCCCATGTGCTCAAAGTACAGGTGGAGCTCTGGAAACCCCTCAAATGTACCCCATGATCCTCAGCCTTAGCTCTTTCACTGAAACCTAGCACAGTGCTGCTCACAAAAACCCCCTCAGTCAGTCAGCACAGCAAGTGCGCTCTGAGAGCTTCGTGGCAGGTAGAAGCCATGCTGGCCGAGAGCTGACTTTTCATGGTGACTGTGAGAGAGGGTCTGTGATGGAGGCTCACATTTCTTTGGAATCAGGCTGAGGTTGGGGATTCAGACACTCTCCTCATCAGACTGGCCACCAAGACATTTCCCAGACTTCTTTGACAGTGAATTTGGGACGAAGGCTCTATTTTTGAAAATATACAAGGAAAAAAATAGTAATAAGAATGAAAAAGAGAAGTGAATCTGAAAACGTGGGAAGTTTTTTCAAAAGAACAAAAATGGGACATTATGAAAGCAGCTATCTGCAGGGCTGAAGGCTGCCCGGAACACTGAACACTGGTCATGCTGGAGATTTTTCTAGAGCTTTCTGGGTATTAACTCATTTTGTCTTTCCAATGATTAAAATAAGTATTTTTATTGTCCCCATTCAACAGACAAG
Organism: Ailurus styani; assembly: GCA_002007465.1. Classification (NCBI taxonomy): domain Eukaryota; kingdom Metazoa; phylum Chordata; class Mammalia; order Carnivora; family Ailuridae; genus Ailurus; species Ailurus styani. Next base: position 971,756 of record LNAC01000177.1, on the reverse strand, counting down.
GCAAACAAATAATAAGAAACTATGGCTAGGGGCACCTGGGTGTCTCAGTCGGTTGAGCATCTGCCTTTGGCTCAGGTCGTGATCTCAGGGTCTTGGGATCGAGTCCCACATCAGGCTCCTTGCTCAGCGGGGAGTCTCCTTCTCTCTCTCTCCCTCTGCCCCTCCCCCCGTGTGCTTTTTCTCTCTCTTTTTCTGTCAAATAAGTTTAAGAAAAATCTTTTTAAAAAGAAAAAGATAGGAAGTATGGCCAAAGCATTGTGGCTGTAAGGTGGGTAAGGTAGAACTCAAACCCAGGTCTCTAGAATTCCACCTCTGGCTGCACTGAGCAGTCGGGCAAAGGAAGCCTGCATGATGCGCACATTTGGTTCCCTCTTTCAGGCGTTTCGAAGTCCACAACTTCCTTGAGGCATGTGGTGTTTAAGGCTGCTGCTAACTTGACAAAATAGCGTCTGGTTCAAAATGTGTGTAGCATTATGGTGAGTCTTCCTCTAGCACAACTTCAGAAAATCCTTTAAATGTGACTGTGTGCTCATTCAACCAAAAACCAAATTTGAAGAAAACCTTAATTATAAAAGAGATAAAGCAGGGGTTGATAATTTAATTTATAGAAAAGATAATTTGCTTTTGAGAAGAAGCATCAATGTTGAAGTGATCTCTTGATTCAGGTTTAATGTTAACTTAGTAAAATATCACTTATAAGCTATGTCTGTTGCATGAAGAAATGAGCCCTGAGCCCCGTGGTTTCCAAGTGTATGGTCCTGTACTTGCGGAGAGTGTTGGGTCAGGCTATGTATAGCAGCTCATTTCCTCTTGAGCTGGATCGAGAGACAGCGAGATAGATATGTGTTTTCTCATCTTGGAGCTTATGCTCGCTAAAAAAGAGTCAGCTCCCAGGGCCCCTGGGTGTCCCGATCTGTTAGATGTCTGACTGTTGATTTCGGCTCAGGTCATGATCTCAGGGTTGTGAGATGGAGCCCAACATCCAGGTCCCTGCTGGGCGTGGAGCCTGTTTGATATTCTCTCTCCTGCTTCCTCTCCCTCCTCCCACCCCAAAAAAGGATCACTGGAACAACTGACCATCCCTTTGGAAAATAGTAAAGTTAGCTCCTACCTCACATCATTTTTGAAAATAAATTCCAGATGGATTAAAGACCTAAAAGTAGAAGAAAAAAAATATAAGAGAGTTAGATGAGTATATAAGAGTATATGCTTATGGTCTTGGCACAGAAAAGGCCTCCGTATAATACTAAAAGCGAAGCTGTCTAAGGGAAAAATCAGAAATTTTGACTATTTCCAAAATAAAAACTTTCACAAGGCAAAATGTACCATAAATAAAATAAAAGGACAGTTGGCAGATTGGGAGACAATATTTGCAACCTAACTAACAGACAAAGGATTTGCATATATATGAAGGAGTCCTACAGATTGAAGAAGACAATGGTAAACAATTTGATAGGAAAAAATATGGTCAAAACACATAGAGAGGCAGTACTTAGGAGGGAGTGCTTAGGACTTGGCAGTAAATATCCCATAAAATGTCAAGTTTACATCGAACAGGGAAATACAAGTTTAAATAATAAGATAACATTTTGGGTGCTCATGGGATTGGCAAAGAATATTTAAGTTTGATAATTTCAAATGTCGTCAGGGAGGTTCAGGCAGCCTCATAAATTCCTAGTGAGAATGTAAATGGGCTAGCCACCTTGGAGGCCAATTTGCCAGTATCTGTTAAAATTGATAATGTGCATGTCCTGTGATCCGTCAATTCAGCTTCCGAGTATCTACCCAAGAGAAGCATTCACCGTTGTACACAGAGATAGATGTAAAGATTTTTATTGCAGAATCGTCTGTATTGGGGAAAAAAGATCAGAAATGACTTAAATGTTTATCAATATGGTGGTGGTTTTTTAAAGTAGCTAATAGGGGACACCTGGCTTGCTCTGTGGGAAGAGCATGTGGCTCTTGATCTCAGGGTCGTGAGTTCAAGCCCCATGGCGGGCATAGAGATTACCTGAAAAATAATATAAAGTAGTTAATAGGATCTGGTAGTCGTTTTTTAGAATATTATCCAGCAGCTAAATCATCACCATCACCATCATCATAATCATCATCATAAAACAAGTTGAAGAGGTCTGCACTTAGGAAGATTTTAAAAAGTGCAGAGAATAAGCCTCATAAAATCTATAAGTTTTTTTTTTTTTTTAAAGAAGAAAGTCTGAATATATTCCCGTACCTGAGACTTGGTCATGGAGTCCTTTTTTTTTTTTTTAAGATTTTATTTACTTATTTGACAGAAAGAGAGTGCGAGTGCGCACAAGCAGGGGAGAGGCAGAGGGAGAAGGAGAAGCAAGCTCCTCGCTGAGCAGGGAGCCTGGATCCCAGGACCCTGGGATCATGACCCGAGCCGAAGGCAGACCCTTCACCGACTGAGCCACCCAGGTGTACCTCATAGAGTCCTAATTGGGGAAGAAGCATCTGGGTGGGGGAAGGAGGTGACTGTTGTCCTGGATGGGGGTGTGTGTCCCTCAAGAGTTTTTATGTTGAAGTGCTAACCCTCCAGAATGGCTCTATTTGGAGTAAGGAAGTAAATAGATGAGGGCATGAGGTTGGGGTCCCCCTGATGAGATTATCAATATGGTAGTAGGAAGCAACGCCAGAGAACCTGTTCTCTCTCTCTCTCTCTCTCTCTCTCTCTCTCTCTCTCTCTCTCACTACCATGTGAGGACACAGTGAGAAGGCAGCCATCTGCAGACCAGGAAGAGAGTCCTCACCAGAAACTAACCCTACAGGAACTTGACCTTGCACTTCCAGTCTCTGGAGCTGGGAGAACATAAATGTCTCTTGTTGGAGCCACCCAGTCTGGGGTCTTTTGTGATGGCAGCCCGAGCGTTAGCCTTAGCTGACAAGTTAACTATTCTATTTTATTTTTTTTTCCCCAAGATTTTATTAATTTATTTGACAGAGAGAAAGATCACAAGTAGGCAGAGAGGCAGACAGAGAGAGAGGAGGAAGCAGGCTCCCGGCTGAGCAGGGAGCCCGATGCAGGCCTCGATCCCAGGACGCTGAGATCATGACCTGAGCCGAAGGCAGAGGCTTTAACCCACTGAGCCACCCAGGCACCCCAGGTTAACTATTTTAAATTTACGCTGCATGAGAATGTGTTTACCTATGACCTGTGTGATGAAAACATTAACTTTTTTTTTTTTTAAGATTTTATTTATTCATTTGACACAGAGAGAGAGATTACAAGTAGGCAGAGAGGCAGGCAGAGAGAGAGGAGAGAGGAGGAAGCAGGCTCCCCGCTGAGCAGAGAGCCCGATGCGGGCCTCGATCCCAGGACCCTGGGATCATGACCTGAGCCGAGGGCAGCGGCTTTAACCCACTGAGCCACCCAGGTGCCCAAAACATTAACTTTTTAAAGTCAGTTTACTTTTCCCTCTTCCCGTGTAACTGGTGTTCTCCGCATTTCCTCACTTTCCCCTGAGCAGTATTAATCCAGGCTGACACTTACATTCTGAGCCTCTCAGCAGAACTTTCCAAGAGGACCTCCCTTCAGGTCAGGGGACCCAGCTGTGAACCTCTGAGGAGACACCATTAAGTGCACTTGAGGTTCCTTCACTAGAACAGGGCAGTGTGAATTGGTAAGGGGATGTGTGGTGAAGGGAAATAGCTTTCTCTTAGTGTTTGAGGACAAGGCTCAAGTGAAAAAGTCACTCTCTGTCATCTTTGACTACATAGTGTACACTCAGTGTTTTAAGCCTATTATCCTAACAGTGATGGCCAACATTTATTTCTTCCTCAGTGTGGGGCAGGCATTCCCTAAACATTTTTGTGTACTTGTTTGTTTTTATAGACTTATTTGAGAGAGAGTACACGTGCATGTGAAGGGGCAGGTGGGCAGAGGGGGAGAGAGAGAGAGAGAGAGAGAGAGAGAGAGAGAGAACCTCAAGCAGACTCCACACTGCTGATGGGGCTCGATCTCACCACCCTGAGATCACAACCTGAGCCAAAATCAAGAGTCCAACCCTTAACCAGCTGAGCCACCCAGATGCCCTCCCCACCAAACATTTATACAACCTCTGACTTAATTGTACAAAAAACCCACATGAGGAAATTGAGATAGTCATTCTTAAATCCTAGAATTTTCTCACTAGATCTTATTTATTCGTAAACAGTGAGGTACCAAGATCACAAGACATTGAAAGATGAAGCAGTTTTCCCCTTCCCCTCCACTGTCGTCGTAATGGCCACCCAAAGTTTCATTCAGTTGCTGCGTTATAATGCACTTACCTATTCCCTGGTGGTTGATGTCTGTCCGTTTCCAACCTGTTATTATAGATGATGCTGAACAGACGTTCTCGCACATGTGAACTTCTAAGTTTGGGGTCGTTCTCTAGGATAAATTCTCAGGGTAGTAGTTAAGGGTCCCATGACATAGCAGTTTGTATTCCTCTTGGTCACAATCGCCCAATAGTTTTCCAAAGCCTTGTGCCAATTCTTGATGCCCCAGCAATGTACAAACACACAGATTTCACTGCAGCGTTGTCCACGTTGGCTAGTGTCATTCCAGGGTTTTTGCTAACAGAAGCACTTCCGGGGGGAGGAGGAGTACTTCCTCAACTCTTTTAAGACAACCCAGTCAGCTGGTGAAGAGCTACAGAGATACGTAAAAAGACAAGGATTATTTCCCCAGCTCACCATCCACACCCTTGCTCTAGGAACAGCAAGCACCCTGAGTTCCTCCGCTCTCAGTCTTAGTGGTTTGATAGGACCTCTGCCCCACCCTTAGATCCGAGGGGTCAGATGTGACCCAGCGTCGTGTCCCCCCCCACCCCCGGCTCCCGCCACAGGAATGGAATCCACAAAAGGCACGCAGAGCCCCAAGGAAATAGTGAGCATAAGTCCTGGTGACAGTGTTTGAGTCCCTAGATCCGGTTGAACCTGATCCCACTTACCCTTGAAATCAGGGCCGCCATATACGGTTGAGCGATTTGTGACCTGTGCAGGGTTCCCAGCTAGAGGGGTCAATGGGGATGAAATCCGTACGGTGCACTGGGGAGCAGGACTGCATTTACCAAGAGGAAGGAATTGTGTTTTGTTTCATACAGAGGTTCCCATTGCTCGCCAAGCCACATGCTCACTCAGGACTCGCTTCTCCCATTTCGCAGAAGGGGCTCTGTGGGTTGCCAGTTGCTTTGCAGTTGTATGAAGCAGTGGAGCTCATCCCTCCTTTCACGTACGTCAGTTTGAGGTCTGCTTCTGTCACTTGGAATCGAACTCAGCCCAGTTAATATATCAGATCAAGAGATTTTTCAAACCAGGGTAGATCTTAAAAATTCCAGAGCACCTGTGGGTACGGGGCAGGTGAAATGACTTGGGGAGCTAAGTAAATTGCCCAGAGTCAGGCCGTGTGTGAGGGCAGGCCGGTAGTAAAAGGCTTGTTCCCAGGTTAGTGTTCTTTGCAATGTAATATATCACCCCTCTTTACAACCTGCGATGCCATTTCATAAGCTTGGTTTGAGAGCCTAACCTTGCAGAAATATCTTGTCTCCTCTGGGCTACCCTGCCTCCTGTGTCAGTGTTGGCCTCTTGGATCTGGCTTTGTGACCCAACTCTGTACATGTCTCCACGACATAAAGAACCAAAAACACAAACATGGGATGCAATTTAATGACTTGATTACTATGTATAAGCAGTCAACTCGGGCGCCTGGGTGGCTCAGTGGGTTAAAGCCGCTGCCTTCGGCTCAGGTCATGATCCCAGGGTCCTGGGATCGAGGCCCACATCGGGCTCTCTGCTCGGCAGGGAGCCTGCTTCCTCCTCTCTCCTCTCTCTCTGCCTGCCCCTCTGCCTACTTGTAATCTCTCTCTCTGTGTCAAATGAATAAATAAAAAATCTTAAAAAAAAAAAGCAGTCAACTCAGAAAGTGCCCAAACACTATGAATACTGTATGACCAGAGAAACGAAACATCTGTGCTCTTTCGTCTAGATTTAAGGAAATAAATATATTTAGATGTAGTTGCTCCTATCCTTTAGCTATTATCAACTACTATTTAAGGGGCACCTGGGTGGTTCAGTCGGTTGAATGTCTGCCTTTGACTCGGTCATGATCCCAGGATTGTGGGATTGAGCCCCACATCCAGCTTCCCGCTCAGTGGGGAGTCTGCTTCTCCCTCTCCCTCTGCCCCCTGCCCACCCGGCTCTTCCTTGCTCTCTCTCAGATAAATAAAATCTTAAAATACATCCATACATCCATACATACTGTTTGATTTGTGTGTGGTTCTTTCCCTGGGCCTGAGTAGAAATGCATGAACGAGGTCCTCTGAGACTCCTGGATGTGGTCTCAGAGGGAGATTCACCTGGGCTGTGCGCAGCTAAATGCTGGAAGGCATTAGTGTGTCTTCTGATCCTAACCCATTTGGTTGGTCATTTCCTCCAGCTTATTTGGACTTGCTTGAATTTAATGTATCCTGGAGAATGTGTCTTCTGTTCCAGATGCCTCCTTACGCTAGGAAAAGGAGAGATCTTTTAGCGTTTCGGTAAATACACAGAAAAGGCTGCACAATCTCTCTAGGTTTCTGTCAAAGCCTGTTAGGGGCTTTTTCCAGAAGAGAGTGATTTTCTTCTACCAGACAGCCTTCTTCCAGCCCAAACTTGCCCTGTGACAATATAAAATCAGATTCTGTGCCAATTTCTATAGATAGCCTCTTGTTTTGAGGCCTCATTTCTTTGACAATGATGTTTGAACAAATTACTTCTCAAGAATCGAGGCCCCTTTCCCTCTGCTCTTTGTGAAATGTGCTGGAACTGAGCTCTTCAAGGTAGCTCCTCCCCTTGTCTAATTTTGTCAGTGAAGTAGCAGTCAGACGAAGTGTGGAATGGGTACTATCAAAGGGGAGGCTGCCCCTGGCCCAGGCTTGGAGCCCCTCTCCTTGTGCCTCTCAGGAGTGTTCCAGTCTTCACCGTCCCTCTGCACTTGTGAACCACGTATTAATCACGTCCAAGGCTCACTCACCTAAAAAGCCCACTTCTTCATCCAGAATGTTCTCCCAGGTGTCACCTTCCTTGCCATTATTCTCTCTCCTTCATCCCCACGTTCACGAAACATCCTGACTTCCACCCATGCTTATACCATTCTCCCTAGGTGTCCTCCCCCACCTTTCCATGAAAGCAGCTCTGGCTGAAGGCGTTACTTAGGCAAACATCCGGACATCCAAGTGGCTCAACCACAGTAGACTGTCCCTGAGCCCTCAGTTTCATTTCCTGCTGGCTTTTTCTCCTCCATCCAGTCTCCACATGTTGGGATTCATTTGGGTTCTGGAATGCCCCCTCCACACTGCCTCCTCTTCTTTTCTGGTCAAGTGTCTACATTCCTACTCATGATTTACAAGCCCGTCCTTGTGTGATGACTCCTGAATGCACCTTCAGCCCACAGCTCTTCTCTGAGCTTCGGATTCATACATTTCTTTCATGACTTGGCTTTTCTCCCCAAACTCAACACACCCTAGGTCTTCTGCATCTCGGTTTTCAGAGCAGAAGGCCAGGGATGCTTCCTGGTTGCTCCTCACCCCTTGTAGTTAGTCCAGCAGCCCATCGTGCCTGTTCTTTTTCCAGGATATGTGATGTCATCCTCTTCTTTCTCTCCCGTTCCAGCCACCAGCCCCATCGAAGCCACTGCCCACTCTCAGCTGTTGCACTACATGGCCTTCTCACTGGTCTCCCCGAATCCTGTCTTGTTCCCCTGTGATCCATTATTCTGATGGCGTCTAGAATAAAGATAGCCTATCCTGTTGTATCATTCTGTTGCAGAAAAACATGTAACCATTTGCCATTGACCTTAAATCCTTTACCATGATCTGCAGGAGTTGGCTGATCCTCTGGAGTGTAAGCCTCATGAGGCTTCATGAATATAGCATATGGAAGGCATTCAATTAATATTTATTGAAAAAATGAATGACAGACCCTTGACTGGGTGTGGTTGTTTGTTTAAGGTGTATTCACTCAATGAAAATGTAAGCCCTGTAGAAGTAGGAGCCATGAATTTTCTTGTTTGACCTTTTATACCTAATAGCTAGAAAACGGGTCCATCATTAATATACAAGAATTGGAATTAGTGGACTGCATGTCTGAATGGCAGTATGACTATATCTAAAAACATACTGCTGGAATGCTTGGGTGGCTTAATTGGTTAAGTGTCAGCCTTCAGCTAAGGTCAGGATCCCAGGGTCATGGGATTGAATCCCGCATCGGCCTCCCTGCTCAGCGGGGAGTCTGCTTCTCCCTCTCCCTCTGCCTGCTGCTCCCCTTGCTTGTGCATGCTCTCTCTCTCTCTGACAAATAAATAAATAAAATCTTTAAAAATAAGGTAAAAATAAAAACATACTGCTGAGCAAAAGCACTATGAAAAGAGATAAGATCTATCACACAATGCCATTTAAAAAAATTAAAAAAAATTTTTAAGCAAAACAGCAGTTTTTCAAGAATACCAACAAAAAGGAATACATTAACATATTAGAGTGGCTGCTTCTAGAAGGGAGGGATGGACATGGGAAATAAGATAAGATAGAAAAATAACTGAAGTGCTAGAGGACAGACATTTGTTGGATAATGATGGAAATTATTACCAGGCACGTACGGCCTGGTGCTTTATAAAAGACAGGATTCCTTAGCACAGACAAGACAAACAAATTCTGATTTCCACTAGCATCCAACATTCAAAATAACAGTGTGAAATTGTTCTCTCCATCCTGAAGGGCAAAGTCCCGGAGGGGAACATTCCCCTGTTCTTTCCTCTGTGCATGCTGGATGAAAATGGTCAAGTTGTGGTGTCCTCCGAAAAGTGGTTTCCAGGTCTGATTTTGCTGATCTCCCTGAGAGCTCCGTGCATGCCTCCTAACTCTTCAGAGAAGATTTGTTTTAATTGGCTTTAATTAGGACAAGTAAATATATATTATGCAGCACTTTAAGAGAAAAAAAATGGATCATAGCAACAAATTAATGAGGCTAGCCATGATAGGTGGGGCACTGTTGTGTTGGAACCAAAACCTTGGGCCCTGTCCAATGTCACGGAAAGGTTTGAGGCCATTTAACAATTTTCCAAGGTCGTCATATGATCTATTAGGGGCACAGCCTGAGCATGGAAAGCCTGTGCTTTTCTGTTGGAGAATCACAGCCTGGTGAGTCCAGCACCTAGAGCACTGGTGGGGCCAGAACAGAATTTAAAATCTAAGCAGACGCCTGGGTGGCTCAGTCAGTTAACCCTCTGCCTTAGGCTCAGGGTCCTGGGATCAAGTCCCGCATCAGGCTGCCTGTTCTGCAGGGAGCCTACTTCTCCCTCTGCCCCTCCCCCTGCTCATGCATGCTCGCACTCTCTCTCTCTGACAAATAAATCTAACATCTAAGCAGACATTGATGAAGGAGGAAAGAGAGAGCAGGTGTAATTGCAATACATCTCATTATAATTAAGTTTAAGAATTTTATCCTAGAAGGCCAACCTCACTGTCACAGATAGACACACAGAAACACACACTCACTCTGTTGTATAAATGAGACCAAAGTCTAAGAACATCTTACCACTGCAGCTTTTCTTACGAGGTCCACTATTTGGGACCTCCAGTGATGATGTGTAGTTGATTTTGAAATATTTGTAAATTCGGAGCTGTGAGTTCCATACTTTACCACTGAATCTCACGTGTCAGTTTAATGGTAATCATAAACTTGGCTTAGCATCGGGATCACCACATCCTGGGGTTCTTCGTCATCTTAACAGTTCCACTGTCATCATTTCCAAATAGAAGAAGGAAAGGAAAAAAAAAAAAAAAAAAAAAAAAAAAAAAAAAAAAAAAAAAAAAAACAAATAGAAGAAGGAGCAGATATTGGGGATCAGTTTCCATTTATAAACTGTGACCAACGTATTTTGTAGTGACAAATAGAACCAGGGTGTTTTTACTCGGCTGCAGTAACTAGTTTGGCGCAGGTGGTTGGATTGAACTACTAGTAACTCCTATTTCTTGAATGCTCATTTTGGGCTGGTTGGGTTAGTCAGGCTGGTCTGTCCCAGTGGTTCTCTGACTTGAGAGTATTGCTGGGGAAACCCCCCTGCCATCGCGGGGGCTTGTTAAAATGCAGATTCCTGGTCTCCACCTCTAGACTTTCCGAGTTCACGGTCAGTGGTCAGTGGTGAGCATTTGCATTTCCAGCGGGGTCCCAGGGGATGCTGCAGTAGAAAAGAAACTCTCAGATCTCAATAACGCCACACAATCAAAAGTCTGTCTCTTGCTTTTGCGAAGCTCCATGCGAGTGGGCAGCCCTCCTCCATCCCCTGGTTATACCACCTGCTCTCAGGGTGGAAGAGGCACGAAACCTTCTCCAACGGCCTGGGCCACAGCTCCCTTGGCTCCCCACCCACTGACTAGGAGCAGAAAGGCAGGTGTGTGCACTGGGTTCAGAGGTAAGAAACTGGAATCTCCAAGAGACTAACTACCTTGCTGGGCCCCTGCTAGGGAAGGGATGGATCCAGGATTTAAATCTGTGGCCATCTAACTGCAGAGCGGGTGCACTGTCCTCTTCAGAACACCCCTCTGAGCGTGTGGAAGTAGCTCATTCTGCCCCGGGGTTGGCACGGAATGGACTGCCCAGGAAACTCATCCATTATCACTAGCGTGGCCCCACAGTTGCAGGCTTGCGGCAGACTCCTTCCACGGTCCCTCTCTCTATATAGTTTGCAACCCAAGAGTCCCTCAAAGTAGAACGAAATAGCTTGTATATTATTACAATGGCTTTTGCCCCCACAGTGGCTCAATGGTTTGAGGAAAAGGATCCAGAGAAAGAGAAAGAGGTATTAGGAGCAGAAACCCCAGGAAGATGGCAGGGGAGAGGTTGGTATGTCATTATGGATTCGCCGCTCAGTTGGGAACACTGACCAGAGTCTGCCCAGCTCTTGGTCTGGTCTGTTGTTTCAAGAAATGTACCTTTTCTCCCCTCCTTCTATCCTCAGTGCACCTCCCTGTAAGCAATACCTATTTGATGTTTTAAATACAAGTCTTGGGTGAAGCAGAACACAGTGATTCCTGCATGTTCAGCCTCCTCCCCTGCCCCAAACACACACACCATACTAGTTCTTCAATTCTGGGTAGAAGTTCAGTTACTCAGTACTGCTTTCATTGACCCTCAGAACGTGCAGCAAATGGTCCTGTCTGTGGACCCCGCCTGTTTAGTTCTTTCTCCAGTTCACTCCCTTCTTCTGGTTGCTCTAGTCTTCAAAAGAGCTTTCCAGAGAAGTTGGCATGTTACAGAAGATAGAGCCAAAGTCCTTCCTTCCACCCGCCCACTCATGCATGTCACAGTCTTTCTGGTCCTTGCAAGATAATTAGTGGCAAAAGGGATCTGAGATATTGGCTGGAAATGAACATTTTCTGTGGATTTGCTTTATCCTGTGCTGTGACTAATTGAGAACTTAGAAAACTTACCAATTCCACCAGTTCTGCAGGTGAAATTTCGTGTTCCTAATATAAATCATCCAGACTTGCGTCTACTTCTTTGAGGGCGGGTCTGTAGAGATTTCTGATCTAATATTCTTTTAGATAGTCTTTAAAAAGCATTGTTTCGACATTTCTGGGGGAAATTTGAAGATCTGTGTGATCTATAGCATTTTATTTCATTTTGCTTACACAATAATAAAGTCTTCAAGCCTAGATACTACTTAAATATTAATGAAAGAAACCCAATCCTAATATGTGCCATTTAAAAGGAATCACTGACATGGTAAATAAAAAATTAATGTGGTATGGAACCTTGTTCCTTTTTGGTTCACAAAAGTAAAATTAGCTATATCATAACAAAAAAAAAGTGTTGAAGTTTTTGTTTTTCCCAAGAAGATGGCATGAAACTGTTGAAAATGAACATACCCATGTGGAAAGAATATTAAAGTTCTTGAAATTTCCTGTAGATGAATAGGCACATTTTAACTATATTTGGAAATACAGTGACTGGGCATTCAGGAAAATCACATTACTGAGTGTTGTGATTTATCTGTGATCCAATATGACTCTTTTAAGAAGGGCCTTCTGCTTAATACATTTGGTTATGCTAAAGATAATTTGAGCCTTTAACAAAATTTTCTGATAGTGAGGTCAGAAAATATGCATGTACGTTTCCCAGTGATGTAACTTGAACAGGTATATGATTTATCAGACAAGCTCATTTCAGAAAGCAAGCCAAAAGAAAATCATGTAGATCAAAATAAAGTGAAATGAAGCATTTTCAAGTTAAAAGAGACTAGGAGAAAGAGTTTGTAGTGTATGAAACAAAGACTGAATTTGATATCCAGAATGTAGTTTTTAAAAATGTCTATAAATCAATAAGAAAACAAAAAAGTGGAAGAATCTGTGAAGGTCATGAGCAGACAGTTATCCACATCAGTTCGAAAAGAACTGACAGGTCTGTGAAAAAAAATTCTAATTCCCCAATGATCAAAGATAATCAAATTGAAACAAAACAAGATGCTATTTCTTGGGATTAATTTTTCTTTCTTTTTTTTTTTAATTTTATAACTGGAGTTTGTACCTCTTAATTTTCTTTACCTGTTTCACTCCCCACCCCCCCCCCGTCTCTGGCAACGGCCAGTGTGTTCATTGTGTTTATGACTCTCTTTCTCTTGTATTGTTGTTTGTTTTATTTTTTTAATTCCATGTGTAATTGAAATCACACAGTATCTGTCTTTCTGTGACTTCTTTCATGTAACCTGATACCCTCCACATCCATCCATGCTATTGCAAGTAGCAAGATTTCATCCCTTTTTTTATGGCTGAGTAAGATTCCATTGTAGATATACACCACTTCTTCTTTACCCATTCATCTTGGGTACCCATCTTTACCCATTCACACTTGGCTGCTTCCACGTCTTGGCTATTGTAAACAATGTGGCCATAAACATAGAGGTGCATATATGTTTTCAAATTAGTGTTTTCATTTTCTTCCAGTAAATACCCAGAGGTGGAATTCCTGGATCGTATAGTACTTCTATTTTTAGCTTTTTGGGGTACCGCCATACTGTTTTCCACAGTGGCTGCACAAGTTTGCATTCTCGCCAGCAGTGCCCAACGGTTCCCCTTTCTCCACATCCCCACCAACACTTGTTACCTCTTGTTTTGATACTACCCATTCTGACTGGTATGATGTGATACCTCCTTGTGGTTTTGATTTGCATTTCCCCTTTGATGAGTCATGGTGAGCATCTTTTCTTGAGTCTGTTGTTCATCTGTGTGTTTTCTTTGGAAAATGTCTTTTCAGGTCTTCTGTCCATTCTTTAATCAGATGGTTTGTTTCTGTGTGTGTGTTGATTTGTGTAAGTTCTTGGCATATTTTGGCCATTAACTCCTTGTCAGATATCATCAGGAAATACCTTCTTCCATTCAGTAGGTTGCCTTTTTGTTTTGTTCGTGGTTTCCTTCACTGTGCAAAAGCTTTTTCGTTGGGTGTAGTCTCAATTATTTATTCTTTTGTCTCCTTTGCCTCGGGAGATGTATCTAGAAAAATGTTGCTGAGGTTGATGACATGATATTATTTCTTATGTTTTCTTCTAGGAGTCTTATGGTTTCCATTTAGGCCTTTAATCCATTTTGATTTTATTTTTGTGTATCATATAGGATAGTGGCCCACCTTAATTCTTCTGCATGTAGCTGTCCCGTTTCCTCAACACCGTTTGTTAAAAAGACTGTCTTTTCCCCATTGTATATTTTCACCTTCTTGGTTATAGATGAAATGACCATAGACACATGGGTTTATTTCTGGGCTCTCAATTCTCCTCCATTACTCTATGGGTCTATTTTTGTTACTATTTAGACTGTTGTTGGGGGCTCACTTTTCATTCCAGTTTTGATCACAATAACATCAACTTCTTTCATCATGTAGTTTGGGGAAATTCTTCAAAGTGTGCAATCTATGCATGGATACTGAGCTATTGATAGTGACCTTGTGGGGCCATTCAAGGTTGTTCTCTAAATGGTAAGAAAACCTAGTCCGGAACAATACTGAAGTTATATACAGAGGACATTTTCATATGAGGATCTAACCAGAAGCCTTCTGGAAATATTGATGTATTTTAATTAATATCGATCATGGCCATGGCTCTATCACAGAAGGAGGTTGACTTCCACAGTTCCACCATTGCGGTTGCTAGACTGTGACACACACACACCCCTCCACAAGCATCCAAATTCTGTTTCAGTGGGGTCTGGTCTTGATAAAGATGAGTTACGTATTCACTCATTCATTCAGCAAGGATCCACTGAGCACCTTCTCTCTAGGTGATCTTGTAGGTATGTGAGATCCAGAGGTTCACAAAGCCACGTTTCTACTTTCAGGAAGTTTGCACTCTATTGCAGGAGATAAATAAGCAAAGGTCGAGAAAGTAATATGATTTTTCAATAGTAGTAACTCCTTTGAAGAAAAAAAAAGGCAGAGTAAGGCCACGAAAGCAATCCAGCTGGGGAGTAGGGAGGGAATGTTATTTTAGAGGGGGTGTGTATGTGTTTCCTATTGCTACTGCACCAAATTACAGCAAAGCTAGTGGCTCAAGACAACACAACCTATTATATTACTGTTCTGTAGGCCAGAAGTCCGAAATAAGTCTTACTGGGCTAAAGTCAAGGTGTCCACAGGGTTGCCTTCCTTCTGGAAGTTCTAGAGAGGGGGAAAAAAAAAAAGCTTCTAGAATTCACTTCGTTCCTTGGCTCATGGCTCCTTCCACCATCTTCTAAGCCAACAGCGTAACATCCTGCAGATCTCTCTCCCTGATTTTGACTGTTGGGGAGGTCATCTGGAAGACATGAGCCCTGGGTGACTCAGGAACTGGACCTGGGGGACGGGAGGCTCTTCCTCCCCACACCTGTCCTTGGAATGTACATTCTGTCCCCTGTTGCCACAAGGCGAGCTGTTTCAAGGACACAACCTTGATGGAGAACGGTATTGTTGGAACCATTTGGATGGTATACGTGACTGAACCCAGTTGAATCTGTTGGCCAGTTTGGAGATCCACTTGTCTCATGTTTGCCCAAGACAAGCCTCGTATGTAAGTTCCTTTGCTTATGAAAATGGCCACCTACCACCCTGGAGTGGTCTTTTTCTTCAGATTCTCTTTGCCCTCTGTGTATGGGGGCCAGTTTGCAAACCAACACTTACCCTTTTATAAAGACCCTTTTGATTACATTAGGCCCACCTGAATAATCCAGGAGAATCTCCGGTCTTGAAACTCAGCATTTTTCACACCTGCAAGGTGTCTTTTGCTGTGTAAGGTACTATATTCACAGGTTTCAGAAATTAGGAAGGTGGACATCTTTTATTATTCTGCCTACCAAAGAGTGGTCAGGGAAAGTCTCTTTGTGGGTTTCACCTCCAAGCAGAGACCGAGTGAGCCATGGGAGACTCTGGTGGAAGGCTCTCCCAGGAAAGAACAAGTATAGGAACTGTTTGGCCGGATGAGCTGGGCATATGCATAGAACAGAAGAAAGGCTTGGTGGATGGAGCAGGGTAGAGGAAAGGCAGGAAAAGGCTGGGGCTGAGGTCCTGAGAGAAGCTAGAGCTGGCTATGTGAGCTTTTATAGGTCTTCTTAGAAAACAGTTGGGGATTTCATTCGGAGTGGGCTAGAGGGCTTACTAGAGGGTCCTGAGAAAGGGAGGGGTCTGATCTCGCACATTTCTAGAAATCAGCGATCTTGTAGACATTCCAGTCTTTGCAGAGGTTTCAGGAGCAAAGGGGACTGCTTCCCAGGCTCTCTGGTGAGTCAGTCACTGAAGAAAGCAGTAGGTTCTGATCAGAGTGAGATGTTGTTCTTGTCCCTTCCCTCATCTGAGGGACTGAGTCCTGTGTTGTGGGGTGTGGTTGGGTGTTGAAGGTGTCTGGTGGGATGTAAAGTAGAAAGTGACTGAACTTCCTAACATGTGAGTAGAAAAGCTGAGATGATCTTGGCTCTTCTCCTTTATTTTTTTTTTCCAACACAGAGAAAAGACAAAAGGTGTCCAAGGGTTGGGAATATAAGTCTTCCGACAGAGACCTGAAAAAGTGTGCATTACATAAAATAGTTTATTAGCGAGGATTGTTCTTAATTTAATTAAAAATCACCGTCATCCTGATCTATCTCCCAAGACACTTTAAGGCACTTTAGCTACACAGAAATATTTCTGAAAAGATATACCTTGATCTTACCTTGACAGTATATTGGTCTGGCATGATTTTCCCATCATACAGCCATATTGGTTGCTGTTTCTTCATTACTGCTTATATTCTTCTAGCAATTTCATATTTAATATATCTCTGATTTGGGCTGGCATTAGAATTAGGTGGTACAATCTAGCATTGGAAGCATAATTTTTCTCCCTTTAATTACAGAGGATTTCAGGACAAAGGTATTTTTTTGTAATCATCTCTAAGCAAAAAGGAAACCCAAGCGTTCAGATGAATGTAATATAGCTCACTACCTCCAGGACTCACGCGATGATGATTTTAACACCGAGATATTTTCCCTTTTCTTTTTGAAACTGTTTCAAGCCAGCAGGTTAGGACCAAGGACAATAACATTCTCCATTTTACAGCTGCTTTTCCTGTTTGTATGATCTGGGATGACAGCTAACCCTATGGTGTTGTTTGGAGAAGAAAAAGCCTTCTCTGGAAAGGTGCAAAAGCCATCCAGACAGGAGTGTCGTGGATTCAATGCTGTGTTTGCAGCAAGACTTCAGGAAGGCAGGGCATCAATCAGGAATTTAGGGGAGCAGGGAGAGAAGACTGTATTTGTCTTGGCAAGGTCCATAGTATTACAAAAGAAAACTGCAGACCAGTGTAGACCATAACCATGCCTCCCAAAATAGCCCAAAGTCAAGCAAAGGGTGTAATTGCCATAATTACAAGTAAGTGGCCCAGAGGAGTCTGTATTATATCAGGGGGTTTTATATACACTTACCACATTGAACAGATTGTTAAAAAAAATCAATTGGAAAATAATAGAAAAAGCGTGAATAGGTAAATCCGAGGCTGCTCTGGTGACCTTTCCCTGGAATTCTGCCACAGATGTGGTGTGGTCGATCGAACACAGAGCAGCCTTCCAGCAATTTCGAAGCCATTTTATGTCATCAGAGGCGTGGCCATTGGGTTTTAATCGAAAACTTCATTTGTTCTGAAGCCACTCATTTTTCTTCTTGGATTGGAAAGAAGGGGCTGGAAAGGAGAGCACACTCTCAAAAAGTTTTACGGTAGAGATTGTGCTAAAGAGAATAGTCAAGGTAAAAAAGAGAGAGAGAAGAAAAAGTATAAAAGATAAACAGATAAAGGGGGGGGGTGGGAATAGAAGAAAACAGAATGTACTCCAAAGAAGAAGCAGGAAAGTTATCCTGGAAAAGCTAGGGAGAAGAGTGGGTTTTATTTTCTCTGTTAGTCTTTAGAACACAGCTCATAGTTGGCTGTTCTCTGGAGCTAAAATCGGCTGACTGCCAAATCCAGATGAAACGTGAAAAATGTAATCAGTTATCCAGAGGTTTCCAAGGACCTGGATTTTTGGCATCAAACAGATAAAACAGCTCAGTGATGGACTGAATTTTCGGCTTTGCTTGTGTGTATGTTGACATCATGGGACAGCCAGAGGTGGCTTGGCACCTGGCCATATGTAAGTGTGTTTCCAGCTTGAACCTGTTGCTCATAGAGTGACACCGAGGGCGGCCCTCCAGCCGTGTGTTTGCCTGGGCTCGGGCTTTGCGCCATGCTGCCTCTCTCTTTGTAGATCAGAAGGAGAATTAATGTGAAGCACATTGTCATCACCCGTGAAAAGAGGTGACAGTGTTTTGAAAGATATTGCAAAATACTTGGAAAGAATGAGAATGCCTCTCTTTCAACAGCTTGATGTTCACTGGGGCTCAAGAATCTCGAAAATCATTTTGATTTCCTTCTAATCCTTGGGAAAGATTGAAGAGCACATCCTGAAGCCATTTGGGGTGGGGTGCGGGGCGGGGTGGGGACCAGGGCTCCGCAGAGCTGGACAGAAAATAGTTTGGGCTTTATGGGCTGTACCATCACCGATGCTCCTTTTCCCCTCTGTCACTGTGCCGTTGAAAGCAGCCATAGACCATCTAGACGTGACTGAGAGTAGCTGTGATCCAATAAGACTTTACTTATGGACAATAAAATTTGCATTTCATGTAATTTTCATGTGTCATAAAATAGTTTTCCTCTGATTTCTTTCCAACCGTCTAAAAACGTAAAAACAATTGTTACCTCCCCGGCTGCTCAAAAACCAGGTGGTGGGCTGGATTTGGCCTGCGGGCCACAGTTTCCTAACCTCTGCCCCAAAACAGGAGAGATTTAGATGAATAAAAATGCAATCATAATAGTAAACATTTGCAGTATGTTTACAATGTGCCAAATGCTATACTAAACACTTGACATGTTCTATAGCAGTTTAATCCTCAAAACAGCCCTGTGAGGTAGATATTCTCATTTCCTTCAGTCTATGAAGAGGAAATGAAAACGGATTGGAAGCCATAGAGCCACTGTGTACAGTCGGGTGGCTCACTTACTGCATGTGGGTGCTCAGTCTCAGGGGAGAGTGGAGGTCAAAAAGGAGCTCTCCAGCCTCCTTGGGAATTTCATCTGCCCAGAGGGACGTCTGTTTCCAATTAGAAGGAGGTCTTAAGGGCTGGTCTTTGAAGTAACTTGGGCAAGGGTGCACGGTCATTAAATGGCAGTATCAGAATTTGAATGCAGGATTCTGTCTGTAAAAACACTGCTGTGTTGTTGAAGCAATTCTTTGCATGCCTTCTGAGGATATTTTATGTTCCACGGGTTTTGGGGTTTGTGTGTATGTGTGTGTGTGTGTGTGTTTTGTTTTTTGTGTTGTTGTTGTTGTTGTTATCGTTTTGCACAAATCTTGTTTGCTGCTTTTTAAATTCTCCCTTCCCCAGAACTAACAAATGCAAGTGCTCTTGGGTGGCTTTGTTCCTGCAATTAGACATGTTTGTCTTCACAGTTGCCTTGTGCAACGGTGTGTCTAAGTGTGGGAAGACATTAAACAGCAGTACTAGCGAACATTACAAGAAGGAAAACATTCCGAGGATGGAAAACCTTGTTTTCACTTTTGTAATTCCTTCCCAGCCCAAACCAACACAGCACATTTCCTAAGGGGCTAAGGTGAACAGCAGCTTAAAATAGCAA
Source organism: Ailurus styani (assembly GCA_002007465.1). Taxonomy (NCBI): domain Eukaryota; kingdom Metazoa; phylum Chordata; class Mammalia; order Carnivora; family Ailuridae; genus Ailurus; species Ailurus styani. Next base: position 952,561 of record LNAC01000177.1, on the reverse strand, counting down.
GCTAAAATTTGTCACACGACTCTTGACGGTCACATTCCTTAGATGGAATGAACTGTCTTGTGCCCGGTGTCATCATTTGTTGGACGCCCAGCTAAACAGAATGCTAAAATTGTAGTTCCATCTTGCCGAAAAGACTTCCACTCTTTGAAATGTTTTGTTCTGTTATTTTTTACCCTCATTTCTTCTTCCATCCACCCCAAATGCAGGCCTTTCCTCCTGTCTTCCTTGGGTTACAGAAATGGCGCCCCATACTGCTGCCTTCTTCTGGTATCACTGGCTCTTCATACTCTGTTGATTCCAACTTCATATTAACCTTAGAATATAACTTCCAGAAACCATCGCATGGTCCGGGTCAAGGCTCCCCATGGGTATCTTACTGTGTACCGTATCCCATACGGACTTTGGAGCCGACCCTCAATACCCTCTGCAGGGTGGCCCCCCCTTTATTTTGCTGATCGCCCACTCTTCCCTCAGTCCAGTCTGCCAGTTGTGTCTCCTTCGCACACTTGAAGATCCTCACCCTCAACTCTGAGTCCTCGCGTGCTGTCCCATAGCCTGGAGAGTGTGCTGTCCCATGTGCCTCATCCCCCGTACTTGCTGGTTTGACCTACTCTACTGAGAGACCAAGTCAGAGTCCACCCTCACCAGAGTTTCACTTGGGGCATCCTTCTCTCCCTTCTACCACACATTCTGCCATTTCGCTACTTTCTGCATTTGTTGTTGTCAGATTTGCGTAGTGTCCGCAGTCCACAGAGGAATTATAAGCTCTGTGGTAGGATTCACCGCACAACCCTGGTGTGGCCACAAGTCCCCTACCCCCAACTCTGGTGTACACATGGTAGTGCGTCTTTTCACTTGGTATGTCTCATCTTGAGATCTGACTAAGATTTGCCCATTCGGTTGGACCCATAGAAAAACAAGCCAAAAAGCGTAACGCAACTGAATTTCAGTTCTTTGGGAGATATTCTAACCACTTCCTTGGAAGCTCCGGGATCTTCCACAGAGCTGAGGGCTGGGGAGGCAGAAGACACTGGATCCTCTGTTAGTGCTCCAAGAAGGGTAGGCCTGAGAGCTTCTGTCTCTGTGCTCAGTTTTAATGGTCCTCCGCTGTTCCCATGTCCTGCTGGGGGCCCGGGAATCTTCGTGAAGACTGCTTATGTTTCTGTCATTGTGCACAATGTAACCATCCCTCTCAGGGCTGGCAAGCTTCCTAGCAGCCTGCTTAATGCGGGGCCCAGCTCACTGCTCTTGGGACTGGTCCCAGACTCCTGCCTCTTCCACACTTCCCATAAACCCAGGGACCTGCGAGAGTTTAGAGGAACTTCTCCATTTCTGTGTCTCTGGGATGTGAATAGAGAACCTCTCTCCCCCTGGGTTTAGGCTTTTGTACAACAAAGACACAAAAGCTTGTGGTTTGCCCTCTTTTCCACTCTATTGTGGGCCCTTCCTGAATGAGTGGAGATCTGGTCTTATGCTGGAATGGGGTGGGGTGGGAAAGCTTTACTGGGAAAGGAAGAAAAAATGAAAAATACAATGGAGAAGAAATTTAAGTGAATATTTTTTAAAATAGTGACAATCTCCAGGCCTTTTTTGTTTGTTTGTTTTTCTATCACACTTTATGCAACACTGGTGATAATGCAAAAGGAGTTTACTAAAAACTGTCTCATTTAACTCCTTGAGCTTGCAGTTTATATATTTACAGTGAAAGCAATAGGGACATTTGTTTCTAGCATTAAAAAAAAAAACAATCATAGGAGGGGAAAAAGAGAGGGGGCAAACTAAGAAACAGACTCTTATCTCTGGAGAAACACACTGAAGGTCACCAGAAGGGAGGGGGGTGGGAGGATGGAGGAAACACGCGGGATTAAGGAGGGCGCTTGTGATGAGCACTGGGTGATGTAGGGAACTGTTGGGTCACTAAATTATACACCTGGAGCTAATATTACACTATGTTAACTAACTGGAATTTCAATAAAAACTTTAAACAATTTTATTAAAAAGAAGCTTTAATACGTTCTCCTGTTTTAGTTACTTTTATAGCTGGATTGGGTTTAACTGACATTGTCACAATTGAAGCAAAAAAAGATCTCTTCCAAAGAGGTGCCTTTCCATCCTTGTTATAAACAACATCCGTGTCTGTAGGAGTGAGGAAGAAAGGTAGAATCTGTTTACGGAGAAAAAACCTTGGCTCTCAGTGACATCAGCGGCTAAGTAGGTGGCCGTGAAGTCTGTGCAAGTAACTGGCAAGAGACCTCCCTTTGTTTACCTAATTCCTTGGCGTGAGTCATTTGCAAACACTGTCCACGGAGGCTCTGCCAGGTACATCCCTGGCAGGATATCTTGCTCCACCTAGATGAATCCTAGGTATGTCCACTGGGTATCAAAGGAAGCCATGCACAGAGAGCACAGGGAATGCCCAGTGTCGGTAATGGGGAACTTTTACATACCTCCTTACATTAAGGAACAAAATGGCGGATGCTGCAGTGGGTCCCAGTCCAGTACTGGAGCCAGACCCCTTGCTTGAGTTGCGACTGGTATTTGCAGCAGGATGAGGGGCAGGGGTGTGGTGTTTAAATACATATAATATTACCACAAGATGGTTCCGAGGAGTAAATAAGTTAATGTGGCCACTGCCCAGAAGACTGCTGGGCACACAGTAAGCACAGTGGAACATTAGTTATTATTATAATCGGGTCAGTGTTCTTTTTTCTCTGCCATTTCCTTCCTGATCACACCTCTTTATTCCTTCCCTGAAACACTCAAAAGACCCCACCTGCAATTCTTTGCAGTGTACGTTCTGTTCAACATCATTGGAACTGCAAGAGCGTCTTACTATGATCTGTCATTTTGTGAAGCATAGACTTGAGCCGCTTAAAGCCATTGCTTTGAAAAGGGCATCTGCCTTCTGATTTTCGTGTTCCACGTAGGTCTTTAGGCAGCTGGGTTTCCCAATCAGTCTGCAATTGTGTCTGTTTAAATGCCTCTGATGCAAAGATTCAAAAAACCAACAAAGACAGACTTCAGCATTAAAAGCACGTGTTGGAGCCTGGAGAACCCCGCAGTTCACAGGTAGGACAGACCTCAGGATTACTTCAATTCAGTAGCTCAACGAAGCAATCAAGGCTTCTATTCATCTCCTCTTGGCTCACCACAACAGAGGATTCACCGTAGGCTGGTTTTACCTTGTGGTGATAATCTGGCTGCTAGTAAATGCTCAGGATGCTTGCTTTCACAGGTATCCCTGGAGAGGTCCAGAGAGATGGCCAGTTTCCAAAGAGCTCTGAAATGAGCAAGGATGGGTCTTTCTTGGAAGTTACAGAGGAAGAAAAAAAAAAAAAACTCCTCCAATCTCATTGTCTCACAGTTGCCCATCCTTTTGGTGAACAATCCACTTGAGCCAATCAATGAAGTCACTGGAGGTGAGTGCATGGATTAGCTTGAGCCTGAGCTATGCATAGCCCATCCTCAGTGGGAAGAGGGAACATTCACCTCCTTGAAAGCACAAGGTGCTCATGGAAGGTGTGCCTACCTCGAAACAAACTCAGCAGAGTTACTCGAAGAAGCGATAGATGCTAGGGGGGTGTTTTCAGTCTCAGATATGATAACCATGTCACCTGACTCGAAGCTGGATTTTAGCTTGTCTAAAAGCATTCATCGGCTCTCTGCTAAAAATATCCCTTCAGCTCATCACCCTCAACAAAGCGGTTTTTGTTTGCTGGTGTGTTTCATTCTATATCGAGAGCAGACACCCAGATCCATACGTGTCTTGGCTACATCGGTGGGTCAGAACACTCGACCCTCTGTAGATTTGTATTGGTACTTGAAAGGGTTAAGTGCATACCAAGGCTTATTCATATATTTTATTTTTTTATTAATTTTTTTTAAGATTTTATTTATTTATTTGACAGAGATAGACACAGTGAGAGAGGGAACACAAGCAAGGGGACTGGGAGAGGGAGAAGCAGGCTTCCCACCAAGCAGAAAGCCCAGTGCGGGGCTCGAACCCAGAACCGTGGGATCATGACCTGAGCCAAAGGCAGATGCTTAACGACTGAGCCACCCAGGCGCCCCTTATTCATATATTTTACAAGTGATTATTTATGGTGCCCCACTTTCAAGAGAGAATTTTAGTGGAATGAGACTTTCATAGGTTGGAGATGTGTTCAGATATGTTCGATTTCAGTTCCTAACTAACCTGATGAACCCACGATGGGTAATACACAATCATCGAGGGAAGCAGATGCTTCAGCCCTCCGGCCTCGAAGCTCCAGCGTGATAATCTGCTGTTCTCAACACTTTTCCCACTAAGTCACACGTGAAGGAAGATGTTCACCCTGAGGACAGGCTCCCATGGGCACTTCTCAGCCCATCTGTGTCTCCTTCACCCCCTCCCTTCCCCTCGACAGAAGCTCATCAGAATGCAAGTGAGTGCAAGACATGTTTTTACAGGTATGAACTTGAATCTGCTCTAATTTATAGAAAGAGACAAATGATTGTCAGACCTTAATTTTTGCATTAGTCAAGTTAGGCTGGATTATGCCGCGGTCAGAAACAACTCTCAGTGGTTTAATGCAACCTTTTTGTGTCTTACTCACTGGGAGCTTACGGTGGAGGGGGGCCCTCTGCCCATCAGGGACCCCAGCCGGCAAAGATCCTGTCTCGAAACAGCTCACGCAGTCGCAGAGCTGGACGAACCAAGTCCCCGTCACCAATCACAAACTCGTTCTTCATGTTCTTGCTCTGGAACAACGCACATCGCTTTTGTCCCCCTTTTGTGACCAAGATAAGTCACGTCGGCCATTCTGTGTGGGGACAGGGAAACGCTGTCCCTTGATTTGCTCAGAAAAGGAAAAATGGAATATTTGTGAAAGCTTGAGTGACCACCACCGATTTAAAAAGAGAAAAATGCCTAGTAAGAAATGAGTTATGACATACCTCACTGCTTTGTGCATCAATTGTACCTCCTGCTAGGCAAGAAAAGCTCAGTTGGGCAGCCCGTAAGCACACTAGTGCCCTTCTTGTTTCCCTTTCTCTGTTTGCTGCCGGGAGAGAAGGACTTCTTGGGTGTTTTGCTGATAGTGGTTCGGTGCGCATTCCAGTTTAGGGGAATTTAGAACTGTGCATCTGTACACAGATACGCAAGCATATTACACAGATAAAAACAGGGCTACTCTATAACGTTTGCTCAAAAGCTGAAGATGAAGACAGTCATCCGAGCAGACCGTGCAGAACCGGAAACTCAATTTAAATTGCTCCCTAATATTTTACAGTGCAGTTTCCATTCTGTAAATGTCCACATATGTATGTGTATAGTGCTTGGGAAAAAAAACTGAAAATAGATTCACTAAAATACTGAAGGTGATTTTATGTGGTTATAATAGTGAATGGGATATTAATTTGTCTTTTACTTTTCTTTCATCTGTATTTTCTCATTTCTCTCTAATAAATGCCTTCCATAGAGAAATGACTACTGCTTTTGTGGTTAGGTGAAACAGCTGAAGAGCAAATTTGAGATGGCCCCGGGACTCTTGCCCCCAGGGTGCGTGTCTTGAATAATCTCCTCCCTTGAGTGTGGGTGGGACTGAGTATCATGGGCATTAGGTTATGTTTGTGGCTGAAGAAATTTTGCTTATATAATCAAGGTCTTATCAGTTGATTTTGAGTTCATCAGAAGGGAAAGGATCCTGGGTGGACATGAGCTACTCAGGTGGGCTTTGCAAGATGGCTTCTTCTTGAAAGAACTGTCCCTGGCGTCAAAGAAGTAAGCTGCCATGTTGGCAGAGAGGACTAGAGGGCGGCTTCTAGGAGCCAAGAGCAGTCCTGCCTGACAGCTTGCGAGAAAACAAGACCTCAGTAATACAGCCACAGGGAAATAAATTCTACTACCCACCAGTATGCTGGGGAGAGGGCTCTGTATCTCCAAGGAGACAGCAACCATGGCCTGCACCCTGATTTCAGCCTGGTGAGGTCCAAGTTCCTAGCTCACCTGTGCCTGGACTTCCAGCCCCTGGGCATTGAGAACACATTGATGTTGTCTTAAGTCACTGAGTGTGTGGTGCTTCCTGACATGGTAATGGAGACCTGAACTACTACATCAACAACCGCCAAAAGCTCCTACTGAATAGAATCAGGAGAAAGTGAGGATGACCATATATTTTCAAAAGAAGAAAAAGATTCTTCAACTAGGAATCAGTATTGCACTTAATTTCATGAGGAGTTTCTGGGAAGGTGCAGGGGGAGCCCGGGGATGGTGCTGGAAATTGTTGACCTCTTGATAGGGGAGCTTGATCTGGGTACTGGTATGTATGCGTATTACAATGTATCGAGCTGTATACTTAAGACCTGTGTGTATTTAACTTGTATCCCAACAAAAAATAATGAAAACCCAGTGAACTTCATATCAATCACTACCAAAATTCTATAAGATAACAGTCTGGGTGTCTTGTGCATGGTAGGCATTCAAAGATTACTTTCTCCGTGTGGCGTAATATACGTACCATGAAGTTTACCAGTTTACTCATTTTAAGTGTACAATTCCGTGACATTAAGTAGATTTGCATTCTATGCACCCAGCACCGCTATCCATCTCCAGAACTTTTTCATTATTCCAAACTGAAAGAAATATGTTTTTAGTGTTGAGACACCTGGCTTTATTTTCTTTTCGCCATGTAGACAAGCCAAGAGGCAATATAGGATGGTTATGAGGACACTGCTAATATTATGCTTAATTTATATATGAGGTTTGCCACGTGATCTCATATGCGTCTAAGTTTTAGTGAAGTAAATATTCTTGGAAGACAGCCATTTATTTTACCCAGTTTCATAAACTGGGATTTCTAGAATCCCTTTCCAGTTTCCCCTCTCATCACTTTCTTATTCAAACCACCTCCTCCATTGTAAAAAGCTTCTTGTGTTTCTCAGAACCAAGACTCTTGATTCTGGTTCCTGACCCTCGCCTGAAGTGCTGTCACGTCCGTCCATCCCTGCCTGACTTAGTTAACTCATTGAGGAAATTCCATTACGCACATCCCACATGCTAGGGGTGAGGGCTATACCAGCGGGTGTGACTTTAAAGGACTTCAACCTGTTGTCCTGGCACACGTCCTTTAAATCTTCCTTCAGATACCAGCTCTTTGTGAAACCCTTCTCTGTCTCCCTTCTGTACCCTTCTCACCCACCACCATTGCCTGAGGCTCTTGTAGCAATTTCTACGTACATCCCCCTTCAGAAAAATCCCTCCCTGTATCACATTTATTTATATCCTCATCTGCTCTGCTTAACCGAAAGTTCCTTGAAAATTGGACTCTTCCTCGTTCATCTTTGTGTCCTGCATCCCAATCTCCTTGAGTATTCACTGAGTGAATTGGTGTGGAGTAGGGACGTTAAGGTTATAATTAAATTATAGATGCTTATCCAAAGATCACGGCTCCTTCACCTCTGTAAGCTCCTAAAAAGTTTAATCGTTAAATGGGTAGAGAAAATGAAGAGGGCACTTTTAAAGTCTCCTTATGACGGATTTATATGATTAATTAAACAGAGGTATGTAGGAACCTGTGAACATGCACTTCTTCCTCCAGAAATCGGCTCCTTTTCTTCTTAATTAAGTTGGCTGTGGCACGGTGTAAATCTCCCAATGGTTATTCCACTCATTTCATACATACTAATGAGGACAGGCATATGAGTGTGGTGGTGGTGGTGGAAATCATTTATTCAGCTGTGGGAAAAATAACATCAGGACTCGGACCCCCTGCTGACTTTGCACACAGTTTTTCAAGGCTTTAAATTGGCATGCTAATTAAGTAGCTGAGTGCATTAAATAAAGGGCACGTCATCGGCATCCCAGGGACTGGAAGGGACTCCTTGTGTTTCTCCACTTCACATCTCCGAGGTTAGGGTGGAGAGCCTAGACCCATCCTCCGCATCTCTTTCCTTCAGATGTTATCTTCCATTTTCGGGTGTTCTGCTTCCGCCAAAGACTAATCAGAGAGTTCAGAGAATTTTCAGAGTTCCCAGGAACTATAGGAAGACTAATTTTGATAGAAGACGTCAGTTATACTTGTCATTTTTATACAGTGTGCGTTTCACTTTTGAAAACGTGGGTGATAGTTCTCTTAGCTAAGAAAGAATGTCTGAAAACATCTGCTCTTGACTTTGAACAACAATGGGGTTAGGAATGCGTATCCCCCCACCCCCTTCCCATGCAGTCGAAAATCCACGTGTAACTCTTGACTCCTCCAAAGACGTAACTACTAATAGTCTATTGTTGACCAGGAGTCCTATTGATCCTGTAAATAGCATGTGTGTGTTACACGTGTGATGTACTGTATCCTTACAACAGAGAAAGCTAAAGACAAGAAAATGTTATTTCAGAAAATCATAAGGAAGCGCACATGTGTTTACTCTGCTCTCCCGTGCTCATTGAAGAAAGTCCACTCGTAAGTGGAACCGTGTAGTTCAAACCAGTGTTGCTCGAGGGTCAGCAGTATTCTGAAAGCAGATACTCCGACGTGGTGATTATGCCTACAACATTTACTAATTTCTAGAAAGATATAAAAGGTTAAGTCCCCGATTCATTGTCGTATCTGCAGGAAATGATGTGAGCTCTTCCTGGAAGAGAAATGTGTGTTATTTTCTACAAGCTCACCTGCTTAGTCAGCTCTCTGTATCCCGACGAAGGTTCAGGATGGCAGACCTGAAACCTGGCAATGTTAATTCCACAGTCTATCCACCTCCTATTTTTTTCTTGAATGTCAGGACAAATCTTTTTTCAAATCACAGGGAAAGCATTTGTGTGTGTGTGAATATGTAAAGATGACTTTTCAATGATTTCCTAGGGACATTGAGATGAAACAACCTTCCTACAAGAAAGCAGGTGACTTGCTGTCACAGTTTTCTTCCCTCCCGTGTGCTTCTCTGAATGTTATGGGTGTAAAAATGTCAGAACAACTCATGCCAAGCGACTGCCGGTGGTTTGATGAATCGGTTGAATGTGTTTAGATGGTGCCTGGACCAAAACCTCAAACGGAGGGGCCGGAAGTGAGCAGTGTCTTGGCCAGTGTCCCACAGCTGGTTAGCAGCACAGCCGAGACCAGACCCTCACCTCCCACTGCTAGTTGGATTACCATTCCACCAGAGATCAGAGACACAGTTGCCAAAATTTTCCTCTTTTGTTTCCTTATTTATTTTTCCCCCCACATTTTCCTCCATCTGTATCTTAATGTGGTATATATTAGCAGTAATAAAAGAACTCACTTTTATTTTCATTTCTAATTTTTCTTTTTTTTTTTTTTTTTTTTTTTTAATTTTTTTTTTTTTTTTAAATTTTTTTTTTTTTTTTTACANCAAGTAGGCAGAGAGGCAGACAGAGAGAGAGGAGTGAGGAGGAAGCAGGCTCCCTGCTGAGCAGAGAGCCCGATGTGGGCCTCGATCCCAGGACCCTGGGATCATGACCTGAGCCGAAGGCAGCGGCTTTAACCCACTGAGCCACCCAGGCGCCCCATTTCTAATTTTTCTTGATGCATCCAGTTCCCACCCGCCCCACCCCACGGGGCTCCCAACTAACTCTTTCCACCCCTTCTCCATATTCTTTTCCTCTGGGAGCTGGGTCTGTTTTCATGTTTTCCTGGCCGAGTCGAGACAGCAGGAAGAATTGGAGCGCTGACTTTGTCTTGTTCCTTATTTTACTGCGAAAGTAGAGGGAGATGGGGAGGTAGGGAGGGAAGTCTTAAGTAACGGTAAATAACTGCTTTTTATAACTCTTTCATAAGAGGATTTTTCCATCACACCAGTTACCTTGCAGTGCTAGCTCAGGGATGGGAACCCGTTTTCCAGTGACTGTATTGAACAGGATGCGATTCTGTTTTCACCCCGTGACACCCTCCTCGAAACTGGCACCTCGGCTAGAGAGAAGTGAGGGGAAGCACCAAAAGGTGAGGGGATGTATCCAGCATGTCGTGGAAGGAATGTAATGTACCACTTAAGGACAGGCTCCAGATTTGATCTGGGAAAGTCATGGCCTCTTTGTGCCTTGTTTCCTCATCTGCAAAATGGGGACCAAAAAACCTCCCCTCGGGTTAGGTTGTAGAGATTCACTACAGTGTTTGGCACAAAGCCTAACCTGGAGTTAGTTAAGATTTTTTAAAGTTTTTTATTTTGTTTTATTTTTAAAGCGAGAGAGAGAACATGCAAGGGTATAGAGGAGCCGGGGGCCCGGGGGGAATCTCTGGCAGATTTTGGGTGAAGGCAGGCCCAGTGGTGCTCAGCCTTGCTGAGATCATGTCCTGAGCCAAAATCGAGAGTCCCATGCTTAACCAACAGAGCCACCCAGGCGCCCCTTGAATTAGTTAAGATTTTTATTGAGTGGCACCAATAAGTAACACGTAGTTTCTTGGGAACACTCACAGATTCTCTCTGAACTTCTTAGCCATGAAACAAAGCTGTTTCACCAAGTTTCCTTTTTTGTGGGCTGAGGTAGGAGAAGGTGTTCATGCTTCCGGGAGGGTGAAGGAGGAGGATGGTAAGACTCCGATAAGACATCAGGGCCTCAGTCAAGGGCCCTGAGTCCCGGCTGTGCTCTAATCCCGGGAAAGAACTGCGGTGCCAGGCTGGAAATGGAGGCAAAGGCCATAGCCCCAGGAATTCCCCTGCCCGCTGGCAGAGGTTCTGGGCTGACTTACGCTAAGGACTGCTTCCCAGTTGGGCCTGCGGAGTAATGGCATCACCTCATCCCGGCACGCTGACTTTGGTTCCAAGTTCTCTTGCCACCTGGCTGCTGGGGGTGCCCTCACGGCATCTGCATGGATGTGGTGCCGGGAGCCCCCTCCCTGCACATGCGCACATCGCTTTCTCAGATGCTGCAGGTTGCTCTGCTCCCTGACCTGCAGCACCGGACATTCTAGGCTCCGCCCTCTGGGCACGAGGAAGGTTTTCATGCATTCTGGAATGGTGTCCCCCGTCATCCCCACACTGTGAGCCCTGGCGTTTCTAGAGCTTCTGTATATGCCATTCAGTCGTGTCAGCCCTGGCCATTCCTGTTTAGATAGACCCCCCCGCCCCCCACCACCAGGTTGCCTTGATGCAGAGATGCACATAGTGGCTGTAGGTCTACAAGGGTCCTCAGCGGACCTGGAATCTCTTGTCTCAGAGGGACTTGCCGGGATGCTTCTGTGGGGCATTTCCAGGTCACGTGGGGCCTCGACTGCAGCCCCGAGCTTCCCTGAGCCTCTTCCCCTTCTCGTGCTCCTCCCAGTGTGATGAGTCGGGCGATGGGCTCGCCATCCTACAGCGCGAAAGAGCTGAGAGGAAGCAGAATCCAGGGTAAAAATTCATTTTTCTTGTTGCCATATTTCTTTGCTTGTTACACTTTCTTTGCACCCTCCAGCTCTTGTCAGAGACCCATTTGTGAATGGAGACATTTCTGCTTTGAAGTCATAATTTATCCTGCAAGAGCTGCTAAAAGAAGTACTTTTAAACTCCGATCTGAGCGTAGGCTGGGAATTGTAAGTCACCTCCTAGTGCTTGGGCAAATTGCAAAGAGTGGAGTCTTTTTTACCTCAGGGAGTCAATTTTAACTTACTGCTTTTTTTCTCCGAAGATACTTTTCTCAAGCACTCCCCCCCCCTTTGCTTTCATTGCAAATTCTGACTTAGGTTGTACAAATTATCCATCTGCGATTTATTTATGACGTTTCATTGACTGCAAGTTAACTGCTATCTACCTTATCATGAACCGCCTAGCTAAACAAGAGTTTTAAAAATTAGCCTATGGAAAGCCTAAGGAAACACTGTATTTTTCCAGTCTACTCCAAGAAAATTATAGTTACCATCAGCCATCTCTCTCTTCCAGAGCCTCAGAGAAAGGACATGGGAGAGAGAGAGAGACCGTGGATGCTTGCATCCACGTGCCTGGATTCAAACCGTGCCCTTACCGCTTACCTGCTCTGTGACCTTGGGCAAGTTACTGAACCTCTCTGTGCTGGAGAAGTGAAGCCCCTACCTTCCTCATGCATTGTTGCAAGTAGTAGCTGAGTTCAGATACACCTCAAGACAGAAGGGTGTTTGATACCTAGAAAGGAAAACGTAAGTACACTTTTTTTTCTTCTTAAATTGTCTTCTAAATGTGTAATATTTGAATTCTTGGAGGAGCAAAACCTACAGATGGACCAGGACAGCACAGATTTCTAAAAACAGCTATCTTTTGCTTTTATGGTTTGACTGACTGTAAAAATGATGGTTAGAAGCAGATCAGATCGAATGCAAAGGGGTTGCTAGTTTTAGTCACTGGACGTGTTTTGCTTTTTGTTAAATACAGTCAGGTGCATTATCTGTATGAATCTTCTGGGTCTTATGACAGCGCTTTTTTGAGTCTCCTGTTTTAAAATGTGTGAGTTTGCATAATACCGCGCATCTGACTGAACAAGGCTATATTAAGTGGCCAGCCAACACCTCTGGTGGCTCGCGCCACCACCCTTCCCTACCTTTCCATGCCCTCTCAGGAGTGAGGGACAAGTAGCACGGTTTATGTAAGCTTTACAGAACAGAAACATCATAAAAACGTCTATCTATCTCCATATGTTCCTGCTCTTCCTACATGCTGAGTTTTCAGGGTAACTATCTTATTAAATTTGCCTATTGCTGACAAAGCTATTCAGGGATAAACAATACCCTCTGTCATTTGATAGACAGCCAAATTTCCCTCAGAAGATTCTTTTGGAGCCCCTTAAAATGTCCCTTTGTTGCAATCCACAGAAAGTCACAAGAGAACAGCTGAACTGTGTAACTGAGTTTAATTTATTGTCTCTCTCTCTCTCTCTCTGTCTCTCTCTCTCTCTCTCTCTCACACACACACACACACACACACACACACACACACACACACAGAGTCCTTGTCCTTGATTCCTTCACATTTCTCCTGGGGTTGGGTAGCCAAGAAATGTGGGGCTACCTCTCTGCAGGCTTGGGGGCCGTGACTGCTACCTTTCCAGGAGTTCAAATGCATTACAGTCATTCGTAATCTTCACTGTGACTTTAGCAGAGCTCTCCTATCATGCTCATTTTATTGCCAGAAAGTCCAAGGAGAAATTCCAGGGATTTGGCTAGTTTGGGGATAAAACATGGTCATCACCTGCCAGTCATGTTCTAGCCACGTGGACGTAAGCAGCTCTTAAATTTTGGCGGGGGGTTGGGGTGGTTCCGGAGGGAAGGTCATGCAACTTGAATTTTCGGGGAGGGAGGGATCTAGGGAGAGGTTCGCACAGTCTCAACCCGGAGGCTCAGAGTTCTGTTTCCGGCACTTCCCTTCCTTCTGATCCCATGCACACGAAGGTAAGGCCCTCCTCTGTCTTGGTTTCGGTGTCTACAGAAATCACTCTCTGCTAATATGTATCACGTTGTAATCTTATGCTGGTGTTTATGAGCACCCGGATAATCTCCTTCTCCAGGAGGGCAGGAACTCCCTAAGGATGTTTTACTAACCACTGTATTCTTAGCACCTAACCCAGTGCCTGGCATACAGTTGGTGCTTCGTAAATAATGACTATTTGAGTGCTGTCCTCTTTATGCACTTCTCCGTGTCCTTCATAATGCCACTGACTCAGTGCCATCTGGGGCCAGATGTGATAGGGCAGATGGAAGTTATCACAGAGTTCTCTGAGCAGGTAGGTGTTCCACCAACTGATAGTCTAACAAGAATTTATTAGATCTACACTGTAAACTTTTTGTTCTTCGTGCTAAAAACTGAGGGAAATATCAAAAAGTAATGTCCTTGCCTAGGGAATTTCCAAGTCTAGCTGGCAAGGTGAGTGTTGCCTGTCTGTGGGATTCAGGGATACCTCAGTGCTAACCCCAAACCCCACCCAAACCTGAGACTGACTCTCAGGGAAATAACGTTTCAGAGAATGGAGTGCTGAAGGTGTTCAGAGGTGGTTGGAAAAGGTTCCTACAGAGTTAGATCCTAGGCAGGAGGATGTGTGGAGTTGGGATGTATCGAGGGGCAGAGATGAGACTTTGCATATGGCAGGGGTGGGAGCAGAGGCAGCATGAGCAAAGACATGGAGCCTGGCGTGAGCACCTGGGCACAGCCGATGTCAGGAGGGAGGCCGTGAGCCTGGCAGGAGTGACGTGAACTTGAGAGATAGAGGCCATCAGGGCCAGCCATGGAGAACGTAGACCCGCGGTTTATTATTTTGATACCATCCTTCATCGGCCCTGTCAGGTGGGGAGACTTATGCACCCAGAGTGAGAGAGAAATAATTTGGACAGTAGTGGAGGTTGGGGGGAGATACAGGAGCTCATCCTGGCGCCTCCACTCCACCCTCTCCTCTTGGTTTTGATTTCGCTGCAGTCAGCAAAATTTCCCATTGATGAATGAGCCGAATCTCTCTGTATGGCAGTGATGCTCAAACTTGGGTGTGTATCAGCATCCCTTTGGGGTCTTATTTTAAGGGCTGATTCCTGAGACCTGTTTCCTTCCCCACACCTGAGTTCTCATTCAGTAGAATTGGATCAAGACTTGGGATCTGCATTTTTGCAAGGACCCAGCATGCCCCCTGGTCTGCACTTGGCGAATATAGCCCTAAGGAGTAGTAAGTGGTCCGAGGAGCAGGAAAAAAAAGAGAGAAAAGTCAGAAGATGGGCAGCCAGCAAAAGACATTTGTAATAGAAGCAAACTGTACAGCTAGTTACTAAGACTCTCTTCTCTGATGAAATTTAAACACTGTCCAAACAATTCTTATCTGTCTCATCATTTGGGAGCTTACCTTAATTTGATGGGTAGTGTGATATGTACAATAGGCATGGAAATGATCTGATTTCCAGAAGCCCGGGTAGTGAGAATATTAAAGCTCACCTTAATCCAAGGACATCCTAAGAGCAGCCTCTTGAATTTATGCTTTCCTATCAGCTGGACCCAGAGTAGCTCATTTTACACTACAATTAGTAGCAAATTACAGTCAGACCGGCTTTCAAAAGAGCTGGTTACATTCTGCTAGGAAACAATTTAAAGGATCAGATTGGTGCTGCCTCTAAATCAAGCAGGCTCATCTGGCTCCTGAGACTTGGGTCTCCCGACCCTGTGCAGTATGCGCGTTGGCTTCCCTTTTAACAAAAAGCTAGGCTCTGGGCTTTGGTGTTTCTGATCCGTGTTCGCTCTAACAGTCACCCCATCTTCTGGGGAGGGTGCAGACACCTCACTGGCAAAAACGTGGTAAAGACATCCGTTCCTTGTACATCTCCACGTGGGCAAAGTGCCAGTGACTTCTGAGGCACCTGAGCTGGTTTCTGCAGTCATGAGATGTACAGTCTCTGCAGACCTGTTTGGTCAAGAGGGCTTCGCGGGTGGATGCAGAGGAGGGAAACTCTTCTCTGCCAATGGTTTTTTTCTTATTCAGTATACACCGAAGAGGTAGGGTGCCTGGGGGGGGGGGGGGGGCTAGTCATTAAGCATCTGCCTTCGGCTCAGGTCATGAGCCCAGGGTCCTGGGATCGAGTCCCTGCATTGGGCTCCCTGCTCAGCAGGGCAGTCTGCTTCTCCCTCTGCCTTTCCAGGTGCTTGAGCTCTCTCTCTCTCAAAAAAATAAATAAAATCTTAAAAAAAACACACGCGGAAGAAGGGCCAGACAGTGCAGAGCAAAATCCTTCCAGTGGGCTCGCCACAAAGTCACACCATTCCAGTGTGACGCTGGGAACAGTGTCCGCTGAGATGGTGAGGTACAGGGTGGATGGTGAGTGCACAGGGTGGGGCCCGGTTTCGAATGGGTGAACCCCCTGAGTCTGAACCTGAGGAAGTCGCAAAAAGCCTTGTATTTTTACAGCTATGGGGGGGGAAAGCCTCCATAATACTCATTTTACCAGCAGTCTTTCTTTTCTTTGTGTTTGCCACTTTCCTGCAGTTTTATAATGAGAGAAAGCAGAGCAAAGAATTCTTAATAGTGAAGAAAACACATTTTAGGACTAATCCCGCTTCTCTCTCTTTTTTTTCTAACCTGCCAGCAGGAAGCGTTCGGCTTCATTTTATGTGATGCTGACTGGATAGAGGCAGGCATTCATTAGGGAGGCAAGCCTTCACAGAGCTGTCTGTCTTTAGGTTCAGTGCGTCCAGGATGGCTACCTTGGCTCTTCTGTGCCCCAGAACAAACACCTGTAATGCCTGGAGTTAGGGAAACAAAATCCCCCACTTTTGTGAACCTCCAGCCTAAGGCACCAAAGGCCACCCTCGGCTCGCTCAAGGACAGGCAGCCTTCAGCTCTCCCGTGGGCAACACAAGGCGGGGAAAGAATGTTGTTGAACTGCACTGATTTTGAATCCAAAGCCGACACTCTTTTCGAAAATGTGAGACATGTGGCGTGTGTAGAATCTCCGGGAGGCCCCGCATGGGTGGGTTGCTGGCGGTTCTCCAGGACCACCCGGTTCTTTACTTACCACCCAGGTGTCTTCCAATCTTTGGCTCAAGTTAAAGGAGAGACACCTGAAAAACATCTTGTTTGTTTTCTTATTTCATTTTCTCTGATCATTTACTGCTTAGAACAGAGGAGTTAGCGGGGCGCTGGGGTGGCTCAGTTGGTTAAGTGTCTGCCTTCGGCTCGGGTCGTGATCCCAGGGTTCTGGGATCGAGTCCCGCATCGATCCCTGCTCCGCAGGAAGTTGGCTTCTCCTTCTCCCTCTGCCCCTCTCCCATGCTCTCTCTCTCTCTCAAATCAGTAAATCAGTATCAATAAATCAATCTAAGACAGATTCTTTGGCGTCACCACAAGGGACCAAGATTGTATCTTAGTAGAAACAACAACAGATGAGTTAACCATCATAGGGGGAGCTACAGACAAACTCTGTGTCTTCCTGTCCTCTACTGTACACCGAGGAAGAAAGAGACACAAATCCTGGATCACAGAGCTCCTAAACATTTTGGGAGTGCAGGGAGGGAGATGTGTCTTCACCCTGCTAAGCTGGGCCTTTGGAGACCCAAGGAGAGTGGGGTGGATGCCCCTTCCGAGCAATGCCTGGTGTTTTTTTCACCCGCTGAGGCACGTCATAATGAAATCTCTGACCCGGCAGTTGTCTCATTTCACCTGTATCTGATAGGAAATAAAGGGTAAACTCCCCCAAGGTAAAAAGGGACTGAGACGACCCATTTCCGAGACGGAAGGAGAGGCTAGAGTGCGCCCGTCATTCGACACGTGCTCTGTACCTCAGGAATCTGTATGTTGACATCGAAGCTCCCTGGGGTATTCACAGTCTGTGCTCTGATGTGTTTTCAAAATCCCAATAATGTGGCCTCTTCAAGGAATGTGGGTTGAGGAGCGAGGCTGGAGGAGGGTGTCTGCGTGACAGGGGTCTGTCTGAGCCTGTCCTCCACCTGTGCACCTTTCGTCCTCTTGGCTCAACAGACAGTGTGGCAAGGAGCCCAGGAGGAAGAAGCATATCCAGTCTAAGTACAGCATTTGTAGTGTGTGCTCTTGAACTTGTTACCTGCCTACGTCGGATGAGTTGAATTTGTGCTGGTTGGATTCTGGGATTGGGGTCTCACTGGGCCCCAGAAGGAACCCTTGTGCTCCCCTCCAGGGTAGCATCCTTAGTCTTCTTAGAATTCTGTAGACTGTGATCCTACCTGCCATTCTGCTCTGAGACCCGCCGTTCCTTTGCTCTCTTACGTTTCTCTTCTTCAGTCATGGATCGCTTCAGTTCATCATGGGATCCTCAAAACCGTGCAACCCAGTCTCCTGACTTTCCAGCTGAGGACGCTGTGGCCACGAAGCTTGAGTGACTTGTGTACCCAGCTGTGTGTTCCTCTCCTGATTCCTGTATCCCTTGTGTCTTGTCTTGCCTTAAGCGTGTGTGTGTGTGTGTGAGAGAGAGAGAGAGAGACAAACGGACTGACAGTTATTGGGATCCACGGTGTGCCAGACTGCAAGCTTCTTACCGCTTATCTCTCTGAGCCTCCTATGAGCTCTGTGAACTTAGGTGTTACTACCACATGTACTGTAGGAGAAAATGAAGGCACAAAGAGGTTGAGTAACTTGCTCAGGGTTGCACATCTGTGGGGAGCTGGAGAGCTGTATGGAGCGGCTGCTCATGGGGGGCGAGGGGTAGCCTGGCCGGAGCCACCTCAGGCCCTCAGACGATGGGCGCCTTACCTCGGGAGCTTGATCAAGGGGACGGGCTGTATGTGTGTGCACAGTCTGAGGACAGCAACCCGGGGGGAAAGGGCTATCCCCCTGCTCCTAAACCACCTGCCCCACTTCTCTCCTTTCCACTCTGAGGATTATTCTTTTTCCCCTTTCTGAATGGACATTGGGAGGAAAAAGGGATCTTATAGAGATGTTAAGGGTAACGACACTAGTATCAGGGTCCCGCGTCTGCGGTCTGATGGTACAGATGCTTCCAGGAACCTGTAGGGATGGGGAGGTAGAGGAAAAGGAAGGGTGCCGGTGTCCTCCCTTTGGGGGACGAAACTCCAAGGTCACCCTGCCTGTTGGTGGGTACCGAACAGGAGGGCGCCATTTCTCGGGCCCTCGGCAGAAGGGGCTCTTGGCGCAGCGCCTCCTTTCAGGCCCAGAGGCTGGATTCCTCCCCAGGTTGGCCCTCTGAAAGGGGGGAAAGGAGACGAGCGAGAAGGGCATTGGCACGTGTTGACCAGGTGCAGTCTGTCCTCCTGGCTTTCCCTGCCCTTCTTCAGAAGCAGGGAATCCAGCGCTTTCTGTCCCGGGGAGGAGCTGACTGGGACCCTCTACTAAGACTCTCTCTGTGAGGTCAGTGTTTCCTAACATGGCACTTCTCTTGAAGGCCCACCTCCTCAAGGGAACACCCCTCATGTAGGTAGGATGGAAGGTCTTCGTTTTCCTTGCTTTCCAAAGCCTTCATTCATGACCTTTGTCTTCTCACACCTGGGGACTGAAATTCATCCCACTTTTTCTTTATCTCCAGGGATTCCACCTAAAATTGCCAAAACCCTTTCCCCCCCACCCCTATGTCTCCAAAAGAGGTTTGCAAACTGATAGAGCTGTTGAAATGCGCATAATCCCAGGAAACGTTGGTGCCATCCGTTCAAACGTGGATTTTACTTTCAGAAGAGTACAAAAGTGACTTTTAGGAGTTCACAGGTGCCTGAAGTTATTTTATTATTTTACACAGGAAAGCAAAACCTCAAGATCTGAGAATAACATCAGACTGGTTCGCAGGGCTTTTAATTATCATGAATACTCGCTGCCCTTTCCCGCACAAACCTTGTTAGGAATACTGACGTCACTTCTGCTTTGACAACCTGGAAAAGTCCATGGGCTGGCATGATTCTGACTGGCCAGATTCTCACTGAAAGAAAACCTACAAAAGTGTGCGCTTTGAATGGCTAGGATAGGCTTTTAAATTTCTGTGATGGTTCCTCCACTGTGTCCTCCTTCGGTACAGCGGGGACTGACCTACTTTGTCCCTTCATTCCTGAGTCTTGCACAGGTGACAATAGCAAGATGAGGAGGCTCTGAGGTTGAGACTCGTCCCTGACACGCAGCAAGGCTTCTTAGCTTCAAATCCCCGGGCCAGATTCGTGGATTTTATTTATGCATTCATTTATTTCTGTGACGTCCGGTGCTGAGACCTGGATAAAAAAATGGAAGCATAAATTCATCAGAGGGACCTGGAATGATGGAGCGGGATGAAGATTTGAACTGACGAACTTTCTGACACTTTCTGCCACAGAAATAACAAGATCGTTGCTGATCTCCACAAACAAAGGAAGCTTTCTCGCCCGACAGAGGCGGACCTGAGAGTAGTCACACCGCTCAAAACATCACTCACAACACCCCAGACCAAAACAAAAGCAGTGTGCCAAAGGGCCAAACAAACAGGCAAGACATCAGCAAGCCCTGGTGAGTTGCCAAATTTGGCTTCTGGCTGTTTGCCCTGCAGGGAATTACGTAATTCCCAGTCGAGAGCCCTCCCCTGCCTATGAATCTCAGCCTCTCCTGGGAGGCTTTTCCTCCTAAGGACTGGCAGCCAAAATAGGTGAGAATCTCACTTCCTGCAATGCAGTGAGGCAGCTGGTTTTTATGAGCTGATTTTGTTGTCACTGTCGGTGGAGTGGTGTGGAAGGAAACGCCACGTTTGTGACATTATAGAATGGGTCCCACGCCACTCTTCCGAAAGAGTGACTGAATTATGCCCTCCGTTTGATGCTCCTCAGTCATCCACGCCTCAGCTCGCTGAGCTCCAAAATACAAATATCCAGAGCAGGAGGCCCTGCTCACTTGGTTCTTACAGTGGCATCGCGAGCTCAGCCCACAAAACTGGCCTGATACTGTGGGGGGGCGGGGCGGGGGGTTCACTGAAGAAAGAAGAAGTAGGAGGGAGTTGAGGCTGAGGGCTGGGATCAGAAGCTGTGTTCATGAAAGGCTCACGGTGCACCAGGATTCCCAGTTCCCTATCAGCCCTACATGTCACAGGGGAGGAAACTGGGTCTCCGAGAAGTCAGGCAGCTTGCTTGAAATCACGTGGCTGGTCAGCAGAGCCCTGGCCTGCGTGACCCCAAAGCCTGTGCTATACCCAGGTCGAGAGCGTTACTCCATCAAGTTCAAGGGGTTTAGGTGGAAGTGTCCAGTGCCTTCATTCACTCCATGGGACCTTGTGCGATTGAGCCTCTGAAGGTCTTTCTATCCAGGATGAAGGCCTCTGTATTCCCTAGTGTCTGGGCTGCTCACTAGAGTAGCCACTAACCATTTGTGACTACTGAAAATTTGAATTAAACAACTCAGTTCTAGAATGACAGCTTACTAGCAGCACTTTAGAGATTTTTTTTTTAATTTTTAAAATTTATTTGAGAGAGAGAAAGAGAGCATGTGCACATGAGCAGGGGAGGGGGCAGAGGAAGAAGCAGACTTCCTGCTGAGCAGGGAGCCCAACTCGAGGCTCAGTCCCACAACCCTGAGATCATGACCTGAGCTGAAGGCACACGCTTAACCTACTGAGCCACCCGGGTGCCCTGCTAGCAACACTTTAGTCCTCCATAATCATAGGGGGCCAACGGCTATCTTTCTGGACAGCACAGACTTCTAGAACGTTCTCATCTTCACAGAGAGTCGTGGTGGACAGCAATGACTGTCTGGAACATTCCAGTTGTTAGTGGGATCTCCCTTTTCAGGCTGTGCTCTGTCCTTCTGGGCCTGGAGAATCCAACTCCTCCTGCTTATCAGAGCAGAAACGATCAGTCCTACTCTGGGGCTCCTTGGGAGGAATTTCCCCTAAGCACATTTCTGACCTCTCCCTGCCTCGTGACTCCTTCTGCTCATGGGACATGGAGGTGCTTCACTGCTCAGTTAATTTGAGAATGAGCTACCGGTGGGAATACAAGTTCTGCTCTTCCCCCAGGGCTCTGCCCCTGTGCTGGGCAGGCTGTGGGGTGTCCTGAATATCCTCTGTGTGCCTTTAAATCCATTCTCCGCTCTTCCCCCTGATCTAAGCTCTGGGAAGCTCCCTGTCTGATCTACCTCCTTTGACCTCTGTCAGACCCACCATATCATAAGTTCATACACTCTCAGCAGCAGTTGATGGTAGGGTAGAAGAGCTCCATCTGACCCTGGACACAAGCAGGGTCAGGCACCCAAGGAAATCATCTGAGCAGGTAAACACGGACCCTTTTCACCTACCAGGCTTCCACTGGTGCCTCTCATTCAGTGTGCAGACTGGCCTTCGTACGCTGAGGGCAAGGAGAGACCAAAGCAAGAGGCAGACCACTCTAGATGGGTAGGTGTGGGTTTAATGAGCAAGGGGACTTAGGCATGAGGTGTGTTTTGGGTGGCACAGGACAAACAGACTCTGCACCTGCCTCCCAGAGTCTTCTCTACCTTAAGCGGGTTCACACAGGTGTACCATCCACATGAACTCAACAATGCACTGCTCTCTCAAGGCTGCGTCCTTGGACGTGGCTCCCACTGTGGAAATGATGGGCAGAACGTACATTCCAAGGGCAGGGTGGGGGGTGAGGAGCCCCCAGTTGTGTGGGTCCAACTCTCAGCTCAGCCAGCAGTCAGTTCTCTCAGTGACCTAGCATATTAAGGTCCCTGGGACCAGCTGAGGAAGGAAGTAAAGGGCCAGACAGAGTTCTCAGATGAGTTGGTCTCTTTACGTTGGTGTAAACTGACGACAGGCTGCTGTCCTGTAGCTCAATTCAGGGGCAGCCCTGAAGGAAAGCGTGAAGAGAAATCCTTCAAAGGGGGACTTGAGAGATGTATCTGGTTACCCACTCTGTGTGGAGACACAAGTAGCCGAAGTAACAATCCATGTGGGCTCATGGTCAGTAATCAAGGGCTTGTCTGGTTGATGTGGTTGTTCCAGAGGGAGAAAGATTAGAGAAGGGACAAGGCAGTCTGGGGAAGAGGGATGTGGAAGCTTCTTTGGGGGGGAGCGTGAGGTGTGACTGACTCCGTATTTAATATTAAGACCCAAAGAGAGCATCCATTGACCGGAGAGGGGGCACCAAACAACCAGGTTGACAGAATGACTCAGCCAGTTGATGTCAATCCTTGGACACTCAAATGCTGGCAAAATGGGCTTCTTGCCGTGGTGGCAGAGATGGAAGCGACGCATGAGCCCAACAGCCTGGGTTTCCTCTCACCCAGGGTGATCTGCTGAATGTCCTGCTGAATGTCCACCTCTCTAGGAACAGAGACCAATAACATCATCCCTTATAGAGACTGAGCAGCAAGTGATTATATTCAACAGCCCCTGTCTTGAAGGAGCAGCAATTCGTTTTGACTGAATCTTCTGATAGAAGATTGCTTTTTCTACCTGGAGGTATCTGCCAGTGTGACTGTCACAGGGCATCCGGAGTGCTTGATTCAGTGACACAGAGTCCCAGGTCATTGGACCGAGAGACCCAGTGGCAGACGAGGAGATGTAACAGTAGGCACATTACCGTGGGATCCACTGGCTGATCACCTGCTGTGTCACTCAGAAGTTGCCGACTGTTGGGGCGCCTGGGTGGCTCAGTCTGTTAAGCATCTCACTTCCTCTCAGGTCATGATTTTGGGGTCCTGGGATTGAGTCCCACATCGGGCTTCCCTGCTCTGTAGGGAGCCTGCTTCTCCCTCTCCCTCTGCCTGCTGCTCCCCCTGCTTATGTGCTCTCTGTCTCTGTCAAATAAATAAATAAAATCTTAAAAAAAAAAAAGTTGCTGACAGCAATGAAACAGCTTCTGAACAGCCACTGAAGATTCAGCTTGGAGATAATAAGCTGTGAGAATGGGCACCATCCTTGGGATTCAGTATGCACCCAATGTCAACCCCCATTCTGTGGGGCTGTGTCACCCGGGGGTAGGTAGCAAGCGTGAGTCTGGAAACCAAGGAGCTGTGGCTCTGCTTCTGCCATTCCCAGGGACACACCTCGGGCATTTCTGCTTCCTGTTAACTGCACTTTTAGGCTTTTCTGGGTTTAGACTTCTCAGTTTCCAGAGGGAGGACATTTCTATCAGGAAACTCAGCAGGGGTCACCTTAAGCCTTAAGCTTTACCTGCTGACTGACCTTTCTCCAGCATCTGCCAACCCAGGGAAATTGTCTCCATCCAAGCAGGAATAATGGACTCAGGTGATCGTGATGGGGGAGGTCTACTCTGACATCCTGGGTGTCACTTGGAACGCGCTTACCCATTTTTCACAATCCGTGGACGAAGGCAGTAGCCATATCCTGACAACGGCATGGTGACCATGGGCTCAGATCATCTCATTGGTGAAGGTCAGGGTGACCCCTCCACCTGAGCCTCTTGGACCAACAGAGGTGCTAGCCAAGAGCCCGAGGAATCTGAAGCAACCGGGGGAATGGACAATGATGTGTGTCAGTTACCTGGAAGCCTCCTGTGGCAACGGGAACTGTAATTCATGTCACTAATCTTTCTCTTGTAAGTTAATCCAGAAAAATAGGCCAACCAGAATCCCTCGAGGAGCTGTTCCCAGATTTTACTTTTGAAGAAAGTGGATCCAACTGATCCATCGCTGAGCCCTTGTGAGTGCTTTGGGGCAGGGCTGGGTCCCCCGTTTGGACAGAGGACATCACCCCTCCCCACCAAGCTACTGAGAATGTTCATGACTTGGTGACTTGGACCTCTCAGCCGAGGCCATCTCCAGGAACTGCCTTCCGCCAGGGTCACCCTCTCCCCAGCTCAGAGTCCACTCCCCAGAGGCAACCCCCATCCGGTATGTGGTCGGCATAATGGTGCGGGACGTCTGGGAAGGTTCATCCTAGTCCTTGGATCAGTTGAGGCCTTCACTGTGACTTCTTTGCAGTTCAGCCCCTCCCTCTACCAGTTCGGCTTCTTTCACTCTCCCCACACTGTCTGGGTCTTGAGTGTGTTCCCCAGCGGACCTCCTTCGTGCTACTCTCTGTCCCCGAGCATTCTGGCAATAGCACCAACTTAAGACAGTGCTGTTCTTCAGCTCAGAGTACTTAGTCTGGCCATACTAGTTGGAGAGCGCCCTCTGAACCCTGCTGGAACCTTCGTTGATTGGGCAGGGCTATGGGGTAGGCCTGCTCCGAGCCTCTGACCCCTCTGGGACAGGCTGCCTGATTCTAAGTCCACCCACTCACCGGTAGAATCCATCACCTTAAACCTACTAAAGTCAGCTTGATAAAGATATTTTGGTGTCTACATTCATTCTGTGTTTGAATTATTTAATACAGGAATGGGGAAGCTGCTCGTTGGTGGCTCCTTCAGAAACCCTAACCCCATTGAGCACAATTTGTACCAGATCTGGGTGAAAGTGTTTGGCCCGTGCAAGGGCGCCTTTTAGACATTGTGTTCGTGTGGAGTGTATGTGTGGTGTGGTATGTGTCTATGTATGTAGTGTGTAGTGCGTGTGTGATATGTGTGATATGTGTACGGTGTGTGGTGTGCCGTGTGTATGTGTGTGGTGGGGGGGAAGCGTCTAGTGAGCTCGGCCTCCTTTCACTTGGATGACTACTGTCACCTCCGGGCAGGGACCCTCATGGGACAGGCAGGTAGACTGGATCTCTTAAATCTCAAGAGGATTTAAGCCATCGAAATATTCTGTGTCTAAAAGCTCTTTTCCAAGAATTATTTTTTATTACATTATTAATAAGTGAATTCATTCTCTTTGTTTAAAAAATAATTAAAACATCCCAGATAAGGCTAAAATCCCTTTCGGCTGTCACACCAGTCCCCTCCCCAGAAGACGGACTATTACCCTCCAGACCTTTTCCAAATTGGCAGTACGTATTTAAATTAAAGTTCATTTTCCTTGACCTGGAAATTCCACTTTTCAGAAGTCACACTTAGAAAACCTATTGAATATGCGTGAGAAAGAATGAGCAAGGCTGTGTCTCACGGTGTTGTTTATAATAGCAATAAAGGTAAACAACTTAATGATGGTATAAATGCCGTCTATTTTTACAATGACACTGTCGTACGCAGTGGTAAAAGCCTTGAGCGGGGTCCAGGAGTGCCTACATGGGAATGTCTTCAGGAGATGGCGTTGAGTGTAAAAGGAAACTGCAGAATAATAAATGTACTCTAATTCTGTTTTATCAGGGCTCTTTAGGAAAATGATTGCCTAATAGAAATGACCTGGGTTAGGGACAGAGGAGCACGGGGTAAGGGAGAACCATTGCTTTCCCGTTTTCCTTTATCATTTCTCCCTCCCCTTTAGCTCCCCGTTCTTCCCTCTCTTAATCCCTTCTCTTCATGGGTTCACACTGGGAGCCAAATCCACAGACGATGCACTGTTTCTGTTTACTCTCATTAACAGCCAGTTGAACTCAGTTGATGAGCAGCGTGGCCGATCCAAACTGGTAGTTAAAATGTCAAAATAAATGGCTCCATTGCCTGAGCCCCAGCTCACACGATCAGGGTGATGAATGATTGATGGAGCAGCAGCAATATGATCTGTTTGATGGAAACGTGCTTGCCTTGGCTTCTGGAAACGTTTCAAAGCTAAACCAACAATTTGACGAAGTTACAAAAAAAAAATGTAAAATGAAACTTCGAGTATGGGTGCCGTTATGGAAGTCTAGTGTTTGCATCAAAGAAAGTGCAGGTTGTGTTCTGTGCTACTAGAGCAGGTAGATTATTTGAATCAAAGAATTCCAATCTACTGGCTGCTTTTTGGATCAGAGTGAGTAGTGGCCGGAGGAAGTGAGATTGCAAAGGGGGACTCCCAGTATAGCTCTTTGCTGAGGACACATTTTATAGATATTAGAGGTGTTCGTTCTCTGTTACTTTGGAAATGGTCTCATTCGGGTACAGTAGGATGCAGACGAGTGCTCGTTCACTCAAAGGTCTGTGTTAGGGCCAAAGTCTTTGTGGGGTGGATAGAAATGGTGGACACAGTGCGGAATGGAGTAACAGCAGGAAGGACAAGGTCTGGGACACTCGGGAGCTCTCGTGTAAGGATGTCCCAATGCTAGAGGGTCTGGGAATAAAATTGTATGGGAAATGGTCATAGGAACTGGACATTTTTAAGTGGAAGAAGAAACCCAGCACTAAGTATTTACTAGATAAATATAGGGGATCAGTTACATTTGAATTTAAGATAAACAGGGGCGCCTGGGTGGTGCAGTGGGTTAAGTGTTCGACTCTTGGTTTTGGCTCAGGTCGTGATCTCATGGGTCGTGGGATCGAGTCCCACATTAGGCTCCATGCTCAGCAGGGAGTTTCCTTGAAGATTCTTTCTCTCCGTCTCCTCCTGCCGCTCCCCCAATCATGTTTGCACATACTCTCTCTCCCTCTCTCAAATAAATAAATAAATCTTAAAAAAAAAAAAAGACAAACACTTAATACTTTTTCAGGATAATTATGCCCCAGATATTGCATGGGACAAACTTACACCAAAAACATTGTTCATTACTTACCTGAAATTCCAATTCGATTAGGTCTCCAGTATTTTTATTAGTTAAATGTGTCAAGCCTACCCAGGGTACATGTTGCTGTACTGAACTGGCAGCGTCTTACAAGCTTGAGAGTGTGTTATTCCGCATGCTTCTTTGTCTCCCTGACTCTAAAGTTATAAATTATGACCAATACTTTGAACTCAGTGTTGGCTATTGCATCAATTTAAGGACACTGTTCCTAATAACTGGAGTGTCCTACAGCGGAACAGATTGGCTTAAAAATAGTGCTTCTCTGAGCCAAAGATAGTAGTGTATCCACATTTTTAATAGCAAGAAATAGAAAGAACATGGAAGGTCATGAATAAAGGACTATTTAAAAATGTTAGGGGCACATCTATGCAGTGGAATTTTCCACAGGTAGAATTGCCCTCTCTAGCGTTGGAGCCTTCTAGCTACTTGAATGACAGGGCTTATTACTGGTCTCATAACATGACCAACTGCTGGCCCAACAGGCAAGGTGCCTTCAGGACTCCTCTAGGGCGTTTCTTGTGCACTCCAGGATGGTTTCCTGTGTACATAGTGGGAAGATTTCTAAGTAGATTAACTTAAAAAAAATAAATGAAGAGCAAAGCAGCAGCATGCATGGTGAGATCCCAGTTGGGTAAATTTTAAAAAGCAGAATCATAAATACAGGTAAAAACATAAGTTTTTCTGGTTAAATACCTAAGAAACTCTTTTTTTCTTTTTAGATTGTATATATATCTATATATTTATATATTTATTTATTTTAGAGAGAGAGTGAGCAAGTGCACAAGTGGGAGGGACGGGGGAGAGGGAGAGAGAATCTCATGCAGATTCCGTGCTGAGTGTGGACCCTGATGTGGGGCTTGATCCTACGACCCTGAGACCATGACCTGAGCTGAAATAAAAAATCAGACACTTAACCGACTAAGGCCACCCAGGAGCCCGAAATACCCAAGAAACTCTTAAGAGTATTTACTTGAGGGAAGGGGACCAGTTATTGAGGGTAGGTGAGCAACACTTAGTATTTATTTTATGCCCCTATGGGCCATATGCAAGAATGACTATGCCTGTTTAGCCAGGCTGGAAATGTACCCGTTAGGAAGATGGGGCTAGCATTCTCAGCAGTGGGCTGGGATTTGGGATAGAAGGAGATCATCTTACATTCCTTTCGGTTTAAAGATTGCACAAGCTTGAAGAGCCGCATCAGATAGTTTGGGTAAAACCACGGATGGCTTCAGGCACTCCGAGCCTCCCCTGCGCACCTAAAAGTTCAGGCGAGAAGAAGCTGTTCCCCAGTGTGGCCGTGGCCAGTGGCCCACGTTTGCTGCTGAATGTGTGTGCAGCACCTGAGGCTAAAGAGCGCTTAATGGATGAGCCCTGGGTCCACAAATCCACAAGCTCTTCTTGGCTTTGGGTTCAGGATGGGCCCAGACACTTCACAGGACAGGGGATAAACCTTTTTATCCCCCCTCTTTATTAACAGTTCAAATCACATGAAATTGCTCTCACATAGGCCAAAAAAAAAAAAAAAAAATCAAAATATCAGCAGTTTTACGTGATTCAACTAGTACTGCTTCTGGACCCCCCTTCTTTCTTCCTCCCTTGATCAATTAGGAAAACAATCGAAGCAGGTAAAGTATGTCTTTTTCCAGGCTTCCAAATGCTTCTTACCTTTTATATTCCATTATCTATTATTTACGACAATTATATGACTTAACAGCAAATATTATAGAACATTTGGGGGATGCCAGGTGTTTTAAGCAGCTTTACACCTCTGGGCTCATTGACACTTTCCAGTAAACCTATGAGATGATTCTGTTTATCCCCTTTTGCCAGTGAGACACCTGAGACACTGAGTGTAAGCCCGGGTTGTTGCCGCTCTAGGTGCCCGAGCAGGCCGGCCCCGGAGCCCAGGCGGGTCTGGCTCTTTCCATCACAGGGGCCTCTTCTTTGTTCTGTGCTGTGGTAGGCCTGACAACCCCGTCCTGTAACCTGACCGAGGAACTCTCCCAGCAGACAGGTTGGTCGCTCTGGATCCCACAGGGGCACAGCTCACGCCCTCCAGGATGGTCCCCTGGAAATAATCTAAGAGTTTCACCATCCTGGCGCACTCGTGTTTGGAATGCAGGCCCTCGGGGCAGCCCAGTCCGGATCTTTCTTTACATCCAGGGCCAGTCTCACTCCCAGGAAACGGAATACTAATGTTTGGGCATGGTCACATGCCTTCACTAGCTCCCGGATACAAAACCAAGGTCACATGGAACATGCGGGAAGGGATAGGAAGCGGCAGCGCTGGGGCTGGTATCCACTTCCGTGCCAGACTGGGTCTGTGAGGTGGGCTAACGCAGCTTTCTCTGGTTTATCACAGGTCCTTTTAGCAGTAACCACCTCTCTCAAGGGCACCTTTTAACTTCCTCGTCAAATCTTGGTGTCTGAAAGCGAGGCACGTTAGACCCCACTATGCTTCCTTGTAGGAGCCTGGAGCTGGGCTGGTGTTGACATCTTAGTCTTGGTCAAGAAGACATCCAAGACATCGATGTTGACGTCTTGGTCTTCTTGGTGAAGAAAACATCCAAGATATCGATGGTCTTCCCTCATCCCTTACCCTGGGGAGAAGTGGAGGCTGTGACATTACCTGCGTGAGGAGCTTCTCCTTGCCTTTCTTCTTTCTCTCGGGGCTTCACGTGGCCTCTTCTGTTCCTCCAGAGGCCGCTCCCCATACTCCCTTGTTAAGAATCTGGGCAGGGAAGACGGGTTCCATGTCATGGTTTCTGTTGAAGTACGAGAGCATGGGATTTTTCTGAGCAATACATCTCAGAAAACGTATTAGAATTCAATTTCTCCTTTGTTCACAGACCAGGCTTTGGCTTTGCCAGAATTTTCAAATGCTAATTGAATGCCATGCATTGCATGTATTCAATATTTAAGTAGGCAGGAGCTACCGTGTTAATGGGAACATTTGAGATTTGCTATTTGAGATATTTGAATAATTTGATACTAGAATATTATAGACATCCTTGCTGATTTTTAAATATGTCATGGTTAGATAGATTTTTCACTAATTTTTGTGACTATTTTTTTTTCTTGAGGCCCTAGGCTCAGTTTTGGAACGAAACTAACACAATATTCATTTTAGTGCGATTGAACTGTTGGCTTGCTGATGAAATGAAGGAGTCTGTTCCCTCAAAAGCACCTCACAGTTTTTTAAATCAAGTAAAATAAACATAAGGAAACGTGCATTAGAATGTAACCATCACCCAGACGAAGAGAGAGAACATTGCCAGAGCTCCAGAATTCCCTAGCAGGTGCTCATAATAACCCCCACTAACTAAATTATGATCTTGACCTCTCACATCATACATTAGTTTTGCTGATTTTTGGACTTCGTATAAATGCATTCATACAGTATGCAGTTTGTGGTATCTGGCTTCTTTTATTTACTTAATTTTATTTATTAATTTTTCCAGATGGAGAGAGAGGAAGTGGGGGATGGAGGGACGCTTAACCGATTGAGCCACCCAGGCGCCCCTGGCTTCTAATTAGCACCACCATAGTTTCTTGTTTCTGTGGATAATGCTGTGATGATTTCTAACCCAGTTCTTGGAGGAAAGGAGGGAGGCAGGGAAGTAGGCAGAGAGGGTGGGAAAGAGAGTGAGAGGGAGTATTTGTGGGTACCGTTTGTCTGTAGCTATTCCAAAAGTGATGTAGTCCATGAAAAATTCTGGGAGGATGTAAACAAGGTACATTAGCCAGTCCGTGACTACCTTAGACTTTATCTACTTGATGAAGTGAATTCGCTCTAAATCAAAATCTTCTTGAACTGACTCGCTTTGGCTGTGCACTGGGGATGTGGACATGTGATTCTGATATCTATGCACCTTAACAGGACCCCAGGGGATTGGCCTGGCTGGATTTTACAGGACCGCCTCTGAGTCTCCTTTGACTTAAAGTTATAGTCCTGTGCCCCAGAGTCTGAACAAAATCACTGTGGGGACATGTTTCCCTCTAGGTTTTCATCATAGTCCTAGACAGTAAATGGATGACAGCTCTTAGCTCCTTTACACATCACATGTCCTTCTTGGAACACTAGGACATTCTAAAGGTGGGGGAGACTGTGTTTGTCATGGCCATGTTCACACGACAGAGGCAGGCCTTATGATGGAGGCAGCCATGTTTGTCCCTCAGTGCCTCCCCAGACCTTCTGTTTCTGAGGACACACCCCCAGCATTCTCTTTCAGGCTGTAGGAGCCTTCATGTTGCTTATGGGTCAAGGTGGAAGAGGAAGTTGGGTAGTTTTCACAGGCTACCGAGTGAGGAAGAATCTCAGTCTAGCTGTCTGACTTCCTGTGGGACGGTCGTTGGTTATACATATGTTATCCTGCATGGATGAAGCATAATGATCATAATACACCTCTTCCGTTTTTCAGGTGAGGAAAGGAGATTATATAACTTTTCCAAAGTCCAATGCCCTATTTTTTCCCCTTTTTTAAGTTTTTATTTTTAAGTGATCTCTACACCTAATTTCGGCCTTGAACTTAGAACCCCGAGATCAAAAGTCACATCCTCCACTGACTGAGCCAGCCAGGCACCCCAGCCCAGTGCCCTTTTGACTACCATCCCGTTTCTTGTCTCCCTCACCTCTTTGCCAGTCCCAACCCAACTTTGCATTGAGCTCCGACCGACATCTCAGAATAAATGTGTGTTTTAGCTATTTGTACTATTCTGGACTCATAATGACAGAGTCTAAAGGTGGCTCTAGTGGGGGCTCCTGGGTGGCTCAGTCCATTAAGTGTCTGCCTTTGGCTCAGGTCATGATCTCAGGGTCCTGGGATCAATTCCCACATCGGGCTCCCTGCTCTGCTTCTCCCTCTGCCTGCTGCTCCCCCTGCTTGTGCTTTCTCTCTCTCTTTGACAAATAAATAAATAAATAATCTTGAAAAAAAAAAATAAAGATGGCTCTTGTAAGCCAGAGAGGAAGGAAAGGTATTGCATTGGTCTTGTGGTAGGAAAGCTACTCTGAGACAAGAGAAGCCCCATGATGTCCCTAAAAATCACACCATGTAAGTTCTCTTCTACTCCATTTCTGCACAGATTTTGTCTTCACACTCTTCACTCAGAAATTATTCATTGAGCACCTTCTGTGTGGCAGGTGGTACTCTAGGGGGTTACGACGCATCTGTGAACAAAATAGACAAAAAGTCTCTGATCTGGTGAGATTTATATTCTAGTAGGAAGTGATAGAGAACAAACATAAATAATGTTTTTATTCATTTATTTATTATATAAGGCAAACATTATAAATAATAAGTGGGTAAATTAAATGGTCTGTTAGACAACGAAAAATGATAACAAAAGAATAGAGCAGTTGATAAGAGGGAGCCGGCATGCCAAGGGATGGGTCACTGCAGGTTGAATCGAGTGTTTGCAGTAGAATCACAGAAAAAATGACATTTGGATAAAGACTTGCAGGCACTAAGGGTATAAGCCATTCACATATTTGGAAGAAGAGCAGTCCACAAAGAGGGACGAGCCAAGGCAAAGGCCTTACTGTGGAATCATGCCTGGAACATTCGAAGTAAAGAACAAGGCCAGCGAAGGAGGCGGGGAACAATAAAAGGTGAAGTCAGAGAAGTAACCAGGAGTCAGACCATGTAGTGACTTGTTAGTCATTGTTAGGATTCTAGCTTTCCCCTCTGATTGAAATGGGAAAGCACTGCAGGGCTTTAACCAGAGGAGAGACATGATACCACTGATATTTTAACTAGACATTTTGGTTGTATTGTCAAGAACAGACAGTAAGGAGGCAAGGGAGAGAGAGGGAGACCAGGTAGGAGGCAATTCTAATAACCAAGGGATGGGGATAGCTTGAAACAGTGGAGAAAAGTGGTTATAGTCTGGATATGGGACTTCCTGATACAATGGATATAAAACATAAGAGATAGAGAAGTCAAGAATGACTGCAGAGTTGTTGGTGTATGCAACTTGAAGATTGGACTTGCCATCAACAGAGATAGGAAAGACTACAAGAGCACAAGGATGGCAGTTAGACAAGGAAGTCCATGCTGGACACGTTAAGTACAAGGTGGCTCCCAGGCATCTAAAGCAGAGATGTTGAGTCTGGAGTTTGGGGAGAGAGTTCTAGGTGGAGAGACATTATAGGAGTTATTTCCCATACAGAGATAGTGATTTAAAGCTTTGAGACTAGAAGCTTTACAAGGGAGTTGGGGTAGCTGGAGAAGAATTCAAGGTCTAAGCTTGGTGCACCAAACATTAAAGGCAAAGAAGAGAAGGAACCAAGAATGGAAACAGAAGGAATGTCAAGGAGGTAGTTGGGGGAGAGTGTAGTGTTTTGGAAACCAGGTCAATTATGTATATGAAGGGGAAGGCAATGTTACCTGCAAGCTGACGGGTCAGGCGATATGGGGAATGACAATTGGAAATTGGATTTGGTACAGAGATGGTCCAAGGGTAACCTTGACAAGAACATCTTTGGTAGAGTGATAAGAGTGGAAACCTAATTGGGATGAGTTTAAGAGAGAGTCTGAGGAGACATAGATGGATCAGTAAGTGTAAACAACTCTTTCAAGTAACTTTTTATTTACTTTAAGGAAGAACAGAAACCTAATGAGCTGGTGGGTGATGGACA
Organism: Ailurus styani; assembly: GCA_002007465.1. NCBI lineage: Eukaryota > Metazoa > Chordata > Mammalia > Carnivora > Ailuridae > Ailurus > Ailurus styani. The sequence continues at coordinate 919,075 of LNAC01000177.1, read as the reverse complement.
GTCAAGAGAAATATCTTCTAAGATAGGAGAAATACCATCATATTGCTAGGCTGTTGGAATTGGTGCAAGGGACAGAGGAGAATGTCCTGCTGGGAACACCATGGTGAGTGGGACTAGAGCTCAGCATTAGAGCAGAGGGACTGGCTTTAGAATGGGGCATGGATGGCCCATGGAAGGCAGTGGTGGGAAGACAGAGGGCCTCTGTGCAGAGGCCAGGCTGGATGATGGGAGGGTGGGGGTCTCTAGGGCCTCCCTTTGCACTGTTCTGTTGTTCACAGAGGGAGGAAGGTCACCAACAGAACAGAAAGATGGAGGAGAAGATGTGGAAGGTTGAGGACAGAGGAGAAGGTATGGGCTAGGGAAGCATGACACAAGTGCCAAACACAAGGGCCTCCTTGATGTTCTCGGGCCTGGATTTAACATGAAACCTGTGGGCATGATTATATGTTTTTCTCCAGGGATCTTCCGCTGATGTACACGAAAGGTGGGCAATTTGATCTTTTCTCCTTTGGAAATTTTTTAATGCAGTGATTTAAATGTTTTGAGAATGAAAGATCCACTTCAAACAGTTATGTCTGCCATTTTGCCTTCCAACTTCTTCCCCTCCCTCCTCCCCCCCCGCCCCTTTCTTTCCTCCCTTCTTTCCAAAAGCACTTGTGAATGTGTCATAGGTCCAGAATACAGCTTGAACAACACAGGTTTGGACTGTGTGACTCCACTTATACATGAGGGTTTTTTTCAATAAATATATTGGAAAATTTTTTTGGAGATTTTGCCACAATTTGAGAAAACTCCTGTGGTTCATGAGGTGACCCATGTAGCCTAGAAATAACCAAAAAAGTAAGAAAAAGTTAGGTATTATTGTTAAGAACACAGTATATAATACATATGACATACAAAACATGTATTGATCAACCCTTTATGTTATTGATAGGCTTCCGGTCTGTTGTAAGCTATTAGTAAAGCTTTGGCGGAGTCAGAAGTTATCTGTGAATTTTCACCTGGGTGGGACGGGGTCGACACCCCAACCCTGTGCTGTTCAAGGGTCAACTGTAGTTCTATCTGAAATTGGTTTCAAACAGTCCACATTTCTTCCGTAAACTTTATCGTGGGTGTACAAAGTGCCAGGAGCTCTGTTAGGTACTGTGAAGATGCAAAAAAGGAGCGAAAACCCCTAGGAGCTCATAGAGGGGTGTAGAAGATGACACATGTCTGTGATAATTATAGTAAAAGATGGAAATCTGTAAGGCTCTATTTGAAAATCAAGCAGTGTGAGAATTTCGCGAGGCAGAGCTTATTTTGAGCTGGAAAGAAGAGATCCATGATGATGTGACAGATTGTATCTTCCAAGTGTGGACACACAATATCCCCTATCCGACATGTTCTTTTATGATGAGACATTGATAACTCCTCCCATTCAGAGTGGAAGTTGGTGTTGTCTTCTCTTAAATGGCCTCGTGACTCAGTTGTGCCCAGTAGAAAGGACGCCATATAACTTCTGAGATGAGGGGAGTAAAGGAGAATCAGCTCTGGCTCTGTTTGCTGGGATATCACGTAGAAAGTCCTGAGCCTCCTTGTGGGAAGTCCAGGTGCCCTGAGGCCGCCATGCTGTGAGGAAGCCCAGGCCACATGGAGAGGTTCCTTGCAGTTGCTCTGGTTGACTGTCCCAGCTAAGGACCTAGCTGATGCCCAGCTTCCACAGTGGACAGGTGAGGGAAGGCACCTCCTCACAGTTCTCGCCCCCAGCCGTGAAGTCTTCCCAGCATGGGCCCTAGACATCATGGAACAGAGTCCAGCCATCCTTGCCACAATGAATTCCTGACCTGCAGAATCTGGAAGCATCATAAGATGGTTGTTTTACACCAATAAGTCTAAGAGGGGTTTGTGAGGTTACAGTAGTTATCAGAACAGAGGGTTTCTTGCAAGAGGGAATATTAGAACCAAGTCAGTGTTATGATGTACAGAAAATATGATCATCACTGAGGCTGGTGATTTTCTTGTGTAGGCAACTTTTTGAATTTCCCTTTCACATCTGATGTTCTGGCTTTTGAATGCTCTTTTGCAGAAAAATCTCTAGATATTAGTTTATCTGACTCCAGAACATTTTGAAGATTTTGGAATGCAGCTGTTCCTTGTGATTTCATTTTGTGATGACCACCCACCATCAAATACACTTTAGCAGAAGAGAGTAATTTTCATATAAAAAGTTGACAACTTCCTTAACAGAGTTACTGGTACATTTCTTATAAAACTAATAGTACTAAACAGTACTATTTATGTGGTTGCATAAAAACTTTGTAGAATATACATAGTTTGTAGAATATATACATATGTACTATAAATTGTATAATTTATTTTTATTTTTTTAAGGACTTATCTATTTATTTTGGAGAGGTTGAGGGAGGAGAGAGAGAGGGGAGAGAGTGAGAGAATCTCAAGCAGACTCCATGCCTGCACAGAGCCTGATGCAGGGCTTAGTCCCACGACCCTGAGCTCATGACCTGAGCCAAAATCAAGACTGGATGCTTAACCCAAGTGAGCCACCTAGGTGCCCCTAAATTGTACAACTTACTTTTTTTTTTTTTTAACGATTTTATGTATTTATTTGACACAGAGAGAGATTACAAGTAGGCAGAGAGGCAGGCAGAGAGACAGGGAGAGGAGGAAGCAGGCTCCCCGCTGAGCAGAGGGCCCGATGCGGGCCTCGATCCCAGGACGCTGAGATCATGACCTGAGCTAAAAGCAGAGGCTTTAACCCACTCAGCCACCCAGGCGCCCTGTACAACTTATTTTAAAACTAATTTTTATCTTCACAACACTAATAGTTTTGGTTTGAGCTTTTAAACTTTCATTGACTTACACGAAGAGGAAAAAGGAGACGTTACAAGTATGGTGACTGACTGGTGGCTCATTTACCTGGCTTCCCTGCCTTTTGTTCTGCAGTAGATTAATAGGTGACCAAATGGCGTGATTTTCTCTCTTCTGCCCCCCTCCCCCTGGCTGCATAGATCTGTTAGTGGGTTGCTGCTTTCGCCGATGGGGTGTTCTGTTTGCAAGTTGCTGGGACTAACACTTGCCACCTCGAAGGAAGAACAATAACAGGAGGGCACGGGTGAGGTTTACTGCAAGGGTGTGGGAGCTAACACTTCTTAGGTGCCTTATTCCAGCTCCAATTTCTCTGCAGTGTGACTAGGCCCTGGGACGGCGGGGTCCTTAATGAAGCTCCCTTCTTGTGGGAGGGATTTCCCCGAAGAACATTTGTACCTTTTACCATCAGAAGTGAGAGGGTCATTCACCAGCACAGAGACCAAATCCCACTCCATCAGTGGTTTCTGGAATCATCTAAATGGCCAGTAGGAGACTGGACCTTCTAGGCTTTTCATACATTCATTTGATCCAAGTGCTTCCGTTAACTAGCAGTATACCTTATTTTAAAAAATCCCTGCAGGGGCACCTGGGTGGCTCATTCGGTTAAGTGTCTGCCTTCACCTCAGGCAGGTCATGATCCCAGGGTCCTAGGATCGAGTCCTGAGTGGGGCTCCCTGCTCAGTAGGGAGTCTGGTTCTTCCTCTCCCTCTGCCCCTGCTCTTGTGCTCTCTCTCTCTAAAATAAATAAGTAGAATCTTTTTTTTTAAATTTCCTTTCCATACCTATATTTCGAAAAGAGTTAATACCTTTTAAGACAGTTCATATTCATTAGCTCCTTCTTTCCTTTAAAAAGTTGATGAGGTGGAAAGAACTAGAATTAACCGTCCCTCTTGTGAGATGAAAACTGGAGGTAGTGGATATTTAGGGCACTTGTCCCAGGTCACCCTGATGCCTTAAAAGCTTAACCAGAGCTCCATCGGAGTTTGATTTTCAGCCCTCTGTTCTTCCTCTGTTTTGCATGAAGCTGGCTCCGTAAGGACAGTTACTGCACCTCCTGCCCCCGTCCACAAAAGTCTCCACATTCAGTAGGAAGCTGTGGAACAGAAACACAAGTGTTCTGGAGCAGCGAAATGCAGACCTTGGCTCTCCCACCTGCAGACTGGTTGGTCACCACTCCAGTCTCTTCCCTGAGTCCTTTTGGTGCTTCCCTCCAGGGGCTAAAAATGGAGCGATTATAGGGGGCTTATAAAGCAAGGTGTCATGTAATTGGGAAGTGTCATTAGTCTATTTATTCATGCTCTAAATTCTCCTTATATGTATAGACACATAGTGACCTTATTATTGACAATTACACCGAGTGCTAGTTCAACATGTGAGCAGTTTCAACGCAAGGTGGGTTCCCCATGCTGGATCAGCGTACATGGGATCAGCGTCTTCAGTCCTTCAGGCCTGAATCCCATTTCCGGCAGCTTGTTTTTCTTGCTACCTGTTAAGCATGCAGTAGTAAAGATGTTCGATTTCCAAAGAATAATTAAGCCAAGGACACTGTGTTCCATCTTTGATGAAATGCAGATTTCACATTAAATTCAGATCCTTCATTTTTAAAGGTTGAATAGAATAGCATCTAAAAAAAGAATTCCCACTGGTTAAATTTAGGCTGCTGGAAAAAATAAAAAAAGTTTAATGTAAGATTATTCTTGGTACAGAAACATTTTCACTTGGCTGTGAATTGGATACATTTAAAAATCATTGTCGGCTCTTCCCTTTGGAATGGTGTGTGGGATCATCAAACAAATGTGAATAGACACCTTGGGTTCAGTAATGTTGCTTCCCTGTTTCTACTGAACTGTTTTACACAGTGGGCCAAGTAATGGTGGTTGTCTCTGTGCAGGTGTGTTTGTCCTGCATGACAGGTCAGGAGGAGCTATTGCTGATCTTACTCCCATTCACCTCTACGTTAAGGCTGGGCTTACCCCAGGACCTGGACAGGCAGGACTCTTGGCTTGCTTATTTAAAACTATTAGCCTTGTGGCTCCTTGGGTAGCACAGTTGGTTAAGCATCCGACTCTTGGATTTGGCTCAGGTCTGATCTCGGGGTCATGAGAATCAGTATGGAGTCTGCTTGGGTTTTGCTCGCTCTCTCTCTCTCCCTCTGCCCCCACCTTCCTCTCTCAAATAAATAAATTAATATAAAATAGCAAACAAAACTATTAGCCTGATCTGTACAGGCCGAGGCACTGAAGTACTTTGTGGTAGATTGAGCCATTTCAAAAGACCTACCAATTTATACTCTCTGTTGTGGATCTTATGCATATCATTATAATAATAGATGACACCTCCTGAGCTTGTCCTAGGTACAAGGTACAAGGCTGATAACTTTACACCATGTTTTTCACCTCCTGCTGTGAACATAGAAGTTATTGAGGAACATAAAATGACTCGCCTGGCCAGGAAATAGTCCTGCCATTTGTTATACACAAACGTGACCATCACTGGCTGGGAAAGGAAGAGAGAACAGGGCACATATTTCCTTGAAATCTAGAGATTGTTTTTTTTTTCTTTCTTGCTGTTTTGCCAAAGAAGGAGCTCTAAATACAAAAGAAGGATTTTTTTTCTCCTCTAGTCCTATTGCATTGTATCTCCCAGACTGAAGGAAGAAAGTAAAGACTCGGGCTAGTCCTGACCCCTATGCCTCTAACTCTGTGTGCCCTAACGGACTCAAAAGAAGAAAGTCTTCTTACAGGAGAGGATCTCTCTCCCCAGCCCACCCAGTTCGTGCCAGGCAGAGCTGTTGGCATGTGGCCATTGGGCAGGCTGCCCTTTTATCAGGACTGTTTCCTCCAGCCGTTTGCAAAGCCTTGTCGCACTGTCAGCCTTGGAGGACCTTTCTGGCAGGCACCATAACGCAGTTGGGGTGCCTTGCCTGCTGTGGGCTCTGGGGCTTTGGTCATGAACTAAGACTGTTGACAGAGGAGTGGCTGAGTTATAATCATACCTGTCCTCCTCCCCCCGCAGGCGTGTCGTCAGTATGAGATGACATCATGGATATAAAATAAAAGTCCTTTGAAAAGTATAAAAACATGGGTCAAAATAAGAAAAGAACAAAAAGCACCATGGTTCCAATGATGTCAGAGCCTTCCACCCCAGGATAATCGGAACATTCGATGACCAGTCAAGTTCGCTCTGTAGGCCTATGGGTTTTCACCCAAGTTTTTAAGAGATTTTCTTGAGAGAAAAAGGAGAACAAAAAAGAGCAGTGAGGTCCTATTCTGGGTCTGGTACTGCCGTGGATTTTCTCTCACGCACACATGGCACAGCCTCAAACTGACGTTGTACGTAAGACGTACGCTTAAGACGTACATTGTGAATGTTGAGAGAGGGAGAAAGTACCATCCAGAGGTAGCTGGAACCTCTCTGCTCTGATAGATGGAAGTCAGGTGACCTGGGTCTCTAATCCATAGCAGGGAGCACCCCACATCCCTGCAAGACTTCTGCAAGTTCCCCAAGTTTCTGATGGTTACACAGGTTCTTCTGGTTTCTGTCCTTGGCTTTCTGCATCCTAGAGGCAGACTCTCTGGTGCATAACCTAGCGACACAGCTCAGAGAAACTCAGCCCCTCTGAGGCCAATGGCCAAGAGTATCCATCTCAAACATGCGGTAGATCACTCAAGAGTGGGAGAGAGTCAGTGGGTGAGCAGGTGGGACTCAGTGTATTTGACAGCAGTGAAGCCAGGAGCTCTCAGTCAGGACATTTCCCGAGTCACCACTCCTTTCCGGGGCGGATCGAGAGCCTCTTTCCAAGGGCTGACTCTTCTCCCCGTCCCTCCTCATTTCTGTCTACTCCCCACACCCCCCATCCCTGATCCCACAGATTTCTTCTCCTTGCAGGAACCCCCTCCCACCCCCACTCCCAAACTCTGATGGTGGGTGGGGCTCCTCCCCTTCCAGAAAGCACTCTTTCAAACAATGAAGAGGGCTTCCAAGTCAATCTAGGGAATAAATTGTCTTCCCTTCCTGACAAAACTGTGAAATATTTACGTGTTACCTACAAATTCTGGGGCCTCTCAGGGTTGAACACTGATAACAGAATCATGTCCAATGCACTTTGACTGTAACTCTAAATAGGTCACTTAGTGAAATGTTTCGCTTCGACGCCACAGTGTGGAAGAGCTAGCTAGGCTAGATTCATTCCGTGTTGCTCTGTTATTCTATTGAGAGAAAGACAGGGGAGAAAAAAAAAGCTTTATTTCTGTCAGTGGAAAAATGATGAGCTGTTTAAAAATAATGTAAGGAGGACGCCCACTACTCCTGTCCCTTCTCCAATGTCACATCACATTGATCTTGGTGAGCCAGGAAGTCACTTAGGGCATTCTTTAAAGAGTCATACCGTCCAGGGAAAGAAGGACACCTTCTTTTCACTTCCAATCAGCCAGCCCATCACTCCCGTCCTCCATTTGTAGGTTTGCAGAGTAATTTAAAAGGTATGAGTCATGTTCTGAAAATCAAAAAGTGCATGCAGAGCATAGAAAATGAACCTCGAGCAGGGTAGGAATTAGAGACACAATGTGGCCCTTTGTGAAACATGACAACATCCCTGGGGACCAAGGTTTCTGAGTGTTGTTGAACTGGGGAGGGGTAATGACAGGGTTCGGAGTTTGCCAGAGAGTGTGTCATAACATGGAGATTTGAGGAAAAGTGCAGCGAGCCTTTAATCAGGCCTCCGAGGAGCTTGCTAATGTGGCCCAGTCTGTCAGTTGTTTATGTGGTGGGTGGGCTGACATCAGAACATGACCATTTTTTGTTGGGAAAATTTATAAGGTGTTTATCTAATTTGTGTCTTCTGGTAGGACACATTTGCAGAATGTGAATTATAGAGATTCTAGATTTACCTTTCCCGAAAGATGAATGCTGGAACATTACTTCTACTTGAGGTCACCTCTCTTAACTGGGAACTTCAGTTTCAGTGACTTGGCTTGTCACCCTGGAGGAATATCTGTGAGTCTGAAGAGATCCACTGGGGTCTGCCACATTTTGTCTGGGGTGGGGAGGGTGGCAGGGTGGGGGGAGGGGTATGATTTTGGGCTGCCTATTATGCCTGCTGGACAACACTTTGGGCCCAACCCCACACAAATTTCTACTTGTTATGACTTACACTTTGGCAAGGTAGTTATTACCCTTTTTTTTTTATAGTGGTTCAGTCACAGAGTGTTACAGTCGAGTCTTTGATCCCATCGCCCAAAGTTAACTGTAAAATGTCTGTACGATCCCCTGTATTTCTCCATGACAAAATGACATCATCAGGCAATTCTTATTGTCATGGGTAATTGCCAGAGAGAGGGGAAATAGGATAGAGGGCTAGCATAAAGAATGAAAGTAAACACTCATGGAGAATATTCTGCTTTAGAAGAAGGCCCTGCACTGTAATAGCATAATGATTCCAATCCCGGATCTGTAGTGATTTAATGAAATAAGCAACACGCATTGGTTCTAAACCTATGTTGACAGAGGCAGATTGAATATCAGATATTTCCATTGTAAGGTAGTGATTTTTGTGTCCAAAATGTCATTATCTTCAGAAGATAGACAGTCCTTTGAGGTCGGAAAATACGGGTAGTTTTCTTTTAATGCTCCTGGAGCTTAGCACTCATTGTTTCATCTTGGAAGACACTTATTATTTCCACGTATAGACATCGTAATAGGATTTACATTTTAGCAGTCGGCAGTCCCAAGGCTGTTCCGATAGAAAAGCTGGAGGAGGATGAGAAGACTTCTTATTCTGGCTCTCAGAGATGATGATGGGGTTTACAAAGGACTTCAGCTAGAATGACAAGTTGGACAAGGAGAATTCAAAACCCAGTGCTTTCTAGTCAATGTCATGTTCTGCTTTTAATTAGAATCGGCCTCTTCTCTCTTCGTCATTTGCTGAGCGACACACCTTTCCTTAATTTCTGCGGGGAGAAGCCTCTGCCAAAGCACGATGAAAAAGTCTTGATTTGGAATCATGTCACACGGAGGAACCGAAGGAAGGGGTTGAACTGGCTGGCTTTACCCAAAACAGCTCTCCAGGGTTGGTCCCACGGATTGTACCGTTGATGGCAGAGAGGGCCAAAGCAAACACAAGATCGTGTTCATGTGGCAACTAATGCTATCCTAACTGTATCTGCCAAAGGTAGGAGGCAGGATTTCACTTAGCTCACCTCATATTTTACCATGTCATGAGTTGAAACTTAGGGCCCTTTTCCATACAGGATGAAGAAACCCTCTTTGGTTTTCAATAGAATGATCACCTTGCTGGATATTGATCTGTTGCTTCCTTCCAATTGTCATTGTTGGTCCATACTTCCTCTGTTGGGTTTCAAGCAGTAAAAGCTATTTGGTGTTTGATTTTATTTTAAAGATTTTATTTATTTATTTGAGAGCAAGAGAGCATGAGCGGGGGTGAGGGGCATCGGGAAATGGAGAAGCAGACTCCCTGCTGAGCAGGGAGGCCAACCCAGGGCTCAATCCTGGGACCCCAGCATCATGACCTGAGCTGAAGGCAGGTGCTTAACCAACTGAGCCACCCTGGCACTGCATCGGTGTTTTAAATTATACCTGCACTTCTCATGTTTCTTTGAGGGGAGACCTAGGAAATTATCACGGAATGAAGAGATTCAGCAGCTCTGGTTTAATATTTTCCCGTCCAGAGGTCTGAAATCCTTTTGCTTATTCTAGTCTTCATTTACCCCAACACTAGCTTACAAGATTTCAGAGGCCTCTTTTCCCCATGAAATTCTCCATGTTTTTTTGACTGAAAGAAAAGCTCTCATCATTCACCCAAGAATTCATCCAAATTTGAAGGGGGATAGAAAGTTCAGATGTTATTCCAAATGCATGTTAAAAACAAAGCAAGACCAAGCAAAGCCAAACTATCAGAATGAAGGTAATATAGAACTGAATAGAAAAGAAAATGCTTCCCTTTCGAATAAACAAAATTCACAAGATTCTTTTTCTTGAATATCAGCCTTTTCAAGATTTGGAGTTTCTAGTCTTTGAAAGTCTTGGTTCATTTTCTATCATGGTAACACATATAGATATAATTATTCACCCTAGACAAAGACAAAAAAAAAAAGATTTCCCCCTCTGTTGCTCAGTTTGTATGGCCATTCCAGATGGGGCCCATTATGTAGATGTTGTATTTCAAAAGGGAAACATTTCTTAAAGTTGCTGGAAAAAAATGCCTGTTAAGGAAATAAGAGCTGCTGAAGGGAAAGACATGGGTTCTGTATTTCTTCAGTTAGTGACACAGTCTTGGTCGTGTTCCTCAAGAACTCTGGGGGTTCTAATTGAAATTTTCAAATTCCCACTCTCCCTCCCCCCCAGTGCTATGATAAAAAGGGAGAAAGGATCACAGGACTCCATCTTGGGAAAACCCAATTCTGATTTGGTAGCGACGAGAACAGAGTTGCGCCATTTCGCTGAACGTGTCATTTATTAAAAGTTTTTCTCAGTAGGACAGCAAGCAATTACATGAAGCAGCTGGGTTACGAGGAGGACCCATCACATGTTATTACACGCCGAGGAATTATGGATTAGGGAAAGATGAACAATGTAATTATGCTCGTGGAGTGTCACTTATTAATTTTTAAGGTGAGATTTGCAATAATTTCATAATAGCTGTAAAAATCAGAGCAAATGCCTGGGTTTCTAAGGGTCTCCAAGGTTTAAAATCAGTACAGGGTTTTCATTTTGTTAAAATGTGGTGGCGGGCATGACAACTTTGAGTGTTGCAAGGGGAGTGAAATCCTACCAATGCCGAAGACAAAAATCTCAAACTTTTAATCTAAAATTCTCATTTCATTAACTTTCATTTATCACAACCCTCTTCCCTTCCTGGGTTACTGTAGTGATGGACTCATACAGGATAGCCCACAACTGTCTTGAATTTCCTCTGAGTAATTATGCAAAGTGAAAGACACCATAATCCCTGAAGTCAGTTAACACCTTTTCTGGCTAGACCATCTAATTATTTGAGAAGCATTACCTCCAAGAAGCCTGACAGTCCCTCAAAACTCAGGGCCATCTTTGCCTTTCTAGGGGCCTTGCCCTAAACAGTTTAAAATAATTTTTCTCGAATATTCTTTCTATTGCCTCCTCCACCCTCTTACTTCCGGTTTCTTGTTAGCATGGTTGCTAATTAGGCTCGCTTTTTCAAACAGGGTGAGGACAGTCTCTTGCCAGGTAAGCAGGTGGTATTTGTAGTAAGCAATTAAAATGAGCTTTGCTGAATTAAAAGAAAAAGACTAATAACAATAGTAAAACAACAAGAGCAGCAGATGAGGGTAAAGAACTGACGTGATGGAGAAGTTAAACTGAGTTAATAAACTGTGAGGGGGCCCTGAAAATCCAGCAGGTATAGGCTATGGGTTGTCTGAGCAGTGGCTTTTGGTCATCTCACATAAAAATAAAAATAAAAAAAACCCAGAGGAATCCAGAATCTTCATTATCTTCAATCTGATAAAATTTTAAATTTCCCAGCTGCTACCTAGCTTTAATATTTACCTTTGAGTATTTTTCTCCAAATGGTAATAACTTTTATTTTTCTTAGCCTCTAAATGCAAAACAATAGATACTCACCAGGCAAAATTCAAATTAAGTAAAAAGCTCCCAAAATCCCCACGTGAAAAACTGCTAAAATTTAGTGTCTCTTTTTCCAAGCACTTTCCATAGGACACATGAATATAAATGGCAGATACAGATCTTTATAATTATAGATGTCAATATTATATACATTTTTAATAAAATTTCATTTATTCAGCATAGTATATATTGAGCCTCTATTGTGTTCCAGGCAATGGGATACCATGGTGAGCAAAAACAGACGTGGTGGCTCTTCTTGTGGAGTCCAACAGCCTACTGCAAGAGAGAGATGTTAACTAAAGAATCCTATAACATTGTAAATGTGGCAGTTGCAATAAAAGAAGGGTACATATTATAAGACCTTATATTGGGGACTTAATCCAAGATGCCAGGGGAGGTCTCCTGGAAGAAGTGATGATAATTGAATTTAGATTTTAAGGAGGATAGATGATACCCAAAAAAGATGGGGAGGTCAAGGAGCAAGAATTTCCTGTCCTCGTCTAGGTACATGTAGCTGGACTAAGAATCAAATTGATATGAGACCAATTAACAGAAAATCAAATTTAGTTTCATAGAACGTACTGGGAATTTACACAGTCACAAATTACAAAGATAAGCAACAGGAGGCTTATTGTGGCCTTCTGAGCCAAGGAGAGGGGTAGGGCCTGGGAATACAAAGGGGAGGAAGACCATCAGCAGGAAGGTGAGAGAAGGTATTTGAAAAATAAAGGTTGCCTCATTAAGCAGGTAAGTTTCTTACCTAAAGAGGAATCTTTTGTTAATAGCTGTCTTCTTGGTAGAGGCTCTCCTTTCCCATGTAAATTTAGGCCTTTGAGGGGAGATAAAGAGCTCCTCTTGAATCCCCTGGGTTGTGATTACCTTTAACTCAAAACTATTATGTTCAGTGCCCAAGTGGCCCATCTTGGGGTAGCCTCCCCTTGGCCCCTGCAGGAGGGAGGGGAAAAGAAGGATCCAGAGCAGCTGAGCTGTCTAGGTAGAGGAAGCTGCTTGATTAAAGGCTTTATGGTAAGAGGGGGCATGTGCATTTGAGAAAAATAAGCAAGGCTAATATCCAGAGAATAAGTTTGTCACCGTGGGAGACAAGTTCAGAGTCCCAGGCTTTGTGGCGCCTTGTAGACCCTGCTGGGACTTGGTTCTCAGCCTCAAGAGTAATGGAAACTGTTTCAGGCATGAGGGTGACATGTGTTTCATCAAGCTCAGCCTGGCTTCAGGGCAGAGGGCTCCCTAGTTGCAAGAGGATTCCCTGGGAGGCTGTCATGGTAGAAGGGAGAGGGAGGTGACCATGGACTCGGGTATTGGTGGTGGAGCTCGAGAGGAAAGAACTGGTGATGTATTGCATGTAGGAGAGTGTAAGAGAGGAGTCAAGGGAGATTTCATTTGCCCAGTTTCTTCTTTGGTGGCCTTTAAACCTTCCACCCATTTGACTATAGCACTCTCTCTTTCTTATTGAGTTGTAGTATTTGCTTACAGATTGTGAATCTTACCCCTTTTTGCATTACATGTTCTGAATATTCTCTTCTCATGTTTTACGGCCTTTTTTAAAATTTGTTTTGCACAGTTAAATTTGTCTGTCTTGTCCTGTTCTTCCAGATTTTGCATCTCCTAATGCTTTTATGATAATGATAATGTTTGATTGTCTTGTGTGTGTGGGTTATGTTAGAAGGTAGGGGTTGACCTTCTATTTCCTAGGTAGGAAAAAAAAATTACATTCACCTCAGATATCCTCTTTTCCCCACTAATTTGAAATAAATTCCCATACACACCCACACCCGACATACACACGGACACATACATGTATGGGAAATGGTCAATACGTTATTCTAGCTCATTGTTTTTGTTGACTTTTCTTGTGCTAATCACGTGCTATTTCAGTTAGTATAGCTTCACTTAATTTTTAAAAACAATATTGTTAATTTTTTTTGTACGTTTTCTTTTCCCCAGACATCCAGAGAATTACCTTGTCAGTTCCATGAAAGAAACTGTGGTTGTTTTACTTGAGATTGCACTGGATTTACAGGTTAATTTGGAAAGAATTGACATTTTTATCACAAAATTTCTTCCTATATAGCCATGTGGCTTGTCTACATTTATCCAAATCTTCTTTTATGTCCTTCAGTAAAGTTTTATGATTTTATTCATATAGGTCTTAAGGCGAAAGCATTTTGTTTGACTTGAGTTATCTGGTGGTTTCCTACTTGTTCACTTCAGTTAAGTGTGTATGAACAGACCTGTCTCTCTGTTGAAAATATCTAGGCTGATAATTTGGAGAAGTTTGTATACCTCAGATAATTAAGATGTGTCCCCTCTCTCTAAAAGGTTTGACATTTGTTCTAAGCCAGTGGGTATGGGGAAGGTAAATTTTCCTTTTCTTGGAATAAATACCTTTTTGGAGAATTTCAACTCAATCTCTGTGCAAGTGATAGTCTGCCTTCTCTAGGGCAGTGTTCAACATGGACAGAGGCTACGGACCTATGGCTGTGTATCTCCATCTTCAGAAACACACTGTGTAATATTTTGGAAATAATCTGGTGTAATTTTCCTGCTGGTGCGTGTTCAGGGCTCAGCTTTAGAACCACTCATCTTCATTCTTGTATGTTCATTTGCTTGCCGATCTTTTTCTGGCTTCCTACCTCTTCGATTCATCGCAGGGCTGAGGAAGTCTAGCGATAGGCCCTCAAGAAACTGACCCTGAAGTTCATCTTCTAAGTTCTTGAGAGACATTCTCTTCTTGCCCCCCACGAACCCACCCGCTCAGGCAAAGAGAAGAGTTACCGGTAGGTATTATGGCTGATCGTTCACACGGGGGCACGTACAAAAAAAGCTTAAAGACTCCAAGCATGTTTCTCTGTTTGATGGATCCAGCATTCTTTGTTCAAACAGCTCTGCTCAAAACGGTTCTTTCAGTGTCCAAGCTACGCCTGTGTCTGATATCGCGGACTTCATGTAAATTAGAGTGACGTGGTGAATTCCCTAGGAGGGCTGGCGGGGACAAAGCTGAGTTCCCTCAACCTCTCTGTCTCCTCTGTTTGCCCTCAGCCTCTCCGATGTTGCTTGCTTATGAGAGTCTATCAATGGTAACTTGTGTCTTCATTTTGTTGCCATAGCCTGGGCTCTGCAATTTGCAGCTTACTGTCGATTTCATTTAGGGTTAATACTTTCCTATTATACCTATTGTCTGGCCCTCACTCTCCTGCCTGGTACCGTAATACACTGCTTTCAGTATTCTGATGGGATCGCATGGGTCTGCCATCGCCAGCTTGATTTTTAACAGGAAGCCAGGACAATAAAGGCCTTGAGAAAGCAAATGTGAGAAATGCATGCTTCTGTCTGGGGACGTTAGTGCAAAATGAAAACAATACTGTCTTTTTGCTGGCTTCTGCCACCCCACTTTCACCAGCGAGGAGCTAGCGCCCTTCTCTGTACTATGGGCACAAAGAAAAATGGCTTCAGGCATCAGAGGCTGAGCTTCAAGATACAAAATACGTTTCCTTATAAATATGTAATTGCCACCTGTCAGCTGCTTTCTTTCCTTCCATTTAGTGCTCAACTCTAAGCAAGTTTGCATACCTTGATTAATAATAATAGTAGTAATACGTAGCATTTTAAAAGAGAAATTCAGAAAACCTAGTGGGCAGGTAATTGTCGACAACCCCTTTGTGCGTTAATTGAACCTAAGTGGGTGATGCACTACGGTTTCCATGGGGGGATCAGCTCCATGCAGAGCCGGCCTGCGAGGAAGGGGCCTCTGGTTCCTTCCAGACCCAGTTAACGATGCTCTCTTTAATAATGACAAGTTAGCAAGACTTTAAACAGCATTTGGAAACACTTAGGGGAGAAGAACACTGTAGAAGGAATTCTAAGTTTTCAGTATTCTGAAGGGCGAAAGTAGGAAGGTCAGAAAGGTCTCTGTTTGAGCTGTTAGACAATGTCAGGTACCTAGTTTCTAGCTTTCCTTAGAAGGTCCTATCCTCCTTCACTGTGGTTACCCAGTTGTTCTTTCTGACTCCCCTTTCCTTACCCCGGTCTTTATCGATACTCTTCTCTACCCTCACGTGCCTTCTCCATCTTGTACTGAAAGAGACGGACATTTAGTTGTTCCCAAAATTCTGTTTCTCCTTTTGCCAGTCCTAGTGTCTTGGCGTGGCCCATGGTCGCCTTCCTTGAAACTACATTTCCTCAGCTCCTTTGTAGCTCAGATTCTGGCTATAAATTAGGCTCCACTGATGGAAGTTCTCATAGGAGATTTAGAAGAAGAGGGACAGGGGGTAGTGGCCACATCTTGAGCTGATCTCCAGTCTCTGAGCACAGCCTCTTCTGTCCTGCTTCTTGCTACAGCCGAGACCTTAGGCTCGGCTGCGGCGGTAGTGCTGCCTTTGTGTTTGCAGCCCCTCAGCAAGGCTGACTCTGGGTTGTTCTGGGAGTCCTTCCGGAAGCTCATCTCTCACCTTCCAGTGATGTCACAAGCCTTTCCACTCCTGTATGAAACCCATTTTGCTTAAAATAGGTGGGATAAATTCTGGTTCCTGTACTGCCCCTACTGCAAATAACGTGGATTATGTCCAGTCCCATGGAGTTTGAGGGTAGGGACTATCCTGATAAGGTAGGAGGCCCTCACAGAGAACCAACGAGTCCCGTGTGCCAGGCTTCACGGGAGGAGCTTGACATACATCCTTTCATTGGCTCACCCCAGCCACCCTACAAGGTGGGCATCACCGCCGTTTTGTCGAGGTCTCAGTTTACAAAAGTGAGGTCAGGGGGGGTCAATCACTTGCCTCAGGCCACAGAGCTAGGAAGTGAAATCCCATCCTTCCTTCAAGCCTTGTGTCTTGTCCCAGCTAGGACCAAAAAATGGTTAGAATCTCAGTAATAACTGTTGCCTACTAAGATCTCAGGATCAAGTGGGGAGACAGAAAGATATGACTTCACTTCATTGACTCTTCCCTGTGAATGTCTGCTCTGCCATGCTGAATTAGACTGGCCCCTGCATACAAGGCAGACCCATTTGCTCCTCATAGTCTCCCCTTTGCTCCCCTTATTTGACTCTAAGTAGGAATAGGTGCTATCTGTAATCAGTCTCTTATAAGGACTGCCAGTGGCTAAAGATTTCATTATACTCTATCTTTTTAAAAAATAAAGCCCCAGTGCATGTGTTATGAAAATTCCAGAAGCTCCCACAAGGCAGGTGTGGAAATGAGGACTGGGACCTCTCCTGCAAGCAGCCTGATTCTCGCCTGCTCTTTCCCATTCCTTTGCTTCCACTGACTTGGCTGGAGTTTGTTTTTGTTTTTGATTTTAAAGATTTATTGATTTGGGCGCCTGGGTGGCTCAGTGGGTTAAAGCCTCTGCTTTCTGCTCAGGTCATGATCTCAGCGTCCTGGGATCGAGGCCCCCATCGGGCTCTCTGCTCAGCAGGGAGCCTGCTTCCTCCTCTCCCTGTCTCTCTGCCTGCCTCTCTGCCTACTTGTAATCTCTCTCTCTGTGTCAAATAAATAAATAAAATATTAAAAAAAAAAAAAATAAAAAATAAAGATTTATTGATTTGAGAGAGAGAGAGCAGAGGGAGGGGCAGAGGGAGGGGGAGAGCTAGAATCCCAAGCAGACTTCCCGCTGAGCGCAGAGCCCCACATAGGGCTCCGTCTCACGACCCTGAGATCATGACCGGATCTGAAACTAAGATTTTGCCCCTTAACTGACTGAGCCACTCAGGCACCCCTTGGCTGGCGTTGTTTAGGCCTCAGGAGAGCCAGGCTTCTCACTGGGAGGCTCTCTTCTCTCTCAGGCTGTCCAGGCCATTGCACCAGCATGCACTTTAACTGGCTCATCTTGACTCAGGGTCTTCGCTCTAGATGAGCTTTTCATCAAACCAGATTGGGAGACCTATGATTTGGGTTCTGTGCTGTTGGGATTCTAAGGCATTTCAACCTTGCTAACCTAAATAAGGGCATTTTCCATGGGTCTAGCTTAGCTCCTGACTTTACACTAGAGGTTGAGGTGGGGGTCAGGAAGCTAAGAAGAAGTTATTAGGCGACCTTGCTTGGCATTTTTTTGTACACGTACACCCTTCAGGGACCTTCGAGGAAAAGGACTGGAGAAGCCAATACAGAATTCCAGTACTATTGCAGTTCTCCTTCATGATCACCCCCTTATTAGCTCTCTCTGAAACCTTCTCGCACAGTGTCTTTGCTGGCGCCTCCAACCCTCCCCTGGCCCGAGTGAAATGGGGCTCCTGTAAGGCTCAGCTCAGTGGTTCCCTCACCGTGAAGCCTCTTTAGACCTGGCCAACAGAATGAATCCTTTTGTTTTTAGCAGCCCACGAGCTTTGTCGACACAATGGAAATAGTCCTACAGCTTTTAACACAGTGCACTGTAATGAGGTGTTTACTTCTCTGGGTTTCCCACTACGTATTGACCTCCTTCAGGAGAGTGACTACATCTTATTCATCTCTTTGTCCTCCAGAGCTACATAAATATTTGCTAAATCACATTGCATTCCCACCCCCCATTCATTGCAGTACAGAGTTCTTTGATTTTAAGGAGCCCATGGTTGGAAGATGCACTTTGATTTAATAACTGTTTGGGGGTGGATAGATACAATCACATGTGTGTGTATTCCATTAAATTTATGACTGACGAATGGGGATTCTGGACCCCAGGTCTGTAGTTTGAACACTCGCTCCCCTGCTGACAAACTATGGCCTTGAGCAAGCGCTGTAACTACTCTCTGCCTCAGTTTCTTCACTTATAAAATGGAACTGAGAACTGTGTCTACCACACAGTGTTGTGAAGAACAAATGAACGAACACTTGTAGGGCATGTAGAATGTATCCTAGCACACAGCAAGGTTAGTTAAATATTTGTTTTAATTATTACCCCAATATCTGATACAGTAAAATACAAAATAAAAAAATAATAACTACCCGAGACTCAAACAATTTAACATTCTTTTTTTTTTTTTAAGATTTTATTTATTTCACAGAGGGAGAGAGATCACAAGGAGGCAGAGAGGCAGGCAGACAGAGAGAGGGGGGAAGCAGGCTCCCCGCTGAGCAGGGAGCCCGATGCGGGCCTCGATCCTAGGACCCTGAGATCATGACCTGAGCCGAAAGCAGAGGCTTTAACCCACTGAGCCACCCAGGTGCCCACAATTTAACATTCTTAAAAGCTGGCTCAAACAACTCTTCGTTCAGAGCACTTTCCGTAGCACTGGTTACCTCCAGAGCTGGCGTTTCTTCTCCAGACACGTAGAAGGTTATTCTTTGTGCCCTCTGCATAGGGACCTTGCTGGCTTTTCTTGCATTATCATTTTTCTCCCTTCTCATCGGTCTTTATTTCCACCTGAAGGCCGGCTCAGGACCTTGTATGGTGCGTAACATCAGCTGGCAGGGAATTGAACAAACAGTAAGTACCTAATAAAATAGTAAATGAACAAATGAATCACCATCAGAACCCACACACAACACCTGGATTCAGTGACTAGATACTGTATAGTCAGATACTTGGAGCCAGAACCAACAGGTCAACCAACAAGCCCCCTCCTTTCTGTTCCAACTCTGACAGGCACATACTCCTGTTTTGGGGACAGGTCTAAATGGGTATCAGGTTGCACCTGCATCTTGTATCTGTTTCCTCGATTCTTTGCCTCGATCTCTTCCCTTTTCCAAGTTGAGGTATGGACACATTTCTTCGGGCTCCTCTTCATTATGGTTTTTCCTTTTTTTTGAGACAGAGAGAGTGGAAGTGCATGTGAGCGGGGGTAGGGGTGGGGAGAGGGGCAGAGGGAGGGAGAGAATCCCAAGCAGTTTCCACGCTCAGTGTGGAGCCCGATGTGGGGCTTGATCCCACAACCCTGAGATTTGACCTGAGCCAAAATCAAGAGTCACACACCCAGCTGACTGAGCCACCCAGGCGCCCCTGCTCTTCTTCCTTATTCATTCAGTTCTTGCTCCACTTGGTGCTTTCTGCCTGCCACCTCACTGCCCTCATCCCCACTCTCCTACATGAGCCCTTGGCCTGTGCATGTGACAACTATCTCCTCATCTTCTTTCCATCCAGAATTTTCAGTTGACCATTTATACTTTTGATGCCGTCTTTCTTACTTAGGTGTTCTGCCCTGTGAAGGCCTGAGTTTGCCTGCATTGTTACCTCCCCCACAAATCCTCCAGGTGTTACTGTTGGAAACCATTTAACCAATATTTGGATAAAATATTGGCACTGCCTTGTGTGAATTGTTACATAAGAGATGAAGAGCATAGATCATATGGCCAGTACAATCGCTCGTTCTTGCATTTATTAAACACCTATAGAGCCTGTGAGACAGAGTGGCAGATGTTGACAGTCTAACTGGATTAAAAGGTATTAAAATACATCATTACTTGCAAACTCATTTGACCTGGCATTTCAGACACTTGGTGAAGGGACCATCCACTGGGGGAGATCTGAGTAGTCACAGTTGACTTTCATCAAAAGAGGGGAACATTCCCAACTTTGAAGGACTAGAAGATTCAAGCTAGTGGTGGAGAGGTGGTCAGGTATTCAAGAAGAAGAGTGTGGTGGAGAGGCAGGAACGAGCATGCTGCATGTGGGAGTGAGACCAGTTTGACTGGAATGGAGAACAGGAAGTTTGAATGCTAGGTCCAGGTATTTGATGTAGACTGAATCAGGTTTCTGAGGGGGAAGTGATGTGATGGACTCAGGAGAAGATAATCTCCTTAAGTTTTGAAAATACAATCGGAGGATTGGAAGCATAGCCCAAAGGAGAACAGCTGGGAACCCCCTGCCCATGGTGAATGAGTCAAGATGGCAGTATGGGAATGGAGAGACAACATGGACATGAAGACACTCAGAAAAACTGAGCCTTACAGATCATCCTTTTCGTTATTTGGTTAGACTTTCAGCACATTTTCTTGCATGTGGAAAACCCATAGTTGCTTTTACTTCACATTTCTCTAATTATTCTGGCCCCCCATATCTCCTTAGCCCTCCTTATATGCTGTTCACATAGAGTACAACCATGTCATAGTGTGGTGGTGCTATGATGGTTAATTTTATGTGTCAACTTGCCTGGGCTACAGGAGGCCCAGATAACAAATTAAACGTCAATTCTAAGGATGTCTGTGAGGGGTGTTTCTGAATAAGATTATAGCGTTTGAATTGGTAGACTCAGTAAAGAAGACTGCCCTCCCCAATGTGGGTGGGCATCATCCAATCTGTTGGTGACCTAAATAGAGGTAAAGGTAGAGGAAGGAGGAATTCACTCCCCCCCCCCCTTTTTTTGCCTCATCACTGGAGCTAGGACATCTCATTTCATCTTTTCCTGACCTTGGGCTGGGATTTACCACCACCCTCACCCCCCCCACTCCCCCGCCCCACTCCCCTGGTTCTCAGGCCTTCTGACTCAGGTTGAATTATTCCATGCAGCTTTCTGGGGTTTCCAACTTACAGATGGCAGATCGTGGGACTTGTCTGCCACTATAATCTCTTGAACTAATTCCTCCTAATCACTCTCTATATAGATAGGTAGGTAGGTATATAGGTAAGTAGACTGGTTTCTGTTTCTCTGGAGAACTCTGACTAATACAGGTGGGGAAAATTCAATCATATAAAACACAGGTTTCTTTTATTGGGTTGTGTGATGTTGGCGATGGGCAGTAATGAAAGACCAGGAAGACCCTCACGGTTGGCTGGGTGGCCTGGGACTTCTGTGAATCTTCCTTGTTCCAGCTGGAGTATGGCATCATGAACGACAGATGCCTGATGCCCTTCCCTTCTCTGCCACACCCCTCCCCACTTGTAGCAAGAAAAGAAGAACTGGAGCTGAATGGGGAATAGGAGCCAACCAAGAATCAAAGCCTCCTCCCCCATTTCCCTTTACGCTCAGTGTTTGCTGTGTATTTTTGTGACATTGTTAATTCCCCCAGGAGACGTCTTTTTTTTTTTTTTAAAGATTTTATTCATTTATTTGACACAGAGAGAGAGATTACAAGTAGGCAGAGAGGCAGGGAGAGGAGGAAGCAGGCTCCCTGCCGAGCAGAGAGCCCGATGCGGGCCTCGATCCCAGGACGCTGAGATCATGACCTGAGCCGAAGGAAGAGGCTTTAACCCACTGAGCCACCCAGGCGCCCATCCCCCAGGAGACGTCTTATTGAAGCTGGCCTGGTGAGGACTCCACTGTCTCAGCCACATGTAGGACCTGGACAAACATCGCTGATATTTTTTTCTCATTTGCCTGAACTTTAAAGGTCTTTTAGCTTGCTAGAATGGTTAGCACTCATGAAAGCTGCTAATATTCTCTGCTGTTGTTTGATGATGTTCAGTTTCCTTTGAGATCCTGCCATGTCTTGCACTTTTCCTTATGCCTGGCGTAGATGCTCACTAACTGGTGGTGGAAAGGACTGAATGAGTAAATGAATCCCCTGGAGTGTTAGTTGCAGCAAAGAGCTCATAAAGACAACCTAACTTCTTGGACTGATTGTGATTTTTGAAGGACTAAAAATAAGTGTATTCACAAGGATGCAGATAAGGCCATTTGGGACATTAGCATCGATGTAGCTTAAGCACCCAATCCAAGTTATATAGACTTCAGGTTAAATGTTTGGAGGCGTGGCAGATCTGTAGACGTTAGGGTTCATCTACTCTTGGTCTTCCCACTTCTTAACCGACCTTTAGAGGAAAGAAGTGACTTGTCCAAGAAACTGTATCTGGTGGTAACACCTGAAAAAATGTCTGGAATGGGCAATCTCTAAATCTGCTCTCAGGCTGCTGTATTTGGGACCGCCTCCATCAGAGACCCACGGGGAGATGTGTGCCTGCTGCTCGAACTTGCATTGCCCAAACTACCCCTGCTCCAAAGTCGTTTGCCAGTAGCTCTTCCAGATGTTTGCCGGTTGATGGAACAGAGAAAACAGAACTGCCAGCAATAGGAGAAAGATTAGGGCTGGAAGGAGAGGCCAGGGAATGTGGGACTAGGACACTGGTAAGGGAAGGGGGCCTAAGAACCAAGGCAGTGGTGACCCAAGTTGTTATCGATTGAAGGTGTGTGTCCCTGCCCCCCCAGTGTGATTGTACTGGGAGACGGAGACTTTGGGAGGTAATTAGATTTATATGAGGTCAGGAGAGTGGGTCTCAGTGATGGCACTTAGCAGTCTTACAATAAGATGACGAGACCAGAGCTCTTCCTCTCTCTTCCAAGAAAGCAGCTGTCTAGAGGTATCAACTCCATCAGCACCTTAATTTTGGACCTCCCAGCCTCTAGAACTGTGTGAAATAAATGTCGGTTGTTTACACCACCCCGTTGATAGTATTTTGTCGTAACAGCCTGAGCAGACTAAGTCACAGGCTGATGCCCTGTGTGTTTGAAGAGCCCCTTCCTGCTGCCGGGGCAGAAAAGAAATCTAAGTTTCCAGTGAACCAGATATTCCAAAGAATGTTTGCAAATTTATTCAGAGATTTTTTTTTTCCAGTTAAGTATTTGAACTGGGACATGATAAAAGTGGGTCTTTATTTTTTAATTAATTAATTTTTTTGCCCAAACTGTGGAGAGACAGGGAAAATTATCCTCAGAGAAAGAGAAAAGAAGCAGCCTTGCAGAGCAAAAGCAAGAAGTGGACCCTCCGAGGCGGGGGATAGAATATCCGTTCGTTCCTGCTTGCCAGTCCCGGCCTGAGTGCCCAAGTTCTTCCTGTTTCACTGACGCTAATTTTTTTTTTTTTTAAAGATTTTATTTATTTATTTGACAGAGAGGGATCGCAGGTAGGCAGAGAGGCAGGCAGAGAGAGAGGAGGAAGCAGGCTCCCCACTGAGCAGAGAGCCAGATGTGGGGCTCAATCCCAGGACCCTGAGATCATGACCTGAGCCAAAGGCAGAGGCTTTAACCCACTGAGCCACCCAGGCGCCCTCACTGAAGCTAATTTAAATGAGTTTTGTTTCTTGTAATCAAATCATCCCTGGCTGATGTCTGGAGTGACTAATCACAATTCTTCACCTTCCTTCTCCCACAAACTGAGAAACACCTTATCTGAGAATACGAAGAGAACCAAAATAAGCAACAATGAGGCACTGGCAATTAAGCTGTTAAACTGTTTACTTTTATTGTGGCTTTGTTACTCATTGGCAAACCACTTCTCATGTCTTACGTTTATATAGTTATTGCTCTATCAAAATGCACCTGGAGGTCTCAATACCCAAGTTAATAATTTTTTAAACTTGTTTAAAATTTAATGTCTGTGGACATGGGTAAAGTAACCCAGTCCATTTGGAGGTTAATGGTACAATGTCAAGACCAAGAATGGGTTTTGGCCACTCAGGGCTGAGTCACTACTAGCTGAAGGACTCTGGACTCTGGACTTTTCCCCCCAAAAAAGTCATTTAAGCTATTTGAATATTATTGTCTTTGGTTATCCCTAAAATGGGGACAGTAATATTCTCACCATTAGATTGTTATGAGGAGTAAATGACTTTGTCTGTGTAGAACACTCCTCCTTGACACATAATAGATCCCAATGAATGGTAACTCCCCCCCCCTTTTTTTATCATGGCCAGATGAGTTCTATCCATTGACATAAACGATCATTTTCTCAGTTCGTCAGAACTTGAAGCATCTCTGCTGCCCGGTTTATTTTTGCGAAGTTCAAAATAGATGAAAATTGACTTTCACATGAATGATAACCCCCTTTCAAGGTGTGCTGTCTCTTCTATTATTCCAAAAAAAGCCCTGGATTATTCCTGACCTTAGAAAGAGAAGACAGTTTCTTTTTTTATTTTTATTTTCTCCCCCAAAGGCAGTTGACTAAATGTAAATCCTAACTCAAAGAGTTACTGGTAAATGATTGCTGTGTTATGTAGAGTGATGACTGGGGCATGGAGGTGTGAGGTCTTTGAGAAAGCAACAGGAATAGTGTCGTCTTTCCATTCTTTTTACAGTCAGCTGGAGGGATTCCGATTTGATTTAGGTACGATTTAGTTTGTAACTGGATTAAACTTTGCACTCCATTAAAAACCAATCAGCTGACTTGCCCTGTGGGAATTTTGCTTTTATGAAGAAGACTTCATTTCAGAGCACCCCCTCCCTTTTTTCCCCCCTTTCAGATGAGTTATTTAGCCTACAGCTTTCCTGCTTTCCTTTATTGGTGTCTCGTATCTTCATTTGAATAAGGACATGAGTAAATTACAGAATCCCTGTTGGCTATGGTTTTGTTCTTTGGAGTGGAGATGAATTTCTTAAGAGTTTCTTTTCATCCCTTGTACTGTGAATTCTGTCACTGGGGAAGTTGAGAATTACCGTGGTGGGTCTAAGAGTCTGGGTTTAAGAAGAGAATGGAATATGTCTTTAATAGCAGATATCAAATGATTATCACGCAGAACATTTGGAGAAAGAGCTTGGTGACTCCAAACAGGGCCAGAGAACACACCTGATTGATTCTGAGAGTATAAAACCTGTACACTATTTCTTCCACACTTATCATGGACCTATACACATGTATAGGCTTGAAAATGTACTTTTTTTTTTTTTTTAAGCTAGAGGGAGCAAGCCTGGCACAGGGAGGGACAGAGAGGTAGATGGAGAGGGAGACAGAGCATCTTTTTTTCTTTTTTAAAAGATTTTTATTTATTTGTCAGAGAGAGAGAGAGCATACAAGCAAGGTGAACAGCAGAGGGAGAGGGAGAAGCAGGCTCTCTGCAGAGCAGGGAGCCTGATGCAGGAATCAGTCCCAGGACCCTCAGATCATGACCTGAGCCGAAAGCAGATGCTTAACCGACTGAGCCACCCAGGCTTCCCAGAGACAGAGAGAGAATCTTAAGCAGTCTCCACGCCTATGGAGTCTGACCGAGGCTCAATCTCAAGACCCAGAAAACATGACCCAAGTCAAAATTGAGAGTCATCCCCTTAAAAATCGAGAGTCAGCCCCTTAACCGACTAAGCCACCCTGGCACCCCAGTAAGTGTACCTTTAAATAGCATGGTCTGTCAATGCATGGACTGTAGTCAAGCTCTTATATCTGGGTATGCCTCTGGACATTTATTTTAGAAGGTCACCTGTTCTCATTTTGCAATAGTCATAATATTAACAACAAATAAGACTAAAATAAATGGCAAGAATCGTACAATTCACCACTTCCCCAGAACTGTACCAGGCATGTGAGGTACTCATTACCTCTTTTAATACTCAGAGCCACCCTATGAAGTAGGTTCTGTCGTTCCCTTCTCTTTGCCATTGAAGATCACCTGAAGTCCCTTGCCCGGGGCCACATAGCTGGTGTGTGGTGCAGTGAGGTTCAGACCTGGACGGCTGGTCTGCTGGGCAATTGTGTACTTGGTATCCAAGTCCACAGATGATAACTTGCTTAGCAAAGTCAGGCTGGACTGATTAGTGATGTGGGAACTCTTCAGCAGATAGGACGTTTAGAGCAGTTGAAAATTAGGTCAGTGACAGATGCTGTCGAACGCGAAAGTTCTTATAGACTGCTTGCTTCGTTGGTCAAAGTCAATTTTAGAAAGGTGCCGATTCGTCGTCGACACATTCGTTTCGCATTATGACCAGATGCTTAGTCAGTACTTGAGAGTGTTTCCTCTTGATTCAGTCTAATGGGAAATTAACAAGTGATTTTTGGGGAAAGGAGAAAATATGAAAGGGCTGGGGTAGGGTACAGATAATAATCTTGTTCATAAAGGAGCTGCCAACTGCCTTCCCCCACCTCCCCCAGCATCCCAGTTGCTTTGTTTTGATTGACACAAAACTCTGTTGTTTGTCCAACTGTTGCCAAGTGACACTCTGGCATTTGCATAGCCAGGAAGTCCTGGAAAATAGGGCTCCAGCATTTCCTCGTATTATTTTAATAGTAATTAGGAGTAAAAGTTATTTTTAGCCTTCTGGCAGTAAATTATTTATTGCAGCTTCTATTTTAACTTCGTAAATAAAGTTCTATTTCCTGGTTGCCTGGAATGAGAAGTTTATGACATAACTGAGTAGATTTCTGTGTGGTTTTTATGAGACAAATTCCAGGATTGAGTAGCAGTAAATTCTTCATGGAAGAATATTTTCAGTGGGAACATAGACGGGAAAAATTACTCACTACGACCCATTATGACATACAAAAATATAACACTTTTCTTGTTCGGATTGTTTAAAATGTGCAAAGATTGGTGATTTCTATGGAATCAGAAAAATCCCTACTTTGTTCTGGCAAATTAGTATGTGTCGCTTTGGCTCTGCATCTTTCTTGGTTACACACTAGCTCTGGTTCTATTTTAGTATACCAAGTATATTTCATCTTTGAATCAAGCGAGAATCCATGAGGATATTACAGCGTGCCTGTGTATTATTTTTCTTGCTGCTTTAGAATGTTCTTTGCTTTTTATTTTACTGTCCCTTGTCCTCTTTTGTAGTCTCATTAGCTGTTGCCTGGGAAGGAAGGGCTTGACACCCAACCATTGTGTATGTCTAGGGTACACTTGCTCTCTGATAAGCACTGTGAGAGGGACTCAGGAATGAACCAGACACAGTCTGTCCCCTCCAGAATAAGGTAGTGGAAGAGTCACCAGTGAGAGTCCTCTATGGGAAGGAGGAAGAAAGAACGAGAAAGAAAAAGTCTTCTTTTTTTTTCTTTAAGATTCTATTTATTTGAGAGAAAGAGAGAGTGTGAACAGCTGGGGAGGGGCAGAGGGAGAAGCAAGCTTCCTGCTGAGCAAGGGGACTCGATCCCAGGACCCTGGGATCATGACCTGAGCCAAAGGCAGACGCTTAACCGACTGAGCCATCTAGGCGCCCCACAAGAAAGGGGCTTCTTAAAATATGCATAGCCACTTGGAAATCTACTCCGCTTCTCTCCAGAGTTTTAGGGTAGAGATATTGACTTGTTGTCTATAGAATCTGCACCAGAAATACCAGTGACTTAGCAGCTATTGACCTCTACCTTGGGAACTTTCAAAATTGAATATCTCATATTCTATTCCCTTGGTAGGTTAAAGAATGCTTTTCTTACTTGACATATTGCATAAGTTAACAGTTTCTGAAAAGCCCTAATTGACTTATCAGAAACAATCTCTGAATGCACAGCAAATGCAAAGTCAATCAAAGAAGTCTCTTGCAGGAAGCTCAGTGCCAAGCGATTTAAACATGCCTCTAAAATGTGGGTTTTGAGCGTGTTTCTTCCTCGTGGATTAAGAAGATATGATGTGCCTGAAGCCTAAACAGAACCAGAGCCATTTATGGTTTCGTTTGTACTCTACCCCATTCTCATGGCCTTTAAGTACACTTGTTTGTATTTTGGTTGAACAAGGGAGGTGATTGTCTTCAGGATGTGACCCTCTCAACTATACGTATACACAGGCTTTTCTCATCTCTGTGAGGTCATAGAGATACCCCCTCAACCAGTAAGTTCCTGAAATTTGGACTGGGTTTTGGACTGGGGAGTGCACCAGTCAAATCCCCATCCCCTCGGATGTCCGTAGGCCTCAGTTCCTCCTGGGTGTTGGCTGGAGGCTTCTGTGTTCCCACCACATGTCCCCCTCCATAGGGCAGCTCAGAACATGGCAGCTTGCTCCCCCCAGAGGAAGGGATGGGGGGGAGGGGGAAAGAGAGAGAGAAAAGAGAGAAAGAGGTTGAGATTGAATGAAAAAGCAAGAGTGCCCCGAAAGCCACGATCTTATAATCTGATCTCAAAAGTGACATATCATGACTTCTGCTGTATTCTAATGGACATACTGACCACACCTGATACCGTGGGAGGGGAGACTACATGGGTGTGAGAACCCCCAGAAGCAGGGATCACCGGGGGCCATCTTGAAGGCCGGCTTTCCTAGGATGCGGTTTATGGTTTGGGAAACCTACTGGTAAAACTTTACTGTTTATGTTATGTTGGCGATGGATACTGTAAGAATAGGATGTTCAGTGGCGTTCACGTTCCGTGTGGTCTTTACTTGTGGACATTTGAAATGATGAGACTGTGTTTTATTATGCTTGCAGTCGGATGCTTTTGAACACAAGATGCAGTTTTATTAAACTAATCGCTGACAACACATCTCAGGGAATGTGGGTTTGGAACTGGTTGCCAACGCATGCGTAACAGTGGTGGTGGGAAGGAGCCCTATAAGGCATACACACTTTAAAGTAGCTTCATATACCTGGGAAACCTTTTGTCAGTATCCATATATGGGATTTAAACTTGCCTATTCTTTACTCTTTCAAAGTTTTTATACTTTTCTCTTTTGCATTGTCTCGAGTTTGCTGTAATTCCGTGCAAGGATAAATACGCAAATAGCCTACATTGAAAATACCTTACTTTCCCTCATTCGATGGACTTGAACTGCTTGAGGCCTTATGTCCCAGTTGTGTTTGGTGGAGCAGGAGGAAGTATGTGTCACAGTAGGTCCTGACACCACACTACATTCCGTCAGCTACCGTCTTTTATTAAGTAGGATCCTTTGGAGAATGGTTTACAGGTGGGCTATGAAAGAAGCAGAGAGGTTGAGAGAGAACAGAATCATGTTCGGACACTAAACAAAAGTCTTGCGTTGCGGAAATGAACACCCAAGAGCTTTAAGCATTGGAAGACCGAGTGTGTTCTCGTGATTAAGTAAATCACGTTGAGCTTGGTTTTCATTTCCTTCTATCCTAGTAGGTCTGAGGACCTTGGCATCCTGGAGAAACATGAATGGGGAGTTGAGGTGATGGGGAGGGGCTGTGGGATTTGGCACCTCCTACCTTGAGGTTAAGTGATAATAGGAGTTAAATCAAGTGTTTGTGACGGGATGTCAGAGTTTCTTTGCCAGGGTACTCCGTCCAGCCCTTGGAGGAGGACAGCTGCAGTGGGAAGGCCCATGGCACGTGCTTTGTGACCCTAGCAGGAACTTGGCTCTGCTTCAAGGGTACACTGTCCTTCCTGGGAAGAAGTTGGTTAGAGTGAAAAATCTTGTTTAGAATCCTGCGATGGACTGGTCAGGCAGGGTTGGTCAGAGCAGGCTACACCAGAATCTCTGGCAGCGTGGATCATGTCTCCTTCAGCTTCTGGAATCTCAGGTTCTGGAAAGTTTTCTTACACTAACCCTTTGTCTATAGTCTCTGATGCTATCTAGTCGATTTCTTAGATCCTTGACAGGGGTGAATCACTTTTAGGACTCTCTAGGAAAATAGTACACAATTATAAATATAAGTGAGATGTAAAAATAAATAGGAATTTAGACTGAGAAAAGAAATCACAGCAAATCATATATTTAAAAAAGCTATCACATACTCTAGTGCCACAAATCCAGAAAAAAAAGAAAAAGAAAAAGAAGACAGAATGACTTGGGAGATAAGTGTTGCACAACTTTTTCTCTCTTTTGCCACCCACAAACTTTTGGTGCTGGGCGCTGTGGGACAAATCCTATCATAATATTATTTCAGACTTTGTCCCTTCATGTCCCAGCACTGGGAGAATTGGCCCCGTGGGGATGGGACCATCTCTGAAGGCGTTTGTAACTCTGGCGTGACTAGAAATTGCTTAACTATACACAGAAGCCACTGAAAAGCTCATAAATGTAGCGTCCTAAACCCAAGCCAAGGGATTCCCCAGCTTAGCTTCCCCTTCTCAGATACTCGCCATGTGCATGGCCTCTCTGGGGCCTCCCAACATGAGGAGAGTGTGATGGAATATAAGTCAGAGTAGAAACAGACAGTAGACCCTTTGGTAATTAAGATAATGTTTGGTAGTGGCCATTAAAGGACCTTGCTTTCACAAGTTTTATCAAAACATATGAGCGTGAGAATACATACTCAGGGTCCCTCTCAAGGTCTGGGCAAAGTGCAGGGTCCTGAAGCTTAAGCGTCATTGGCTTCATTGGAAACCTACCTCACATGTTCAGACTTAAAACCATTATTTTGAAATGCATTGACTGGCAGAAGACAGACTGATCCCATCTTGCCTTGACCTAAGGGCTTCACCCTTTTGGACCCAGATTGGCAACCTCAGAGCCGTGAATGCTTCAGCTGGGCTCCCGTCCCAGATTCAGTATGTTTTTCTCTGTTGAATTCCGCATTTAGTCCCTGTGTTTTGGAAAATGAAGTGACGGTATTGATAGACCGTGACGAGGATTGGCTGTAACATCATTTTCTTTTGGACTCTTCCAGTGGACACTGAACCCTGAAATGGGGTGAGGCATGCTAATTCGGGGCCTGCTTGCTATCATTGTATGTCCGTGGAGATGACTTAAGGGTATTCTAATTCTCTGGAGACAGGATTGAAACAACTGAATTCTTTCCAAGATAGATAGGAACAAAGCATGATCAGAAAGTGAAACCATTAGCTCTCTGGACCTTGGGGAACATCAGCATTAACCTGATGAATTTTAAAAAGCAGGTTTGACTCTTCTCTGCCTTCCGTCATAAACATTTCCTACCAACTGCATGTGTGTTAAGCATGCATCTTGCAATGTAATGATATCCCAGGTTAGATTTTTGTTTAATCCATCAGACGTGTCCATGAGCATAAGGAATTTTGTGTTGAACCGGCACTCCCCCAACCCCAGGGAAAATTGTGCCAGTCATGATCAGACAAGCAGAGCTCCAAGGACCCCGGTTTTCCAGGCTATCACATTCCTGTCTTGCTTCCCATTTTCCTAATTTCAACTAATTATCATCTTACCTAATCTAACGCCTGGCACAAAAACTTAGCCTCCCCTCCAGGCTCGCAGTTAAGATTTCCTCCTGGTTTTATTTCAGTTCCTTCCGCTTTTCTTTTATTTATTAATCAATTCCTAGGTGAACAAAAGCCTCATCTTTCTAGGCCAATTCTGAATTTTCACTCCCGGCTGGCAAGATTTTCTGATCTCTCCTGGAGGGGGACTCGGGCAAAAGTCAGATCCCCCGCTGTCTAGAGCACCTGGCTGAACTTGGAAGGTAAACTAGGTAGCATGTGACCAATTTAACCAGTAGGCCGGGTGGTGTTTCTGTTTTCTTTTCCTCTTCTCTTCTTTCAAGCTCTCATGTGCTGTATAACCCCAAATAAAATCACGTACAACTTACGTATATGTTTAATTCAAAAGCGTTCTGTGTAAAGATAAAGCTGAAATTTCATCTTAAATAGATCTATTCATTCAGTGCTTTGGAGGCCAGCCAGGAATGAACTCCAAATGTGAGACTCTTGAACCGAAAGTACATGCTCCATGTGACTCAAACCTATATTTTCCAATGGCCAATAGAACAAGCTTCAAATGCTCTCAAGCTGCATCTAGGCTCATACGGGGAGAGAAACAGAGGCCCCAAACTGTGCACTGAATATATAAGTCATCAAAGCAATTTTAAAATCAATTCAGCATTTGACAAGGAGCCAATATGGTTCCCTTGTGATTAGAATGACATGCTCAGGCTACTACTCGGGATAAAATTCTGACAGCAGTGTTTTGTACACGCTGGAACGAAGGCAGAACCCCCCCTCCCCACCTCCCTCCCCACTCCGAGGAAAACCATAATGCAGCATTACAATGGTGTGTCTGTGAGATCACGAACTCATGGGCACCATGTGACTGTGAGGGCAGTGATGAAATCCTAGTGACTGGGCAAGAGAACCCAAGACCCCAGCGTGGATGGGTTTGCCCCAACCACGTTGATGGCAAGCCAAAGGAACAGTTGTCTCTGAATCTAGAGATAATAGAAGACCGTCTTCTTCTAAGGTTGGGGATTTTGTTTTGTTTTGTGGGAGAGAGTCAGGACAGAGTGAATGAAAGTGACCAAAACACCATAGCAGGCCCTTGTATTTTTAATCTTTATAAGAGCAAACAGAATAGTGCTTGCTACTGAGAGGTGCATTTGCCATTCATCATCTCCCTCTTCCTGTGAATTCTGGTTCTAAGTCCTTTTTTCTTATTCTAAAAAGTTCTCTTGGCTCTTCAAGGTACAGAGAAGACCTGGCATGGAAACCACGGGGAAGAAAATGGAGGGCTTGTCATATCTAGTTTCATTTGGTGGCTTCATTTTGATTTTGACTTTTCCCATTTTTTTCTTCACTGGAACTTCAGAAATAATTACCTCTGTTTCTTCTTGGGGAAACCAGAAAAGACAAGTGTCCCACAGCTGTGACTTTTTTTTTTTTTTAAGATTTATTTATTTATTTGAGTGGGGGAGTGGCTTAGGGAGAGAATCTTTCCAAGCGGACTCCCCACTGAGCTCAGAGGCCTGAGGCAGGCTCAATCCCATGACCCCGTGAACTCATGACCAAAGCCAAAACCAAGAGACCAGACACCCACAGTTGCGATTCTAATGCTGAGTCACTCTCTCATTGTTAGAGACACAAAGCCACATTTTCTCCTCAGCCTTTCTTTCCCCATCTTCAAACCTCAAACTCATCACCCACAATCATTGCACAGGCGCTCTTGCCACCGCCTTGCCTGGCCAGTGCTCTGGCCTCCTCCTCTTTGCTTGCATCTCTGCATGGAGCTCCAGGTACAGATTTTATTTATTTATTTGGCAGGGAGAGATCACAAGTAGGCTGAGAGGCAGGCAGAGAGAGAGGAGGATGCAGGCTCCTTGCTGAGCAGAGAGCCCAATGTGGGCCTCGATCCCAGGACCCTGAGATCATGACCTGAGCCGAAGGCAGAGGCTTAACCCACTGAGCCACCCAGGCGCCTGGGGCTCCAGGTACAAGAGTCCTTGTTGGCTCTGTCCCAGTCTGCCACCATGTCCCAGGTCCTCATGCTCCCTGAAGAGACCGCTAACAGAAGTAAAGGCTCCACACACAGCAGGCATACCGTAGAGACTTGGTTCTCTGGCTCCTGTCCCCTTGTTGCTGATTCCCTCCTGCACCTGGGTAGCTGATAAATAATGTTGCTACAGATCCTGGGTGAGATTTGTCCTAAATTAAGCTTGCTCATGTGATTTGAGATGCTCCCTGTGGAAGATTCTCCAGGAAAAGGCAAGTCAGGGGAAACTCTTCTGCTCTTCTCCAAGGATATGAGGACCAGGTTGTGACAACCTCAAAGGCAGGGGTGTGGTGTGGGGGGGACATCTCTTCATGCTCAAATCATGCCAATCTCCGGGGAAATAGTCAGGCATTTTTCATGACCTGGGAGGCCCTATATGAGCTTCCCACCTTTCCGAACTCATTCCAGGCTCTGTCCTCCTCTCCTTTCCCCCTCCCTTTGATGTCCCAGACACACAGGTTCTCTGCATATTGCTCTTCCTGTGCCTAGAATACTTTCCTAACCTGTCTTTCCTGCCTATGGTCATCCAGGTTTGTTTTTGTTTTTTACGATTTTATTTATTTATATGAGAGAAAGAGAGAGAAAGAGAGCACGAGTGGGGGTGGGGAGCAGCAGGGAGAGGGGAAAGCAGGCTCCCCCGTGAGCAGAGAGCCAGATGTGGGGGCTCCAGCCAGGACCCCAAGATCATGACCTGAGCCAAAGGCAGACGCTTAACTAACTGAGCCACCCAGGCGCTCCTCATCCAGTTTTTAGCTTGATTATTACCTCCGTGATTGGTTGTTCCCACCTCTTTCTCTATTTTGTCCCCTTGCAATTATACCTATGTGAATTTATATTTTTATCTCACTTGTTTAGTTAATTATTTTTGTCTTCCTCTGGTAGAGTAAGCGCTATTAAAGCAGGAAGCTTGTTGTCTCTTTGGAGGTGGTTTATACAAAACAAGACAAAATAGAAACCCAGCATGTATCCTTCTTCCTCTTTGTTCATGTTCACGTTCACCATTTGACGTTTCTTATTCCTTCGCAGGTTTGAGTCTGCTCACTGATCTTTGGACCCACTGTCCTGTCTCCAGTTTTGCTCCAGCCTCTTAACAGGTCTCCCTGCCTCCACTCCAACCTGGCTCTCCTCTATATTCCACAGTCTTGCTAAACTAGTGTTTAGTGTTTAGTGTTTCTGACCTTGAAACTTCAGCACGTCACTGCCCCGCTTAGAACCTTCACTGATGCCCTCGCACTGTGAATGTAACCTTCAGTGTCCTGTGTGAACTGGCCTTGGCCAGTCCCTCACCTCTGTCCCCTCCATGACCCACCGCAAATTTGCATCTTCGCTTCTCGCCATGGCTCATGATCTCACTTGTCATATGGCTTCCTCACAGGTAACTCCCTCTGCCTGGAGCTCCCACTTAATGTCAGGACTCTGCTGGAATGGCCTGGTCTCTGTGAAGGCTGTGTGGCACCGAAGTCTGTCTGGTTAGACACTCACCCCTTACCCCTCAGCTTCCCGTCGCCCTCCTCCTTTAAAGCATTCATGAGTCTGTGCTCTTTGCTTGACCCTTCCTCACGTTAGAATCGGAACCTCCTTGAGTATAGGGAGTGTGTCCGGCTGAAAAGGAAAGGAAAAACACGAATGAAAGAAATGATAAATGAGGGCGCCTGGGTGACTCAGTGGGTTAAAGCCTCTACTTTTGGCTCAGGTCATGATCTCAGGGTCCGGGGATCGAGCCCCACATCAGGCTCCCTGCTCAGTGGGGAGCCTGCTTCCCCCTCTCTCTCTGCCTGCCTCTCTGCCTACTTGTGATCTCTCTCTCTCTGTTAAGTAAGTAAGTAAATAAATAAATCTTTATTTTATTTTATTTATTTTTTAAAAAGATTTTATTTATTTATTTGACACAGAGAGGGAGATCAGATCACAAGTAGGTGGAGAGGCAGGCAGAGAAAGAGGAGGAAGCAGGCTCCCTGCTGAGCAGAAAGCCCGATGTGGGCCTCGATCCCAGGACCCTGGGATCATGACCTGGGCTGAAGGCAGAGGCTTTAACCCACTGAGCCACCCAGGCGCCCAAATAAATAAATCTTTAAAAAAAAAAGAAATGATAAATGAATGGCCCAGTAAGACAGTACAATCGATGTGCAATAGGGATTCCATGGTAGTTAAAGGCATCATGGAGAATTGACTTTGACTTTGGGCTTTGAAGGATGGCCAAAAAGCGTTCTACAACCAGGGAGGAAGTATGAATATTTGGGGCTGAAGGGAATGGCAAGGGGTCCGGCGTGGTTAGAAGGGTGTAGAGGACTGTGGGGTCAAGAATGTAGCTTCAAGCCAGATCCCTGGGAGTTGGAAGGCTGTACCCTGAAGTTAACACTAACTCCTAAGGTCGCAGGGAGTTGCCTTTGTTTCTGGATAAGAGTGTAATGTGAACTGATTTATGGATCAGAAGGAACCATCTCGCAACAGGGTGAAAGATGGGTTGCAGAGGGGAGAGGCTGGGATTCGTAAAGCCTCCGGAGCCTGTGTCAGTCATCTGGGTGAGCGGCGATGAAGCAAGCCCAGGGCCGAGGCAGGGCTGGGGTGGTGCGGGTGGCGCGGATGAGGTGGGGGGAAGGTAGGAGAGACCCTGTGGGAGGAGAACAGACAGTGTCTACTGTGGGAGAAGAAGAGGGAGTGTGGATGGGCTGGGAGGCTTGTAAGGCGGACGTGCAGCGGGGCTGCCCAGCCGCGTGTCCCAAACAATAGCCCACTGTACCGGCCGCTGCTCAGCGCCTAGTGGGAGGAGCGTGCTCCACGCTGTGCATTGCAATTTAAGAGGACATTCAAAAAAATGTAGCCGATCCTGGAGCAAGGGGGGAGCTGAAACCTTGACAAAGGAGAAGGGTACTCCAGAATCCGAAGTTGTTAGTTTGGTGCCCGCTCCCACAAGGCCGGGGGCAGTGCCACAGCTGCCTGCGTGGATTTGCAGACGGGCCTGTAGAAGAGATATGACACCTGTCCCAAGGGCAGAACCAACCCTAGGGGTGAGCTAGGACGGACAGCAAAAGCGTATTTTGGCTCCGTATAGGGGAGGTCTTTCTACGATGCAGAGCTGTGAGCTACCTTGCCAGCTAAGAGCTTCCGTGAACACGAGGTCCTTCCTCCTCTTCTCTGTCATGCACAGATTTGCACTCAGAGCTGATGTGGCTAGCAGGGGTTCTGCTCATTCTGGGCCCTATGTACCGGCCGTATAGTGGTTGGGGGGCAGGCCCCCACTTATTAAACTCGAATTCGTCCTTCCTTCAGTGTTTTCACACAGAGAACAGGGCCAGTCTGGTATGTGGGTCTCTGCTGCAGGGAATTCCTGGTTGCCTGCGGTGGAGTGCCTTTCCGCCTTCTCCTTCCCTAGTCATCTCACGACCTCACCAGCTAACTACCTCTCCTCTCTCCCTCTTTCTCTTCCTTGCTCTCATCATACGGCTTTACCAGCCATTGATAGATTAGAAATCTCTTCAGTGGTCTGGCGATGAGAGAATATGCCCGAGTGTTAACAAAAATATGAATGATAGGGGCACCTGGGTGGCTCATTAGGTTAAGCGTTTGACTCTTGGTTTCAGCTCAGGTCATGATCTTGGGGTTGTGGGATCGAGCCTCGCATCAGACTCCGTGCTCAATGGGGAGTCTGCTGGAGATTCTCTTTCCCTTTCTGTCTCAGTCTCCTCCGGCCCCCCTCTCAGATGAATAAATAAATCTTAAAAAAAAAAAGAATATTTTTTCTCTCTCTCTCTCCTTCTGCCCCTCCCCCTCTAAAATATATATTTATGTATTAAATATGTATGATATATAGAACTTATATATGAATGATAAAGATGTCATGATTTATACAATTGGAGCTAATATTTCTCTATTATTTATTAGGGTGAGGCCTCAAAACAGCCCTATGATCTCAAGAAACAACCTTGGTGAAGTTAAGTATGTTATCCACAGTTGCTCTTCTAGGAAGAGGCCAAGTTCAGGATCTATGTCTAAATGGGAGCCTAGACCTTGAATCACTACACTATACCACCTCTCTCTCTTTCTCTCTCTCTCTCTCTCTCTCTTTCTTTCTTTCTTTCTTTTTTTTTTTTTTTATGGACTAGACCTTCAGGTAACTCTAACTGACAGACAGTCTTCAAACTTCCACTGTCTTTTTGGACAGAAGCTCCCTCGGAACAGGAACTAATCTCACTGTGAGGCTAAGAGCCTCCCACGACTGCATTGTCCAATATACAGTATTAAAATCACTAATACACTTCTGTATTTCTATATGTCGAAATGATGCTATTTGGGGTATATTAGGTAAAGGGGTGTTAAATTTAATTTCACCTGGTTCTTTTTTTAAAACGTAGCTATTAGAAAACTTAACAGTTACATTCTGTGGCTTTCGTTAACTTCTCCTAGACATGGGCACTATGGGAGAGGTAGGTGGTGCCTTTTCTCCGAGACCAACTCAAGTGTTCTGTTAAGGAAAGAAACCAAAGGGATCGCTGGAAACTAAATCCCTGTAAATTCTCTGAGTGATATTCCATATGACCAAACCTGGCGCTTCACTGGGATTTCATATTCTTGGTCCCTTTCATCCTGTGGACTCCTTCAGGTTTTTGCTTTTGTCTTTAGAAAGTGGTCTCATGCTCACAGGACGTGGGATCCTTCTGGCCTCTGGCCTGCCCTCCTTTCCAGAAAGCCAGCCCTGAGGCTAAGCGCGCAGCTTCCCTTCCACCCCCTGCTCCTTCTTTCCACCTGGTTCCCATTCTGTTCTCGCTGGGCCGGGGACCCGTCTGGGGTCTGAGATATAAAAGGCACAAAAGCATCCCTGGAAATGTCATGAAATGGGGAAATTTATATTGACCAGAATTCCTTTCTGGGTGAGAATGGCTTTGGTTGAATTGTTGAAATAATTTGGCATCCTGCTCTGTATGGAGTGGCCTTAGGCGGGTCCTAAAGTCACTAAATAGCCTTTAAGGAGTGTAGATTTGGTTAATTGCAGGGCTTTTGTTCTGAGGACTTGGGTGTGTAAGTTTGAGGGATGGGGATTCCACTCTCCTCTTCATTTACCCAGCGGGTGTCCTTCTGTCAATATTTTAATGAATAGCCATCCGCCAGAAAGCAAATCATTAGTCTCAGGGGCACCCACATGCCTTGGCTTGGCCCCAGCATGCTCTGATGAAAAGCATTTTTCTTACATTTATTTTTCTGTCCAACCTGGTTTGGGTAGGACCGTGCCTGTCTGTTGACCATCAAAAAAATGACAGCTGTGTGTGCACGTGACGCATTTCTATGCTTTAAGAAGCTCTCTCCAGGAAAGCAAGGCAAGGGTGCCCGTGTCTTCAAAGGAGACTATTGATTTCTAGGATTTAGTAAATAGACCTGTTGCATTAATGAGAAATGCAAACAATTGCATCCTCCAATGGGGTTGTGAGGCCAAACTAACAATGAAAGTGGTAGGGAGAAGGCCAAAGAAATATTTGCTCAGACTATTATCCATCTGGTCAATATGAAAAGAAGGAAAAAACCCAAAAAACCAAAAAACAGAAAAACAGAACCTTTCATCAGCCTGCTCTTTCGATCCACCTCCACCGCCCAAATCCTGAGCAGTCCCATTCTTTTCTATAACCGGAGAGCAACACCATCTTTAACTGCTTTCTCATTGTCCCTCCCCATCCTCTTCAAGCACTTAAGCTGGTAATCTGCAAAGCATGGATGCTGGCGAAATTAAGATAAGAGAATGAAAAGAGGCTTGTTGGCAGGGCCTGGCAGTGGGGGCGCCCTCGTGATCAGTCCTAGTCCGCCCGGACCCCCAGGACTGATTAAGAGATGTTCTCATCTAGACGCCGGGCAGGACTCCACTAAACCCTTGGCCAGGAGCCGTCTGCAGAGCCTGCGACTGCTGGGTCAGGATCCAGGCAGAAGCCAGCAGCAGCGTCCTGAGCCTGGGGGCCAGGCTCTTTGAGTTGTGTTTGGAGAGTGTGTGAGACACTACAACTGGGCACTCCTGGGCTCGTTGGTTCCCGAAACAGAGGAGGGGTGGTGAGTCTGCTGAGCTAGCTACAAGGGGGTTGTTCCGGACTTTGCTAAGAGATCGAAGGACAGAGTCACAGGTCTCCTGAGGGTGCCCACCCCCCCCCCCGTCTTGTCATCTCCACACCCTCTGAGGGGTCTGCTCTGCAGAGATGCCCCTGGCAGTAAGCTTTTTGTGGGAAGTCAGAAGATTGCCAAGAGGGATCTGCTTCTTCCAAAAATAGGGGCATGGTTTAGTTTCTTCTACTGAGGAGAGTAGCAGCACTTGCTGGTAAAATTAGTCCCATGAGCAGGTACTTATGGGTTCTTCCTGTGTGCCCATCCTGGGCACGGTAGATGCACTAAGTTAATTAATTTCCTAACAGTTCTGAGCTTTGTCCCCTTTTTATAGGTAGGGAAACTGAGGCACGGAGTGGTTAAGGAGTTTGGGTAAGATCACACATTTGAAGAGAAGAATATGCATTCAGCTGGAGTCTGGGCTCTTAAGGACTATGCTTGATTGCCTTTCATTGTGAATTTTCTCCCTGGTGCATTTTTTTTTAAAAGATATTTATTTATTTATTATCTATTTGACAGAGAGAGAGAGAGAGAGAGAGTGCGCACACAAGCGGAGGACACGGGGCTTGACCACAGGACCCTGGGATCATGACCTGAGCCAAGGGCAGGTGCTTAACCCACTGAGCCACCCAGGTGCCCCTCGTTGGTGCATTTTTTTTGTTTTTGTTGTTTATTTGTTCCTATACCAGTGAGGGGAAACTCTGGCCGTATTTAGCAGTCACAAGCAGATTTACCTCAGAGACAGAAAAAAGGTTCCACCCTAAAACAGAGGCCTCTCCGACTCTGTACAGAGCTCAGTAATGCTCCTTACACATATTCCCTGAAAGACCGCTGATGCGAAGTGCATACGCATGTCTTGGTGACAAGCACGTGGCCGGAACCTGGGTGGAGCGCATTTCTATGGTCCCATCTGTCTGGTCCTGGGTGTGTAGTTGTGGCCTCGGGCGCAGGGTCTTTGTAACTTCATCTAAGTGCAAATCCCAATGTTTAGAAAGGAGTCTCGCAACACGGTGAACCCCACACCCCATGATAGTCCCACGCAGACTGTGAGCGCTTGGTGAGGTGGGCCGAGGGCGAGGGGGCAAGAGGTGGTGAGGGACACAGAAGTAACAAGGGTCAACAAACCAAGAAGCAGCCGTTCCTTATCAGGGAATTTAAATCTGCATTCTGGACGAGAGATTAAACTAAATTCTGGGAACGGTTTCTTGGGTAGAAAGCTTGTCAGAGCCGGTTGCACAATCCAAGCACGTTACTGAGATCGTGGGGTTTGCTCTTCTGGAGAGGAAGCGATGCAGACCTAATTATTTAAACTTAGCATTAAAATATGGACGGTGTGTGTGTGTGTGTGTGTGTGTGTGTGTGTCTTAAAATGTTACTAGGATTGGGGATTAGACCAAAGCCCTAGGTTGAAGAGACTCACATTCTCTCTACCCCTGCCCTCCTCTATCCCCAAGTCCTGAGAATTAATAGACACAAACCTTAGCTATATGTGAAGAGAGGGCATAGTGTTTGTGGACCAGTAATGAAGAGGAGCCTCCGAAAGTTGAAATTTAGATGAGATCAGACTGAAGGAGGAATCCACAGCCCACAGTAGGAGCACGAGTGGGTGATGGAGAAGGTGCTGATGGCCTCATGGGAGCTCTGAGCTGGGAGGGGTAGGGATCAGGGTGGGTCCCTGGGTGGGGGTAGGGACCATGATGGGCCTGGTTGGGAGCTGCTGGGAAGGCATCCTGGAAGGGAGCTTCCTCCTTCCCACTTCTAGGGAGTCATTGCAAAGCTGGGAGGTAGGGCCATGTCTGGGTGGAAGGCACAGCCCACAAAGCTTGTGTGCCCACCTTGGTCATTGCTTAGAGGCTAAGCACAGACAGGGCTAAAGGGAAAGGGCTAATAAAAAAATCATGATACGTTAGGGGAGAACAGTCAGCATGAAAGACAGGCACTGCGTTTTACAGAAAAAGAAATATCTGAAGAGACATAATTAGGAGAGCACCCGACAGGAGGCTTTAGAATGCGTATAATTAGTATTTTGAGAGGGCTCTGAGAAAATAGCATTCTGGACCACATCAACCTGCCATTCAAGTAGGAAGGTAAAGTAGGATGTTTTAAGCAACAAAACACTTAGAAATATGCCACTTGTGAAATTTACATGAAGTGATTAATAGACAATATACTTCAGCAATATTAAAAACCAACTCAAAAGAAAGATATGGAAATGGTACTGAGCAGAAAAATAAGTATAATTTATAATGGAGCATTAATTATTTAATTGAATGTTAATTATTTAAAATATAATAAAATTTAGAACTAAATTCCCATGTAATTTCACGGTAATTTCATGTAATTTCATGGAAGCTCAGGGGGTAGGGGAGAGGAGCAGGAGGTTCTAAGTACTGATTGAACCTAGGCTTTAGTAGGTAAATGTCAGCCTTCCGTAAATTTAACATAAGTTTAAATGTGTGTGTTAGACACTTGAGTCAACTACTAAGTAACAGAAATGGGAGTATAACATCCAAGCAATTAAAGCAAAAGCATGGGATAAAAACAATGTAGAAAACAAATACAATCAATCTGATACATTTACCGAAGAATAAATAATAGAGAACAATAAACAGAATATACAACAAAGCGGTGATGGGAACCAACAGAAAGTATAAGAACTAAATGTAAATGGTTTAAAGAACCCCGTTAAAAAACAGAACTACAGCTTCGACACGTTTATATCCATCTGTGTGTTTTTTATAAGACTCATAAAGTGAAATGACCCAAGAGAGATGACAATATAGGAATGAGTAAAGATAATGTAAGCACATGCTGATAATGACAATAAAGATAACAAAAGCCAGACATATTAATATTATTAGAAAATCAAATCGGAGGCTAAAAGTACTGAAAGGGAAAAAGCAACCTATATCATGGTGATAAAAGGTTGAAACCAGCAAATATACCTGTCACGAGCCTTTAGGAGCACCATAGTTTCATACTACTGAAGGCAGAAATCTCTCAAAATGTGAGAAAATGTACATTAACATTTTTTTTAGAAACTGAGAGATCAATGAGCAAAATTTAAAATAAACTATAGAGAATTTGAATAATAATTATCAAATGATGTCTTTGAATTATCAATATCATGAGTTGGTTACTTGGGGCTTTATACAGGATTGAAGATGTGTTTTGTTTGGTAATTTCTTTTTTTTTTTTTAAATGATTTATTTATTTATTTGACAGAGAGATAGCACCAAGTAGGCAGAGTGGCAGGCAGAGGGAGAGGGAGATGTGGGCCTCAATCCCAGGACCCTGGGATCATGACTTGAGCCAAAGGTAGTTGCTTAACTGACTGAGCCACCCAGGTGCCCTGGTAATTTCTTTCTTTCTTTCTTTCTTTTTTTTTTTTAAAGATTTTATTTATTTATTTGACACAGAGAGAGAGAGAGATCAGATCACAAGTAGGCAGAGAGGCAGGCAGAGAGAGAGGAGGAAGCAGGCTCCCTGCTGAGCAGAGAGCCCGATGCGGGCCTCGATCCTAGGACCCTGGGATCATGACCTGAGCCGAAGGCAGAGGCTTTAACCCCCTGAGCCACCCAGGCGGCCTGGTAACTTCTTTATACCATCACAGAGTCCCTCCCTCCTTCCTTCCTCCCCCTTCCCCCTTCCCCCTCTTCTCTCCCTCTTTCCCCTGTCTCTTCCTCCCCATCCCCCTCTTTCCTTTTCCTTCCCTCTTCCCTCCCCCTCCTCCCTTCCCTTCCCCCTTCCCCCTTTCCTCTCCCCTTCCCCTCTCTCCCTCCATCTTTTCCTCCCTCCCTCCCTTCCTCCTCCCCTCCTTCCTTCCTTCCTCCCTTCCTT
This sequence comes from Ailurus styani, assembly GCA_002007465.1. NCBI lineage: Eukaryota > Metazoa > Chordata > Mammalia > Carnivora > Ailuridae > Ailurus > Ailurus styani. The sequence continues at coordinate 875,980 of LNAC01000177.1, read as the reverse complement.
CCTCATCCCTATTCTAATTTATTTATGCTAAATGATTCCAACAGTAGAGGAAGAAGTCTCTATCCCTCAGTCTTCCAGGTCTCCATTCCATATGTACTTACCATTTTCATTTTATGTGTGCTTCCATATAATCTATGCAAACACAAGTTTATACCAGTGTGTGTGTACCTATGTGTTTAGGTGTATCTGTTTTTTAAAAAATGAACATATGTGGACTTATGTATTTTCCCACATTAATAAATATTTTTCCACAATGACATTTTAAAGTTCTAAATAAGGTTCTGTTGTATGAGTGTATCATGTTTTTGTGGCTATTGTGAATAAAGTGTCTGTGACCACTCCCTCTACATATTTTGGCGATCGGTTTCTAAAAGTGGAATCAAATGTGGATCAGTGGAAAGAGACATTTTTAAGACTTTTAAATATGTGTTGCCACATGTTTTCCAGAATACTTTTCTTGTCTTTTTCTTGTGGATTCAACATGAGTTGTTCAGATACTAGCATAAGTTTATATTTAAAAAGTGGTAAAGTCTTAGCTAGGAAATTTGCTAGTGATGAACTGAGGGTTGAGGAATACTAACCACTTTCAACTTGAAGACTCAAGTCTATTTTTGTGTATTCAAATCTGCCAACCCAAATTTGCTGTCACCAAGACCAAGCTCTGTTTGTGTGTTTCTCACCCGAAGATGGCTAATCTGGAGGGGAGACAGCTGGAGGGAATGAATGAAGAACTCAGTATACCTTGGCTTCCTCTCAAGGTTAGCCTTCAGTGTGTTCTGTAACTTTATATAGGATGAAAACAGAAATATTCTTTTTAAAAAACTGTATTTATTTGAGAGAGAGTGGGATCGGGGGGCCGGGAAGTTGTGGGGGTGTGTGGTTAGGGGCAGAGGAAGAGGGAGAGAAAAACTCAAGCCGACTCCATATTGAGTATGCAGAGCCAAAGACAGAAATATTCTTTATAGAGGGCGTGACAGTGTGGCAAATTTTGTTTTAGAGGGTTATACGACTCTTTTAAATGGGTCAAGAAAGAAGACAAACAAAACATTTTTTAGAGCCTAAAGCACCAAATTTAGGATTGATCCCTGGGGTGCCCAAAGAACAGTATACCACTAGTATTATCCTTTATATGTCCCTAATATCACCAATGAGAGGATTTCCTGGAAAAGTAAATTTAGAATTTGAAAATACTACTCATTCCACCAATGTCTTGAAGATTTGTAATTGACATTAGCATGATGATGGCTCTGAAAAGTTCAATAAAAAAACTTTCTTAACTTATTTTACTCAATTTTTTTTAAAAGGCTTTATTTATTTATTTGACACAGAGAGAGAGATTACAAGTAGGCAGGCAGGCAGAGAGAGAGGGAGGGAGAAGCAGGCTCCCTGCTGAGCAGAGAGCCCGACTGGGGCCTCGATCCCAGGACCCTGAGATCATGACCTGAGCTGAAGGCAGAGGCTTTAACCCACTGAGCCACCCAGGCGCCCATTTTTACTCAGAATTTTTGAAGTCTGTCATCAGTGACTGACTCCCACCTTTTAAAAACCTGTTTAAATGCCCTCAGAATTTGTGTTCCGGAGAAGATGTTTTCGTAAGGCTAGTCTATAATATGGTGGATTCATTGAGATAATACCAAAATATTTTGTTAGTACAAAGTCCTAGTAGCTATCTTGAAACTATTGAATGGCAAGACTGGTATTTTGGGAGCCGTCATTCAGCTGAGTCAGAGAAATGAGTCATGCTGAATCAGATGGCTTTACCCTCTCATGTCTCTGTTGAGTACATCTTAATCCTGTGATATAATTAGCTTGTCCCTTTAATTAGGAGCTGTTAAAGGGGTTTCATGATTTTTTTCAGACACCTGTGCACAGGTATAGGCTACATGACTTAGTAATACTGTTTCGTAGTACTCTGATCAAAGTCTTTGGATGTCCATTTATTCTCTAAAAGACAAATCGAAGCAAGCAGGCAGGCAGATTAAGGGAAGAAAAAGGAAGCCATTGTAGAAGAAAGCCTATCCCTGTACAGATCATATATTAGTCTAACATGAGGTTGTGTTACCTGATCAGTAATGGCTGACAGAGATTCCTTAATTCTGCCTGTCAGTAATTAACAGGAAATACCTTAATTATATGCCACTATTTTTAAAAATTATAAATAGCATAGATCAGTCTTCTTTTCACATCACTCACTACTTGTGTCTTTATTCTTTATTATGCTATAAATTATTTCTGCTAAACAGATTTAAAGCAAAGCTTGGGCTTCATTTTATTTTTATATCTTTATTGATTGCTTTTCTTTTTTTGAAAGATTTTATTTATTTACTTGAGAGAGAGAGCACAAGCAGAGGGAGAAGCAAGCTCCCCACTGAGCAGGGAGTCCACCATGGGGCTTGATCCCAGGACCCAAAGAACATGACCTGAGCCAAAGGCAAATGCTTACCAGCTGAGCCACCAAGGTGCCCTATTGCTTGCTTTGGCTTGCAAATTGACAGATACTCATTATAAAGAATTCAAATAATCAAAAACATCTAAAGTCAAATGTACATGCTTACCTTTTCTTTGACCCTACTATTCAAGTAATCAGTATTGATGGTTTGACGTATATACTTGTAGATCTGGATAAACATTTACATTTGTATTCATTTATTCATATATAGTTTTATTTTCACAAAAATCTTATCTTTACTAATTGAATGTTCCTAGAACTTGCTTTTTCCCCCCTTAACTATTGCATTTTGGTCTATATAGATCTATCTCATTTATTTTATGGCTCAACCCGCATGGTGGGGGAGTCTTTTAGGACTGAGCCCTTAACCTATGGGATCTGATGCTCTCTCTGGGTAGATAGTGTCGGAATTGAGTTGAATTCTCAGACATTTTGCTGGTGTCCAAGAATCGCTTATTGGAAATGTGGGGGAACTCTCCCACCCTGCTGCAAGATGGAATTGGGTCCAGAATAACTTTCACCATGTAGAGTACAAATCTTCTCAGTCATGCATATGTATAAATGTATCATATATATAATATCTATGTTGAAATGTATGATGTATGGTATATAATAGATTTATATAACTTACAGTGATTTAATTATATATATATATATATATATATATATATATATATATATATATATATAAAGAATGTGTGGTTGCATTCCTCCAAGTGTGGAGATTTTATTGGACGTGTGTCTTTGTGCTCATGTATAAGAACTCAAGATCTTCTACATAATTTCCCAGCCAAAATGACTTTTTTTAGATTTAAATTTGATCATGTCACTTCTCTGCCTAAAACTCTTCATTGGCTCTCGGCTGAGCTTAGGCAATATCCCCAGTCTCTAACATGGTCCATATGGCTCTGATCTATTCACCCCTGCCAGCCTCTGCAACTCCCACCTTGTGACACTCTTCCCATCACTCTCTGGTCTTGAGCAAACTCAGTTTCTTCAGTTTGTTGAATGGGTTTTTGCACAGCCTCTTCTAGAATACTCTGTTCCATTGGATCTTCGGATAATCCTACATGACTGCCGAACCCTAGTGTTCGTTTGGCACCTTTTTTTTCTTCCATTAGGATATTTATCATAATTTTGAGAGTATATGTATTTGTTGATTTAGTCAACAAATTTTTTCTTCTATTTTTTTAGTCCATGTTTTATTTATTTCTGCTCTAATCTTTATTGTTTCCTTCCTTCTACTAGATTTGAACTTTGTTTTTCCTTTTCCAACTTATTTAGTTGCAGGGTTAGTTTGTTTGAGATTTTTCTTTTTCTCAAAGTAGTTCTGTATATATCACTATAACCTTCCCTCATAGAAGTGTTTTCTCTGCATCCCAAGATTTTGGATCATTGGGTTTTCATTTTTATGTGTCTCCATGTATTTTTTTAAATTTCTTCTTGAATTTCTTGTTAACCCACTCACTATTTAGTAGCCTGTTGGTTAACCTCCACGTATTTAGATGTTTTTCTTGTAATTGATTTCTAGTTTCGTAGTGTTGTGGTCAGAAAAGATGCATGATATAATTTCGATCTTCTTCAATTTAGTGAGAATAGTTTTGTGGCCTAACATGTGATCTATTCTAGAGAATGTTCTATGTGCCCTTGAAAAGAATGTGTATTTTGTTGTTTTTGGATGGAGTGTTCTATATATACCTGTTAGGTCCATTTGGTCTAATGTGTCGTTCAAAGCCACTGTTCCCTTGTTGATTTTCTGTCTGGATATCTGTCCATTGATTTCAGTGGGTGTTATAGTCCCCTACTATTATTGATAGAACCTGTATAAATCCTTCCATTGTAATGTAAGTCTCATGGAGTTTTCACTACTATATCCTTAGCCCCTAGTGCATTATGGGTACTTAATAAATAGTGGTAATAATCAAATGAACCCTTGTGAAGCTCTTCATAACGCTGCTCTGAGTGTGAGATCCACAAACACATTTAATCCTCAGTATGGTCCTAAATTGGTATTACTATTAGTCTCATTTTACAGATGAAGAAACTGACATGGTGAAATGATTAAGTCACCTGCCCAAGGTCACACAGCTGGGAAGTGGCAGGATTGGGACTTGAATATAAGTAGGCTGGGCCCCCGCATCTTTGCCTTCATCCAATGAAGCAGTGTTTCAAAATGTGTAATATGAGAACTTTAATACATGTCAGTTAAAAAAAAACAACAACACTCTGGAACCAAAGTGCAGCAACCGTCCACCATTTCTATGTTGTCCAAAGGGTTCCTTACTAGTGCAAGACACCTTTGCTTTATTTGGGCTTATTTCTGAGGTATTTTATCATGATCATTACCCTCATTGTGTTCAAAACTATCATATAGTATAAATGTTAAAAAGCAATATGGGTGTATTTATGATGGGAGAAATTTTGAGTTTCAAAATGAAAAGGTCTAAGAAACAGATGATTATTCGTAGTATCACTTCACACTGCCAAATTTCCCTCCAGAAAGATTAGATTGCTGTTCTTCACTTTTCACAGTTTACATAAGTGTCCTTTCCCCACACTGTCCAAACACTGACTGTGATTTGTCTTGGCTTTTTGGTTTCTTGGATATTTGTTTCGAATGAAGACATCAGTCTTTGGTTAAAGAGAAATCAAGTGCATGTGTACACTTGGTAAGTGCTTTTTTACTAAGTGCTTGGTATTTAATAAACTTTGCATAAATCATCTCATTGAGGCCTCACAACACTCTGTGTGTGTGTGTGTGTGTGTGTGTGTGTGTGTGTGTGTGTGACTCATTGAAAAATTCTAGGATTCTATTCATCCAGCATAACTATGTTCTTAGTTATATGTTTGAGAATAAGGAGGTATACCACTTAATTTCTGCCCTTAAGGAACATGTAATTCAGTTAAAGATGCCAGACTAACACTTAGGACTCAGAGGTGAACAGTGTAGAGCAACGCATGAGTCAGTATTAAACTGTGGACCACAGGCCACAAATGACAGATCATCGACAGTATGTTTTGAGTGCCATTATGTGCAGGACACTAAGATAGGCCTTCAAAGGAACCAAGCGAGGAGAGGTAAAGTGCTTATCATCAAGAAAAGCAATAAGCAGATATAAGTCAGTGATGGCTGAAGATGCAAAATCTGATTAGAGCTTGAAGAATGATTAAATTTAAAGAGATCAGGGTGTGGCTCTTCCAACGAGGACTATAACATGTGGAAAGATACAGGGTTAAGAATGGGACCTAGTTTGGAGACTGAAGTTTTCTTTCCTTATGAAAAATGATCCTACAAATAAAAATCACCTGGCTCTATCCGGGAATTTAAGAGGTAGTTGGAAGTAATTAATGAAACGCCATGTAATCTCTGTGAGGTAGAGCCATCAGGAATCATCTAGCAGTATTCGCTAAGGTAATTTAAACTCGTTTTCAAGGATGAGAAGAACTGAACACTGAAGGACTTCTTGATAGGATTCCATTTGGCCTCAACAGCATCCTGAGTGAGTTCCGCTACCCCAAGGCATATGGTGCATATTTCTAGGGCTCCATATGAGGGTTTACGTAAATTTAGCCTACCTGTTTGCCCTTAAGAAGGTAAAATAAGCAGTTTGTTCTGAAAACCATAAGAAGTGTTCCAAACCCTACCTCTTTGTATCTAGTCACCTACCACAAACACAGAATCCTGAAAGATGAATTCTGTAAATAGAAAAAGAGCTCACCAATCTTCTTTAGGAAGTTGACTTTTTCAAGACGTCAGTAAAACACATAAAGAGTGCCCATTTTAGAACCAGCGATCTTCAGTCTCGAAGATTCATTACAGTGTGTCAAAAGAAATCTGTAGATAATCCCTTGTGACCCGTGTGGGAGAGGAGATGATCCTCCTTTTTAAAACTTGCTCTCTAAATTGTGGACGGTTTTCTTAACCTCCTTTGTGAAATGAGGATAATGATATGATCTATTCCATAGTTGGTCAAATAAGAGAGTATTTAAATGGATAGTGGTTTCCACACTGATGACATTTCCTAGACACCAACTGTAAGGTACTTATGCTACATTATTTTTCTTTTTCAGAGTAGATTAAATAAAATCGAGAGAAGAAGGTAACCCCCCAGGGAAAAGGGAAGGTAACTAACCTTCCCTGGATGTCTCTTACATGCTCAGTGACTTATAACGCTTACTTTTTGGCTGAAAAGTAATGTTTACCCATATGCGTAGGCTGAACCTATGTGTTACTTATACATTTTAAAGGATCTTTAGCCAGATATCTTGTTCATGTTAGAATATGCACAACAGGGGTGCCTGGGTGGCTTAGTTGGTTAAGTGGCTGCCTTAGGCTCAGGTCATGATTTTGGGTCCTGGGATGGAGCCCCATGGCAGTCTCCCTACTCAGTGGGGAGCCTACTTCTCCCTCTGCCCATCCGCCCTGCTCCTGCTCCCTCTCTCTGTGTCTCTGTCTCAAATAAATAAAATGCTTTAAAAAAAGTGTATGTATCACAATTTCTGCTATCATTTCAACCCAAATTTGAAATAATAGGCTTTGACCTAGTGTTACAGATTTAAGAGAGGAATAGAAAACTCCAGGGTTTTTGCATCTGCTGGGCTGGCGACACACTGTAAGATCAAGTTGTTTTTATGACCTTTGCTTGGGTAAATATAGGCAAGTTATTTTGGAAGTCGTGAAAAATGGTATTATTTAAGCAAGGCTTTTTGGCTGTTACCCTTAAAGGAGGAATTTGCTTTTTGCTTGTATTAGAAATTGCCGCTCTCTGATGGCTCTCCATGATTAGCGCTGGTTGGACACTTAAAGTATTTCTTATCAGGAAGATATAATTGGATCCTCCTACGTTTTACGTCTTCAAATGTATCTCTGAATGGCCACCTGAGAAAGCATTCTGCAGAAACACTTGCTAATGGATTTTTCTTACCCTAGGTTTACTTCTAATGCAACAATAATCACATATTTCGAAAGTGCTTTTTATCCCCCAATACAGCAGAGCCCTTTACAAACAAAATGTAATTCTAAAATCTCTTGCCCCATCTCATCTGTGCAGCTCTCTCTCTGGTCCTAGAGCAAGGGCAGCTGAGAGGAGAGAGAGTGATTCAGGGCTGGAGGATGAGACAGGACTAGGAGGGCTGGGGGGTGGGGGGTGGGGTATTGTTTTCCCTTGGGAATGCTAATCTCCTTGTCTTTAAACTGAATGCAAATAAGTACTCCAGGAACCATTCTGCCCTGGGCCATAGTTCAGGCTCCCCCCCCCCCATTTTCTTTTGTTCCCCATTCACGGAGCTCCTTTAGCAATGCAACCAGGAGACAGGTCTTAGTTAAAGAGTGAAAATTGGGCTGAAGAAAAATCAGTGGAACTAGGTGCTTCTATATAAAAACACCAGTACTCCGTTGTTTCCCTCTTCTTCTCCTGATTTCTAGAACCATTCATTCACGTTGCCTGCTTTTTTAATTTTGTAAAAATGGAATCACGTAGCATGTCCTATTTTGCTTAAAATTATATTGGAGAGTCATCTAGAGTTTGGGTATAGCAGCCATTCATTCATTTCGCTTGTTAAAAGTATTATATTTGTTAAAAGCATTGTTATAAGTATTATAAAAGTTGTTATATTAACAACTTACTTGGAATGAGATTGTTACTAGGTAGACACATCTGTGTAGCCACAAATGAAGTCAAGAGGTAGAATGTTACTAGTACTCCAGGAAAAAGCCTCTCACATCCAGGCATCCCTTTTCTCTTTCCTGATTGCCAGTACCGTGAATTAATTGACGTGTTTTAACATTTTTATGGAAACGGAGTCATGTACTATGTATTACTCTGAGCAAGCTCCTAGGTTTTGGATAGAGCCATAGTTCATTCAGTTACACAGGTGAATAGCATTACTCCACGGTATGGATATACTGTAGTTTATTCACCTCTTCTACTGTTGACAGATATTTAGGTTGTTTCTAGTTTTTTATAATTACAAATCTTGTTGCTGTGAACATTTCTTGTATCTATCTTTTGATACACGCATAGCTGCCTTTCTCTCGGTTATATAACTGGCATAGAATTGTGGGAACTAGGGCATTTTTTTAAACCAATTTTGGTTTTAATAGATACTGCCAAGCAGTTTTCCATATTAATTATACCAATTTACACTTTCACCAGCAGTGTATGAGAGTTCTCATTGTTCTCTGCGCTGATAAACACTTGGCCTTGTGATTATTTTTAATTCTAGCCATTTGGGCTGAATAGTATCTTCTCATTATAATTTTATTTGCATTTCTCAATTACTAATGAGGTTGCGTCTTTTCCTATATTTATGGATCATGGGGCTATTGAGAATGATTAGTTTTCACTTATTTATCTTTGGGTTATTGGAGTCAATTTTATTGTATGTGTTATTCAGCTCTCCACGATGCTTTTGTCTCTGCAAACACAGACATGTGAAAAATTTGCCAAAGCTTACTCTTTTATAACGATCTTACAGGTATATAAATAAAAGATAGCAGAAGACACTTCAGTTAATGCTGGAGAGTACTATACCACCAGCTACATTCTCAAATTGCTACTGGCCCAATGAATCCATCCATTGTGACAAGGGCTACAAAGGAAAATACATTCGCAGTTAAAGAAGAGGGAGAGCTAGGGGTGCTCGGGTAGGTAGCTCAGTCGGTTGGGCGTCTGCCTTTTGCTTGGATCATGATCCCGGGGTCCTGGGATTGAGCCCCGCATCCGGCTCCCCGCTCATCAGGGAGTCTGCTTCTCCCTCTCCCGCCGCCCCTCCCCCCCACTCATGCTCCCTCTCTCTCTAATGTCTCTCAAATAAGAGGGAGAGCAGAGATAGGGAGGGGCTATCTTAAATAGATTTATTGGGAAAGTCTCTTTGTGGAGGTATTTGATATGAATGTCCTAAAGGAACTGGCTAAGTAAAAATGGATTCCTTTGGACTGTATTGTGCATGGGGTACCCGAGATAGGATGAGATTGCAGTGCTGTGACGGCGAAGGGAATGTGACGTTTGTCTTTAGCAGATGACTCCCACTGCTGGGTCAACAAGGATCTTCAGGAGGTGAACGCAGAGGAGCAAGGAAACTTCTCCCGAAGGAAGGGCTGATAAGCGATGCTACCCCGGTGAGCGATGCTGGTGATGTGACAGGGTGTTTGTAGTGTGGATGCCAGAGAGGGACCAGGTTCTGGATCCATCTTGAAGATAGAGTCCAAGTACTTGGAGAGGGATGATGGGATGCCGAGACGAAGGGAAGGGACTGAATGAAGCCTGGGCGAGAGGGTGAGTGGGACTCGCGTTTTACTGACTGGAAAAACTAGGGGAGCCTGGCGTGGGAGGGTGGACTAAGGAGTTGCCTTTGGAAAATGTTAGGTTTGAGATACCTATTAGACATCAAAGTGGAAATGTTGAGTGGGCGGTTTATATATGAATCCAGAGCAAAGGCGAGAAGTCAGGCAGTGATGTGAATGTGGGAATCAGGTGAAGTTTAATCAAAGTCACAGACTTTGGTTAAGAGACTTATGGATGAGTAAACATAGGCAAGAGGGAAAGGAGAGGAGGCAGGATTGAATCCTGGAACATGCCAATATTTAGATGTTTGGAGGAGGAGGAATCAGCAGAGGAAACTAAAATAAAGTGGCCCATCAAGTCGGAAGAAAACAAGAGTAAAACACTCTTTTTGGAGCCCAAGTGAAGAAAATACTTACTTGAAAAAGGAAAAAAGGAAACAGCTGTGTCAAATGTTGATGAGAAAGGGAGTGAAATGGTGTTTGGTGAGATGGAGGGCCTCAGTGATGTCTACAAGAGTGGTTTTGGTGGAGCAGTGAGGACCAAATCCTTACTGGAGTGAGTTGAGGGGAGAAGGTGAGGTGACGAAGCATCAACTCTTTTATCAAGTTGTGATATAAAAGGCAGAGAAATGAGGCAAGAGTGGAAGGGTTCACGGGATTTATGCACTTTGTTTAATGGAAGAAATAATAAACTGTGTGCTGATGGAAATGATAGAGTGAAGGAGAAGATAATTCTAGAAAATACAATGAAAGGAAACAAAATGTAGATTTTTTAAGAGAAATGGAATTTTAAAAGTTTGTGCAACTGCAGTGGACACTAGCCAAAAGGAAATGATTCATAAAACTTTGACTATTTGAAATTAAGAAAATACGTTTTCTTCCCCTCAGAAACATTATCCCAAAGCATGAATCATGGATCCTCTGTTTTCTTAGTGGCTGTGTTGGTACATGGATATGAAGACACAAAACATTTAGTCATTCATGATCAAGAGATTCTATATGCTGATCTGAACAATTACATTGTCCATGGCTTATATTCTCTATAGTTAAGCCATAAAACCGAAGATTTTCTAGGAAGTCACCAATCACTATAAAGAATATTCCATCAAACAACCCAGTAAAAGAAAAAGCAGGTTCAGCTGGCATTTCAGTGGTACCTCAGCATCTTTATGAAGCAGTTGTGTCACTGGCTAACTATCTCAGCAGTTTCAACAACTGTGAAATTTGACCGAAACTCCCAGTTGCTTTTCAGAGGTGCGCTAGAAGGAATTTGTGTGTTGCATGTGAGTGTTGTCCTTTTTCTTTCTCTTTATTTCTGTAATCTTTTGTGTTTCTGCCTAGGCTAGTAGATGTGTTTTCTGAGATAACTTTTTTTTTTTTAAGAATTTTATTTACTTATTTAAGAGAGAGAGAGAGAGCATGAGAGAGAGCACAAGCAAGGTGGAGGAGTAGGGGGAGAAGCAGACACTCCACTGAGCAGGGAGCCCAATGCGGGCCTCGATCCCAGGACCCTGAGATCATGACCTGAGCTGAAGGCAGACACTGAACCGACTGAGCCACCCAGGCACCCCATGTTTTCTTGAGATTCTTAAATTCTTCCATTAGCCTATTTCATCCATTTTCTGGGCTCTGTTGACAAGTTAGTAAAGGACCTGTGTAAGCAGCAGAGCTATTTCTTGTTCTATAAATAAAGACCACTAATAAATTTAATTGTCTGCAAAAATTAAGGGGGAAAAGTATACAAAACAAAATAGCTTTCCCAGGACTCGACTATCACATACATAATTAGATGTTCTTTTCAAACATCAAACAACGCACATCAGCTATCTAGAAACACTTTTTAGATTTTTTTTTCTTTTAAGGAACTAGTTCTGCTGCTTGTTTCTATTTATTGTGTTTTTCCATTTCTGACTCATCTCATGCCTTGTGTGCTCAGTGTAATGAATACAGTTCTACACCTTACATTTCCAGACACTCATTTGTAGGTGCGGTACTTTCCAGGTTTCAAAGCCTTTTTCTTCCTCGCCCTCTGCCTCACTTGAACTTGGCGCTGATACAGGCAAGGCAGCTGCTGCTGTCCAAACTGGGAAACTGAGGCCCAGCAGCTCAGCTAGGTCTGAAACCCAAGTGCTCTGACTCCCACCATATTGCGAGTTAGGCCACCCTGCCTCGCCCCGTGTGAAGCTTCTGAATGACTTAAATTTCAGATTGACTTTGGCAGGATGATCGTAAAATTTCATTTCTTTCTACTCATTGAAGAATTTATATTCTTCGAAAAATGTACATTCTTTAATTTCGCTATCATTATTATTTGTAATCATTTGTTTGAAATTATGTATTGGCGATGGAGGCTACCTAGACTTACTGCGGTGATTATTTTGGCAACCTATGCAAAGATTGAATTGTTTTGTGTTGTACAGCAGAAACTAATGCAGTGTTACATGTCAGTTATATCTCAATAGAAAAGCACATACTGTACATTGGATATGAGCTAGGCATTGTTCTAGTTTCTGGATACAACATGGAAAAAAAAGACAGGATCTTGACTGTTAGGGAATCTGCAATCCAAGTGCAGAGGTTTTTTTCAGTGGAGGGTGAATTACCAAATGTCTTCCTTCTTGGATCAGTTGGAGGGAGAATTTTGGTGAGTGGCCTTATTGGGGAAGATCATTGGTTTGGCTTGGTCAATGGTTCAGGTTTCATGAATTTTCTAAAACTGGTGTATGGTTGTGTGATTGGAACATGACGCCATCAATCATCTTTGAAAATGATTTGGGCTGCTCACTGTACAACGCATGGATGGTATTGCTCTTGAAAAGTTTAAGGACTGGGGTGTTGACATGCTTTGAAGAAAACACGTGAAGACCATTTCTGTTTAGAGATTTTGCTAAATCAAGACAGCATGCTTACAACATACAGTCTAACGATATGTTTTATTTATTGAGTGTCAGGTTTGTGGTGAATGCTTTGTAAGAACCATCTCATAATTCTTGGAAGGAGGCATTCTCATCATCATCTCCATTTTAAAGTTGAGGGACGAAGCCTTAGAGAGGGATGACGTAATTTATCTACGAAGTGTCAGAGTTAGAATCTGAGCCTTTGAGATCTAATTCCTAAGCTTTTGCTCTAACCATTATGCTGTAATCCTCGGAGTGAAAGACACTTGAAACCTTACATTGGCAAATCGGGAAGGTTAGTGAGGCATGGTAGGGTTTGATTTCCCTAAGAAACTTAGAGAAATTGAGAGCACTAGCGATATCAGTTTATCACAGAGAGTCCCAGACTTCTTGGGTTGTTGCAGTTGTAGTACCACTCCTTGGTCTCAACATTGCAGAAAGCATAGTTGACCCCTAAACAGCATGGGTTTGAACTACATGAGTCTACTTTTACTTACTACTTTTTTTAAATGACTACAGAACAGTGCTAGCCATATACAGTATTATCAACATATTTTCTCTTCCTTACAATTTTCTTAATAATATTTTCTCCAGGGGTGCCTGGGTGGCTCAGTGGGTTAAAGCCTCTGCCTTCAGCTCAGGTCATGATCTTAGGGTCCTGGGATCGAATCCCACATTGGTCTCTCTGCTCAGTGGGGAGCCTGCTTCCTCCTCTCTCTCTGCCTGCCTCTCTGCCTAGTTGTGATCTCTCTCTTTCTGTCAAATAAATAAATAAACTCTTTAAAAAAATATTTTGTCTATGGGCGCCTGGGTGGCTCAGTGAGTTAAAGCCGCTGCCTTCGGCTCAGGTCATGATCTCAGCATCCTGGGAACGAGGCCCGCATCGGGCTCTCTGCTCGGCAGGGAGCCTGCTTCCTCCTCTCCCTGTCTCTCTGCCTGTCTCTCTGCCTACTTGTAATCTCTCTCTGTGTCAAATAAATAAATCAAATCTTAAAAAATAAAATAAAATGAAATAAAAAATATTTTCTCTAACTTACTTTAGGATAAGAATACAGTGTATAGGGGCTCCTGGGTGGCTCAGCCTGTTGGACGTCTGCCTTCGGCTCAGGTCATGATCCTGGAGTCCTGGGATCTATCCCTTCTCCCTCTCCCACTCCCCTTGCCTGTTTTCCCTCTTTTGCTGTCTCTCTGTCCAAAAAAACAAAACAAAACAAAACAAAACACAGTATATAGTACATATAACTAATAATTATGTGTTAAGTAACTGTTTATGTTATCGGATAGACTAACAGTCAAGGATAGGGTATTAGTAGTTAAGTTTGGGGAGGGATCCAAGCTATATTTGAATTTTTGACTGTGCTGAGCTTCAGGGCCCCTAAATCTGCATTGTTCAAGGGTCAACTGTATTTTAAAAAATAGGTGCAATCCATTGAGAAGCTTGAAAAACTGAAAAAAGTCCATATTTTGGAAATCTAGTCTACTTTTTAAAAAAAATATTTTATATATTTATTTGAGAGAGACAGTTAGACGCAGTGAGAGAGAGCGAGCACGAACTTTGGGGAGGGTCAGAGGGAGAGGGAGAAGCAGGTTCTCTGCTGAGCAGGCAGCCCTATGTAGTACTTGATCCCAGGACCCTGGAATCATGATCTGAGCTGAAGGCAGAGGCTTAACTGACTGAGCCACCCATGCATCCCAAGTCTAGTCTACTTCTTTCACAAAAATCTGTGTTTGATACATCTCAAAACTGAAAACAACTCCATTTGGAAGTTTCCATATTTACATATAAATGTGGCCTTCACCCTTGCTTTCATTTTATGATTAACTACTTAGCATTTGTGGCTTCCAACCTTTAGTTTTTTGTTGTTGTTTTCACCAACTTCTTAGGAGTGGGTAAAATTCGGATTTTGCCTTGCAGGCTAACTTCTTTAGATCCCTCCAAGCAACCTATTGATGAAAACAATGACTATCATGCTTTTTATGTAGAAGAATGGGCAAGTTTGGCTTTGGTGAATTGTATAAAGCATCTTGTCTACATAATCTCATTCATGTTTTTGGCCTTTACTATCTTCTGGACAAGGGGCTAATTGGCTTTCAATGATAAATCCCTGTAAAAGGACACTTTTTCATAGCTACTCAGCCATGTTTAAAAATGCTTCATAAATCATGGAGAGAAGAGCTTGTTGCATTTGTAGGTCTTGAGCAAAAGTTCATTGTGGATGTTGTTCAAGGTGAACTGGGCCAGTGACAAGTAAGAATTTGAAGTATTTAAATAACACAGTTAACCAACTTTATTGTATTTCTCTATTAGAACCCAATAAAGAGGGAATACATATATTTTTCTCTTATGTTTCTAAAGTGTGTTCAAAATTTAATTATATACTTGGCCTGCAAAAGCCTCAACATTTTTTATTAAACTGGAACACTTGTAGGACACATTCTGACCAAAAAGCCAGAATATTAGATTTCAGTGGTGAAACAAAATAATAAAAAACCACTTAGAATTTGGAAAAAAAAAAAAAGCCTTTCTAAATGACTCTTGAATCAAGAGGAAATAAAAAACCAAGATTACAAATGCTTTAGCAATTAATGCAAATGAGCTCTCTTTACTAAAAAATCTCTATGATGTGAATAGAGCTGTACTCAGAGCAAAAATTATGACTTTGAATGTTTTTTTATTTAAATACAAATGACTTAAACACTTAACTTAGAAAACTAGAAAAAGAATAACAAAATATACCACAAATGAAAGCCAGAGAGCAAGAAATTAATAAACATAAGGCAGAAATGGCTATATTTTTTAAAACCTACTACTGCAATCTACAGATACACTGGACTTCATTAATTAAAACCAAAAAAAAAATTTTTTTTTTACAAAGATGCTTTATGGCTTGCCAGATAAAATACTGCACACTAAGTTAAATTTGAATTTCTGAGAAATAACAATCATCTACAGTGAGGGGGTATTTCAAATGATGTCCCAAATTGAGACATATCTGTACAAAAATTATTTTTTATTTTTATCTGAAATTCATGTTTAGCTGTGTGTCCTCTATTGCTGTTTGCTAAATCTGGCAATGTTACCAATGGAAGAGAATAATTCTTTAAGTTTGAGAATCTATATGAATTAGATCATTTTGTCAGAAAATTAAAGTGACACAAATTCCTTCAAGAGGACAAAACCCAAACTGAACAAAGAATTGATGCAGAATGAAAAAGGATATTAAATATCTGTCATCAGAAAGGCATTAGGAATTCTGCTTTCACCCTTGGAGGAGTAACAGTGACTGGGTTTAACCTTCTGCAATAAAACTGGACAAAGTATACAGCACAACTATTTTTAGTTATTGGACCACATTCAGCACACACCATGATCCTTGAGACAAGGGAGTGGATGAGGTAAGCCCTAAGATCTTGCCTTATTGCTTGGAGGAAATATTCAGACATAGGCACAGGGATAAGAAGCTCCAGAAAGAGAAAGAAAGCCTTGCCTAGTTGTGGAGGATGGGGAGTCGAGTTTGGGTATGGAGGGTGTGTGTGTGTGTGTGTGTGTGTGTGTGTGTAAACAACCAGAAGTTAAAATGCAGAGTTCCAGGAATGAAGGTCCTGCAGAGAAGCAGAAGCTCCAAGACCAACATGGCGTTCTCTTAAGGCTTTGCTGAGAGGGCATGAAGAGAAACTCCGTAAAGCAAGGCAAAGGATGCCTGGGGGTTACATGCTCAGCGATTCCTGGAGTGCGAAGGATCAGGAAGTGCACCCAAATTACAGTTAGTCTTACTGATGATGACTACAAGTGCAGAAATCTTAGGCACCATATATATATATTTTAAAGATTTTATTCATTTATTTGACACAGAGGGAGAGAGAGAACAAGCATGGGGAATGACAGAGAGAGAGAAGCAGGCTCCCCACTGGGCAGGGAGCCTCCGTGGGACTCCAACCCAGGACCCCAGGATCATGACCTGAGCTGAAGGCAGACACTTAACCATCTGAGCCACCAAGGCTCCCCTTGATCTCAAGTCTTGATCTCAGAGTGGGGAGTTCAAGCCCTGTGTTGGGCTCCTACGTAAAAAATAAAAAAGTAAAAATCTTAAAAGAAAACCAAACCAGTGTAAGAGATAAATAGCAACTACCACATTAAATACTAACTGCATTCTCTTTAAATTGGGAGGGGTGGGGGATGGTGTTCGTGATTTTTTTTCCCCAAATTTTTTGAAGATTCCGATTAATGCAGCAAGATAATAAATAAACTGCATTTGTGTTAGAAGAGACAGTTACCATCCATTATATGCAGAAAACATGACCAGGTGCCTAGAAAGTCAAGTGGACCTCAGTGAAGTAGTGTTCAAACTAATAGTAAAGTTCACAAAGGTGTCTGGAAGCAAGGTGAATATCTAAAGATAGTTTAATTCTATCAGCAATAGTTAATTAATATTAGTTTTTAAAATTTCACTAATGATAGCAACAACTGTGGAAAGTCTCAGACTAGATGTAGTAAGAAATATGTCTTCGTGAAGTCAGCAATGGCATTTTGTCCAAAGAGATTTAGGGGTGAATAAATGTAGCATTTAGGAGGGCATCTTTCTTAAATTTGTATTATTAACCTTCTGAAACTCCCATCATAACTTTAATGTAGTTTTGGTGGGAAGTCAGTAGAAGGGGACTTGCCAAGATTTTTTTTTTTTAAGATCATTTGAAAGACTGTGTGGAAGATTATTCAAACACTTTAAAGAAATTTCAAAAGATTGAACAATTTTTTTGAAGTGATTCTATTGTCGAGAGACTTACCTTACTAGATATTAAGAAGTTCTATAATAACATAATTAAAATACTGTGGCATTGGTGCACAATGGACAACTAAATCAATGAAAAGTAAAGAGTGTCCATTATATTAAAAAAAAAGATTGTATTTGAAATCTATGAAGCAGGAATGTATTTCATAATATATGATGTGAGGACCATTGGATTTCTCTTTGAAAATAAAAAGTTAAATATCTACCCCATACCAAACTATAAAAATAAATTCCATTGAATTAAAGTTCTAGATATAAAAGATAGAAAAATTAAAATACTAAAGGCAATACTTTATTATTTTCAGGTAATTAAAGCCTTTTAAGTGTGAAATAGAACTCAGATCGTAAAGAAAAACATTAAGGTGTATCACTATACAAAGTTTTAAAAGCATGGTATGGTAAAAAAAAAAGCACACAATAAATAACATTAACAAATAAATGACAGATCAAGGAATAACCTTTGATAAGCACATTTATGATAGCTATACATTTTAGTATTATATTAGTTACATATAAAGAGTTTCTACAGATCAATGAAGTGGAGACAATACCCAATATGAAACTACACAAAACCTATGAACAGGTGATTTGAAAGAGTAAATTCAGATAATCAAAATGCAATGAGAATATTCTAAACCTTGCTGATAATGTTAAGATTTGAATTCAAATGAGATAATGATTTCTCATGTTTTATCTAGTATATTTCTAGTCATTTAATAACTTATAATACCCAGGGGTGGTGGGGTTATGGGAAAATAAGAATTTTCATGTACTTTAGTGCTTATGAGTTATTACATTTTATTTTTTTTATTTTTTTTTTTTTTTTAAAGATTTTATTTATTTATTTGATACAGAGAGAGAGAGAGATCACAAGTAGGCAGAGAGGCAGGCAGAGAGACAAGGAGAGGAGGAAGCAGGCTCTCTGCTGAGCAGAGAGCCCGATGCGGGCCTCGATCCCAGGACGCTGAGATCATGACCTGAGCCGAAAGCAGAGGCTTTAACCCACTGAGCCACCCAGGCGCCCTGAGTTATTACATTTTAGAAGACAATTTGATAGTATCACATTTGAAAGTATTTCTGCTTTTTGATAGAAGAAATACCATCTCAAGGGTTTATTATATTGAAGCTTTTCTTCTGACAAGTGCAAGGACTACCTGGATTCTTCTGTCACCTTCCTCATCTTGGTCTCGAAGTCCTTGTACCCTAGGATCCATCTCCTGGGTGGCCCCCTTCCAGTTTTTGGTATTTATGGGTCAGATGACTACCTCACATTCTTTTAGATGAATCCATAACTCCATGGTTCTTAGAATACTTTGCATTCATAAAATTTGTTCTTCTTCCCTACTATTATTCCCTTGTATATGATTTCTCAGAACCAAACCCTCTACATCTGCCTCTTAGGATGATGTTTCAAACAGTAAAACTAAGCTCCTGGACTATGACTTAGTCATTGGAGGTTCTCTGTTCATCTAAAACCCAGGTCAGAAATAAATCACTGTGATGCCTAGTGCATATGTCCCTAGTGCTTCCAGTTACTATTAAACCCCTGGTATAAATATATTTAACCATTATATTTCACATATTTTGTTTTATTTTTATTTATTTATTTTTAAATATTTTATTTATTTATTTGACAGAGAGAGATTACAAGTAGGCAGAGAGGCAGGCAGAGAGAGAGGAGGAAGCAGGCTCCCCGCCGAGTGGAGAGCCTGATGCAGGACTCGATCCCAGGACCCTGAGATCATGACCCAAGCTGAAGGCAGAGGCTTTAACCCACTGAGCCACCCAGGCGCCCGTATTTC
This sequence comes from Ailurus styani, assembly GCA_002007465.1. Taxonomy (NCBI): domain Eukaryota; kingdom Metazoa; phylum Chordata; class Mammalia; order Carnivora; family Ailuridae; genus Ailurus; species Ailurus styani. Next base: position 856,757 of record LNAC01000177.1, on the reverse strand, counting down.
ACATGTTTTAAAATACAGGATTTTTTTCTTCATTTAGCATCCCTGGAATCATGCCTGAAAATCAATGACGTATTGTAATTGGCCATGTTTTTTTCCTTTCTTCAGATGACATAAGGTAATAGTGCATCTTATAATCAATGATATTTCAGTTTCGATAAAATTCAGTTGTTATACATAGTTTAATGAAACTATCAATCCAGTGTTATTTTATTTTGCTAATGAGATATATGTCACATGGAGCTATATTAGAGACCTCGCTATTTTGGTTAATTCATCATTATTATTATGTATCATTATTAACCTCCTTAATCTGATAGCTCATCAGTGTTTTAGGAGATTTTTTCTTCGTTTGAAAGCTGAGTTTTACCAAGATTAGGTATTTGCCACTTGAAAATCTGCTTTGGGATTATTCGTGACCCCTGACATGAAAATAAGTTTGGGTTTTTCGGTATCATTTTATTTAGCATTATTTTATTTAGAGTGTTGCTTCATTTTCTCTCTTTCCCCTATCCCACCAAACTGTTGTTCCTTTACTTTGGAAAGATTGCTAGGAACTGAGATTCAGATAAAGTGTTTTGAGGTGGACTAAATCCAGGTTATGCTTCTTAGTAGCTAAATAGAATGGGCAGGTTCTGGAAATTCTCCTGACCTCAATGTTCTCCTTTGTAAAAGTCTGTTCACCGCAGCATTCTTGGGAAGACAGGCTAAGGTAATAATTCCCGTGGATGTACTTGCTAAACTCTAAAACTATAATATTTGGGGGGATTATTAATAGTCTCAGAGGGCACTTTCAATAATAGCTAGTTTTAACTAATTTCCCAGGTAATGACGCAAGGCACCCCACATACTGAGTTAATCTAGGATGAGTTCCTTTATTCCTGCTGTAGCTCATTATTGTGTCTTCTCATGCCTGATGGTCTGGTGTTCAGATAGCCTTAAGAGAAATGGAGTTACATCAAGGTTACATCATGAGCCTCTGAGAAAGTCAGGGGAAATTTACCTCTCTCATAAACTAGGCTGCTCTGTCTTCAACAGATCGATAGCTTCCCCTGCATAGCGTGTTCATTCTGTGCATATTTCTCAAGTGAACATTCTGCTTCTGTAATCTTGTAATCATTCTGCAACCACAGGATCAAGTACAAATTGCTAACCAACGCAGGGCTCTATTCACTACACTATTCTATGAACAATGGAACTCTAAGTATGGGAGAGACTTGAAGTCAATTCCTTTGCCCTAACGCGTAATCACATCCGAAGCATCTAAGACAAATTATAATTTAGTCTATTCTTAAAGACCTCCTGAGGTGATTTTCCAACCTCTCTGAGGAACACATTCCAATATTTAGCAAATGCTACTGTCACTAGATGCTCCTTTGTACCTCAATGAAATTTCTCATGTGACAGAGTAACTTTTTTGTTATTTTTGTTTCTACTTCAGTCAGATGAGGTCATACTGACAACATACCATCTATCTGAGCTTATCACTGACCTTCTTCAACCCCTTTCACAAAGAGCTGCCTCTTGCCTGCAAGGTAACATTCGGACCCCTGAGCGTGCCACCAAAGACCCAGTCAGAATCTGCCACTGGTTATATTTCTAGCTTCTGTTCCTGACATGCCCCTTCATGTATTGGTTGGTTAACTTTGCTAAAGTTCTTTCCGAATCCAAGAATTCCATGTTCTTTAACATGTCTCGGCTTTGCACATACCAAAATGTCTTGGAATGTCTCTTCTCATTTCCCCCGTATTTTTTACTTGTATTTACATAGTCGGCTCAAATGTTACCTCTTCTGGGAAGACTCCCCTCAGCCTCCAAGTGCGCAGTGACATTGCACTCTTGCCAAACTTCATTTACAGTGTTCAGTTATTTCAGATGATATTGCTTCTTGAGTGTTTGCTTGCTGTTCCTCACTTCTCACTAAGCTGTGAGACTTGAAAGCTGGGAATGAGTCTTATTCATGTACTCTTTGTATATAATAGCAGACATGTAGTAGGTGATTAACAAATGAGTGGAAGGAAGGAAGAAGGGAAGGAAGGGAGGGAGAGAGGAAAGGAAGAGAGGGAGGGAAGGAAGATGGATGGATGGAAGGAAGGGAGGGAGGGAGGGAGGGAAGGAGGGAGGGGAGGAAGGAATGTCACAATACTCTCCTATTATCCAGGGAACCAAAAGGCTTTCTTTGCTGTACATCAGGAGGAATGGGAATACAAAAACACGAAAGACCTGCCCAAAGCACACTAGGTATCTGTAAAATGTATCCTAATTCAAGTTAACATTATCAGAAATTGCTGAAGGACAATCACCAAGTATGTTCATCTCTTTGAGAGACGTCATGATAGGTGTCCATTTGCCATCCCTAATGTGAAAAAACTTAATGAAGCCAGAACATCAAGCATTGATGTTTATTATCAAAGAGCGGTTTTCTCATTAGCTTTCCAGTACCCATGAGCAGAACATTTTGTGAAAGCGTACGGACTTTGGCAGCCAGTGGCATACCACATGCTCGCCATGAAAGCTGCTCAAGCAGCCTCCCAGTACCAGTAGAGGCTCCAATGGCCACAGCTCAAAGCCCGAACCTCTCCTTCTACAAAATGCAGTGACGTTAGCATAGAATTGTGATATAAATATCCCATACACCATCATGAGGTTGTCCTGATGTTATTAACACATCAGTAATATAAGCACATCCTAGGGCAGATGGAGTGAATCAGCGCTGGGAAGGGACCTGAGATTGTGTTGCTGTGTTTGTTACCAATTTGCAGTTTGGTGTTCTACCAGAATCTTTTCTTCATGACATACTGGTCACTATTATTTCTCGATGGTTTTAAAGTCTTTCTATACCCTGCCTGCCTCTGAAAAGGGTATGTTTTTGATGTCATTTAGTTGGGAGTCAAGGGAACACAAAAGGGAAAACAAAGGACTTGTGTCATTTACACACTGGAAGAATCTGCTGCCTCTCCCCACCCCCATTACCATGGCTTTTGGTGGCATGAATTAGATACTTGGGGGATGACCCTCTCTGGACCCGTACATCAACTTTCAAGTCATCTTTTGGGACTCAGAGTGTTTCGTAAAGGAAGAGATGAGCTATAGGTCTTTTTAGTAATGGAGGGCATACGGTTTCTTGTACACAAACTTTTCAAATAAGCGGGCAGCAGTTCTCTTCTAAAATTGATTTCTGAGGAGTTAAAAGAAGCTGCTTTCAGCTCTCTAAGATCCACGTGTTTCTCTTTAGGAACTGTTTTCGTTGCTTATTTCCCCCTTGTGAATGGTCTAATTCTCTAATGATGTTATTAGTAAAGTTCAGTGATTGATTTCATGCATCAATCATGACACTAGCTATCATATCTGTATTTGGAGTGGTTAAGAGTCTTGGGTTTAAAGCCTTGGATTTGGGCGCCTAGGTGGCTCAGTGGGTTAAACGTCTGCCTTCAGCTCAGATCATGATCCCAGGGTCCTGGGATTGAGTCCCGCATCAGGCTCCCTGCTCAGTGGGGAGCCTGCTTTCCCTCTCCCTCTGCCTGCCGCTCTCCCTGCTTATGCTCTACCTCTTTAGTACTCTCTCTCCCTCTCTCTTTCAAATAAATAAATTAAAATTAAAAAATAAAGCCTTCGATTTGCCCTGTTATATGACCTTGAGAAAAGTGTTTAAACTTGTTAGACTGTCTTCTTAATCTGTACCAAGACATAACCCTTGTAGCTACTTCATTGCTCTGTAATATATGATTTGCAGGGTTATGATGAGGATTTAACGAGACAATGGCAGAAATAAAGAGTGAGTGTAATGATGTGTATGTGAATATACACACATATATCAACACACTTGTCATCATTTTTAGATTCTGGGGCCAGAACGCAGGTTGTAAGTCAAAAGGTATAGAATAGGACCTAACTCCATTTCGGCCAACTTGGGCCCCCATGCAGAAAGCTCTCTCTGTGTCTCTCATCTCTCCAGGTGATTCTGATATCCAGACAAGTTTGAGAACTATTGGTCTAGAATATTTTCTTGCCTTAAAACATAGCTGCTTTGGGGGCACCTGGGTGGCTCAGTCAGTTGGACATCTGCCTTCAGCTCAGGTCATGATCCTGGGGTTCTGGGATCGAGTCCCACATCAGGCTCCCTGCTCAGCAGGGAGTCTGCTTCTCCCTCTCCCTGTGCCTCTGCTCATGTGTGCTCTCTCTCACTAACTCTCTCTCTTAAATAAATAAGTAAAATCTTTTTTTTTTAAAGATTTTATTTATTTATTTGACACAGAGAGAGATCAGATCACAAGTAGGCAGAGAGAGAGGAGGAAGCAGGCTCCCCACTGAGCAGGGAGCCTGATGTGGGCCTCGATCCCAGGACCCTGAGATCATGACCTGAGCTGAAGGCAGAGGCTTTAACCCACTGAGCCACCCAGGCGCCCAAATAAGTAAAATCTTTAAAAAACCCAACAACATAGCTGGTTTTAACAAGTGAGGATATCCATCCTACGTTTTTATCGTTTCAGAGATGTTGAGTCTGGAATCCTTTTCATTAATCTATTTAAAATACTTCTCATCGTCACTAAGTTGTTTCTTTTTTTTTTTTTTAAAGATTTTATTTATTCATTTGACACAGAGAGAGAGATTACAAGTAGGCAGAGAGGCAGGCAGAGAGAGGAGAGAGGAGGAAGCAGGCTCCCTGCTGAGCAGAGAGCCCTATGCGGGCCTCGATCCCAGGACCCTGGGATCATGACCTGAGCCGAAGGCAGTGGCTTTAACCACTGAGCCACCCAGGCGCCCACTAAGTTGTTTCTTAAATTGTCTTTCTAAATCATCCATGCTCCAGGGGAGCAGAAAGCCCTTCGCACAGGTGCCCTGTGTGAAGATGAGTTTCTTTGTCATGAAGTTGTATTGTGTGGATATTTGTATAGTTCTTTGCACCTCTTTTCTGCTTGTGTGGATTTCAGTTGGAGTCACAGAGCATGTCTTCTAATGTCTGTTTATCTGCATCAAAGTAGAATGGATGTACAGTATCTTTTTCAGATTTACAGGGAAGTAAAGACCGAACGAGTTTCTAGCGGAGGGATTGCAAATGGAAATTAATGGCAGTTTACTCATTATTGCCAAATCAGATTGTGTAAAACATCACAGATATTCTTAGGCTTCATCTATTGTCTTGACCGATGGATGTGGGACCATATTTATGAAAGCTTTCACAGATTCACTCATGAACAGACTGTCCCTCCGTCATTCCTTCCATTGAGTTGGTTAGGACTCCATTGGTTGTAATTGATAGAAACCCAATTCGAACTAAAATTTTAAGAGTGGTGGGGATGAGATTTTTTTTGGTTCTTTTGATAACCTAGGAATTCATTTTTTGACCTGTCTCTGGTGTAGCTGGATCAAGGGAGTCCTATCTTGTCTGTAGGACTTGAGAACTCCCGATATGCCTCAGCCTTACTTTGCTCCATTCGGTTTCCTTCTCAGGCAGACCCTTGACCCCACAGCTCTTAGCTTTTCTATCCCAATGGAAAGAGCCCTTCCTTTTCTCAATCCTTCCAGGAAAAAAGTCTAGGTCTCATTGCATGTGACTCGGATCTGTTCCCATCCTGATCATCATAGTGGAGGAATAGAAGACAGTGATTCATGAGCGTAAACGACATGCCAGTACCCCCCAGGGATAGGGTCAAGCACATCGTGAAAACACAGAAATTGGAGACTGGTGATCCCCTCAAGGAATGATGGGGGGCTGTAACTGGAAGAAGAAACATGCTGAGGTGTCACAGGACAGGAAGTGTCCACTGTTACCTCATTAGGTCCTAAGTCCCTTGACTATGAAGCCTCCCACCTTGGAGATTTTCACCAAGATATTGGAGTGTTAGCAAGGGAAGATGAGGCTGAGATCTATTCTTTGGAAGAAACCTAGTAATTTTATTTTATTTTATTTTATTTTTCCTAGTAATTTTAGAAAGGTGTAAACCTGATCTTCCCCCAGCCTCTTCTTCTACCAATTTATACAGTTGGTGTCTATTTGTTTACCATTCCGATGGGAAGAAGAGTTGAATTCATCAGAAGGCTTTTGCATTATGTTGAAGTGCCATATTTCATTATATTTTATTATTATTTTTAATTTAAGGGAGTAAATTAAACTTACATGTAAGCCCAAGGAGAGCAGGCCACAGGGGAGAGAATTGTTTTCCAAGAGCCTCCCTGTACTAGTAGGTCCATATTTAATAATATTTAATAATAGTCCATAAATTATATGCCAGGTCTCTGATTATGCAAAAATAGACACCTATTTAGGAATTCAGCATGCTTTCAATCAGGCATAGGCTCTCTTTTTGCTTTTTCTACTTTCCCCAGGGACCCACCCTTCAGGAACTGGTGTAGTTCCCCGGGTTTGCTGATTGGTAGCATTCTGGACTTGACTAAAGAGCCTGGATTTCATGCATTCACCTCATCTCAGTAAGGGAAATCCGTGATATGCAGCTAATAGGTTTTAAACTATTGTGTTTTGTAAATTTCTATGTATAATGTTTAAATATCCAGGAACAACTTACCATGATTCTAATTTGTGCTTCCAAAATCTGTGATCTCAGGGCACCTGGGTGGCTCAGTGGGTTAAAGCCTCTGCCTTGGGCTCAGGTCATGATCTCAGGGTCCTGGGATCGAGGCCCGCATCGGGCTCTCTGCTCAGCAGGAGGCCTGCTTCCTCCTCTCTCTCTGCCTGCCTCTCTGCCTACTTGTGATCTGCTCTCTCTCTGTGTGTCAAATAAATAAATAAAATCTTTAAAAAAAAAAATCTGTGATCTCAGATGCCCCATAACCCACCTTCCCAGCACCGCTTGCATGGTCCAAGCAGAGATGTGACACACCATCCTTGCTTGGGCAGACATTATTCTCAGTAAGGAAGAGAACCCTACTGATTGTCCTTCCTGTGACTTAAGATGCATTAAATCAAAGACACAGCCTTTGATCTCAAGGATGTTAAGATTGAGGCAAGAATGGGCAGTTCATAGGAGACAAAGAGCAGACACTTCAAAGAGGCAACATGCAGTGTCCCTGGGAGCATAAGTTGGTATAATCTCTTGGCAAGACAATTTATCAATAACTGTAAAAATTTGAAATGCAAAATCTATAAACATTTAAAACAATGCCAGAACAAGATAAGGAAACACTAAAACAATCACTTCCAGGTGGGGAAGACATTTCTGTGCACATAAAGCCTTTAATATCAGAGACTGATAATTAGACTCTATACAAATCCATTTTTCTGAATGATGAAAGAGTAAAGTCAAGGGCAGAGGGCAAATTGTAACTTATAAGTCACACAAAGGGCTAATTTCCTTAGTTTACAAACATCTCCTATAAGTCAGTGAGGAGAACACCAAACCAAAAGAGCAAATAGACAAATATGAAAAGTCAGATCACAGAAAAAGGAAATATAAATGTTTTTTAAACATGTTAAAACGAGTAGTCATAAGAAGAGATACTCAGATTAATGCCATAATGAAATACCATTTAATTTTTCAGTTTGGCCAAGATCAAAAAGTTCCATAATGCATTATGTGTATTCTGGTAAGGTGGGAGTTATAGGGAAATAATCACTCCTAATAAATGCCCGTTGGAATATAAATTGGTACAACCTCCAGAGATTTGGAGGTGATTTGGCAATAGTTACCATATTTTAAAGTTCCGCCACCTTTTGCCCCAGTAGTTTTAGTTCTAGAAATGTATCCTCCTTTGGACATATTTTTCCTTTTGCCAAATGATGTGTCTAGAAGATTATTTATTGCAGCATTGTTTGAACTAGCAAAAACAAACAAACAAACAAAAAACCAAACTGGAAACAACCTACAAGCCCATCAAAAGGGGACTGGCTGAATTAAATTATGGCATATCTTTCTATAGAATGCTACTCAGTGGTAAGAAAGCATGAGAGCCTCTTTACTTGCTGACAGATGGCCATATAGCCAAGATCCATGGTTCAGTGAGAAAAAGGGAAGGTGTAGAACTTGCGTTTCTTGGCATATAAAAAAGCAGTAGGTAACAGAAGCGATGGGAACAGAATGGGTTTCAAACAGTAGTATTCAGGAAGCTTACTTTTTCCTAAATACACTGTTACACCTTTGTGCTATGTGAATATACTCAACCTCTAGAAATTAATATAATTTAAAAGAACAGTAAAATGCCTACATGAATTGATGAGACAGTTCTACTGCTAATAATTAATCTAATAGCCTAGTTGATCATTACAAATCACAGCCTAACAGCAGCTGCTCAAAGAGTCTGAGTGGTGGTATGGAATGTTCTTCAAGACCTAGAATTTGGGGCAGCTGGGTGGCTCAGTCGGTTAAGTGTCTGCTTTTGGATCGAGTGATGATCTCAGGGTTCTGGGATGGAGCCCCACATTGGGTTCCATGCTCTACGCTTAATGGGGAGGGTGCTTCTCCCTCCCCCTCATGTTCTCTCTCTTATTCTTTCTCTATCTAAAATAAATAAAATCTTTTAAAATGGGGGAGGGGAGACACAGTGTTCAATTAAAAACTAAAACAGAAGCCAAAGCAAGCTACAGAAAAAAACCTATAGTATATGCCCTTCATGGGAAAAGAGAAATGTGTATATAAACAGTTTGTATAGGAATGAGACATCCATGAGGATGGAAAGACACATGGGTATTTAACAGTGACAGACTGTGCCTGTGGCCTGGGGGCTCTTGCTTTGCAGTGTATCCTTCTATATACCCTATGAATTTTCAATTCCCACGTCCAAATAAAAATTAGTTCAACAAAAAGGAAAACATAAAGGCAAGGACAAACATGTGGCTTTATTGGTTTGTGAACAGCCGAGTTGACCTTCTGGATCAAGAGAGGAATGCCAAGTTAAAATCAATGTTAAAGGAAAAGCCGAGCTCACAGTGTGTAGAGCTGGAGCCCTAGAGACATGTCTTTAATTCCAAAAATGACCAAATAGACATGGCAATCACAGATGATCGATGGCTTTCCAGTTGGAGCAATGATAGGCTGAAATTTAAGAGATACTCAGCTATAACAATTTCGTTTTCATAGAAAAGGTTGCACTTTTTGTGGAATTTGGCAGATTAAAAAGAGAATTGTTGACTTTTCCACGTTGCCCGTTCTGCAAAATTCTGAAATATTCAGAACACAAGGAAGGCACGCAACAAGCACAAGGACGTTAAAAAAATTCTCAGGCAGATGTATCTGAATCCACTTCACATCACTGATGTCCTTGGCTAGTGGGGGAGCCAACAACTGGCTAAATGCCTCCCCGCTCCAGCTGGTCTAGGGATGTGCCTTAGCTTTCACTTTCAAGAGAAGGAGAAAGGATGGTGGGAAGTGAGGGTCAAGTGGCAAACAGAGGAGGGTCTGAAAAACACTCTGAGCCTACCTATAGCAGGAGCACTCCATTTTCGGGGGAAACCCAGAGATGGGGTCCCACCTCCGGATGTGAAAACAAGAGTTCGGGCAACTCTTTGATGCATGTCAGCTGTCATTTTGTCACTTGGGTGAAACTCCTGTCAATCAGAGCTCGTTCGTGCTCCCTGTCCTTTGAGAGAAGTGTGTCTAAGTCTGGCGTTCCTAAGCTGCATGAAATAGGGACACATTCGTTCTTTGAATGTTGACCATTCCTCACACTATCTGCAATTTTCAGTCACGAGTTCCTCTACTTGGGCCTCTTGCATCCTTAGACCTTCACCTGTCTGCTTCCTTCTTGTTCTAAGATGGTGTCCAACCACAGATTCCTTGACTTCCAAGGTGAACATGTGGAACCGTCCTGCCCAGCTTCTATTCTTTCTTCTCCTCTGAGCCCTGGAGAGCCATCCCTTTCTTCTTGCTCAGTCCGTGCAGTTTGGGTAGTAAGCCCATGAGTACCCCAGTGCCCCTTGGCTGCGGTGATTGGTTTATGACCAGCTGATCATAGCATCATGAGAGAGAGTGTCTGGGACATCTCTTTCCCACTGAATTTGAACTGAGCAAGATGTGAGCTGGATCCGTCGTGCTGTCCCGCACGGGGTCTGAGGGTGAAGGGCACACTGCTGACAGCAGAACCAGAGGTGCAGAGAAACCAGATCCGTGGGTGCTGCGTGATCTGTGAACCTGGTCAGGTCCAAAGCCACAACCCCTGTGGACGTTTTGGCTCTAAGAGTCCCTGAAACCCAATTCCCTTTTCTCCTCTCCTGTCTCCTTAGGTGGGGTTGGGTTTTCAGTCATCTGCAAAAGAGGGAACTCTGACTAACATGCATCCTATGGGGATAATCATAGTCCCAAACCTGGGTCTTTACTTTTTCTATACATCTTCACCTTCGTTATCTCATGGGTTCTTCCAACAAGCCTGTGCAGTAGTCAGGACAGTATATATTAATTTCCATTTATATTAGGGGGCATTGAGGCTCATAGAGGTTAAATGACTTGCTTGGGATTATAGCTGGTAAGAAATAGAGCCTTGACCCGCCCCTTCTCTTGGGCATTGCTGGCCTGTAAGCTCCGAGGCCCTCTATTCACCTCCGAAGGCGGGCACTGGGGGCTCTGCAGGCTCAACCGGAACAATGTCTGAGGCCTGGGGGTGGGGGTGGGGAGCAGAGAAAGGAGACTTCTGCTGAGTAAATGGGAGATAACCAGCTTCTCATCCCAAACAAGGGTTGGGGTAAAGATTGGCCAAGGGTCAGAAAGAAACCATACCCAGGCAAGGAGGGCACCAAGGGGCAAAGCCAAGGACAGGAAGTCAGAGGAAAGTGACCTTCCTTGGCCGCAGAGTGGACTTGGGGGAAGGAGGTGAGGGAGAAAGCATGGGTGGCGATATTTCCGCGTCTCTGCTGCCATCTTTGTGAACATCTTTGCAGATGGGAGCTCCGTGCCCTGCTGGTTGCTGCTCAGAGCTCCTGACCTGGTTTCTCCATGTCCCAAATGTCCCCTCCCCTGCACCCCACTTATCTCATCTTTGCCTGGTACTCCCCTTGCTCAGGAATGATAGAAACATTAATATGCGTGTTGGTTACAAAAGAATGGAATATGAATTATTTCCATGTTTCTCTCTCTTTTTTAAAAATTGGTGGATGGAAACTATTTTATGTATTTACAGCAAGGTGAAATTCCTGGATGAGGTTTGAAATCTCTCTGCATTTATCACCGTCTTTGGGGCCTGGGGATTCAGGACCTCAAACGCCAACCTAATTAAGGCAGCTGGGTGAGAGAGCGAAGAGGAAGCAGTGCCAGTTAGCATGTTCTGTAATGAAGGTCTCTATTTTTTTCTTTTAAAAGATCACCCCCACTGCATACGTGATCAGCGTTGGTTCAGGATTTTGTGGGGGCTGGGGGAGCGACGGGGTCAACGGTGAGCTCCCCCGCCCTTCCCCTCCCGCAACCAACCTCTGCCGACCCCTCCAGCAGCCCGTAGTGTTTCTTCCCCAGGACTCCGCAGGTAGTGCGTCGCACTGATCTTAATCAGATCACTGCGTAATTAGGGAGGGCCTGTCAGGGTATTTTTGGTTGTCATCTCCTAAGAAAATGCAGATCGCGTGGCATGTATACATAGAATTACTCTGTAATTCAAAGTAAATTGACATTTAATTTCAATTTAATTACACAGGAATTACAGACATGACAGATACAGTCTAATTAGGAAGCCAAAGTAGAAGAATCTGTTTATGGAACGAAAATCCATATCGTGTCACACTTTTAACAGAATCAAAATAACTCCCCTGCGTTTTTGTTGAGCATATGTAATAACGACCACAGCCGTAAGAATTAAAGCCACAGTTCTGGCCTATCTACCGTGTATTTCCTCCCTTGCTTGCTCTTCCTCTCTCTCTCTCTCTCTCTCTCTCTCTTCCTCTGTCTCCCTTCCTCCCTCCGTGTCTTCTTCCTTGCACTGACTGAACATGCTTCCTGGGCCCCCATTCCGTCAGGCTCTGTCCTGGACCCTGGTGTGGAAGGCAAAGGGAAGCCAACAGTGTTGTCGCCTTGGGGGGTTTACTCGGCCCGTTCTGTCCCCTTCTTCTAGGACCACCGGGCAGCCACATGCACAGTGGACCTGGAATGCTTGGCCAGGCATTCCGGGACCCCTCAGGAGACAACCGTGTGGGGAGGGGCAAGAGCAGGTGGGGAAGGGCGCCCAGAGCCCATTTTGTGGTGGTTTTACCCTCAGGATGCTCTCGCCCAAACTCAGGGCCTCCCCGGCTTTCTCTTCTCTTCCGGTGGGTCTTTGTTTTTGTTCATTTTTGACTTTTTTCCTTCTTCTCATCCCTGCACTCTTACAAACCACATGTTAGCCTAGCCCCACTTCCCGCCTTCCCAAAACCCAGGCCCATCAACCTAACGGGACAGTAGAACATTCTAGCTCATTCATTTTCTTCAATCTAGCTTGCTTCATCCCTAATCCCTCCCCCATTGCTCACTTATTGTGATAATCCCGAACAAGGATGTAATACTCGACATTTTGTAATAGGCTTTCCCTTATACTGTCTCGTTTGATCCTTCACCACAAGTCTGCGAAGAAGTCAAGTAAGTATTTCTATTATATCCCGTTTATAGGTGGGGAGATCAATAACCAGACGTTCATCCCCTCCTCTGGCTTATCGGTAGGAGTACTGGTCTCAGACTCAACTCTTCTGGGGTTGATGCCAACTTGGTTCTGAGGACATCAGCTTTGTGTCTTGCATTGAAGACCCTTTACATTATTCCTCCTGTTAGCTCAGCTGTCACCTTCAACATATCACCTGTGCGATCATTTAATTTTTAAAAATTGACTTCAAAATATTTAAATACATTTATTTTGTTTTATTTTTTTAAAGGCTTTTATTTATTGATTTGACAGAGAGTGCACAAGCAGGGGGAGTAGCAGGCAGGGGGATGGGGAGAAGCAGGCTCCCTGCTGAGCAGGGAGTCCAATGCGGGACTCTCGATCCCAGGACGCCGAGGTCTTGACCTGAGCCCAAGGCTGAACTGACTGAGCCACCCAGGCACCCCCTTAAATTAATTTATTTTAAATGAGACCATCACATCACTACCTCAGTGGACAACTAGCATCTCTTGATAGAGAGAGGTCCCTCTTCATCCACATAGGGCAGAAAGGATGTTTCATCACTCGTTTGGAGCTAGTTACTTTGGCTTGGCCGCAGCTCTGAGCCTGACACTTCTCCTCAGCCAGAGCGAGAGGGGTTGTGAAACGTCTACTACGATTCAGCAGAGACTTTCTCCTCAATGTACTTGGAATCTCGGAGAAGGGATTGAAAATGAAAATGAAAGCAGAGAAGAGTTATCTCAGTGTGCACTCAAGATTTTTTCATGTTCTGTGTCCTCCTAAAAACACTCAGATGCCCCCTTTCTGGCTTAACTCTTCTATTTTCCATGACCTCAACTCTACTTGTGTCTACACAGAATGCCCAGAAGGTCACGTCCCCTCTGTGAGGTGTCACAGAGGGACACTCACCGACATAGCTTTCTCCACCGGCTGCACGGCAGGCCCGATGCCCGGGGCCCAAGGCTTTAGGCTAGGGGTAGGAGGGGATTATTCTCTCCTAGATTTCTTCTAGACTTTGTACTCTTGTGTCTCTTACAGAGAAAGGCACCTTATTGGAAAAACACAGGCAGAAGAAAAACTGGGCTCCTCCAGTCCTCTTCCTTCTAGAACGAAGGTTCTGGAAACCTTCGTGGGCTTACTTTGCCTCCCCAGTCAGAAGGTCAGATTATTTGGTTTGCTTATGGAAAATCAAAGTCCCCCATGCTGAGAAATGGAGCATTTTGAGAAGGACATCAAGCATCTCCTTGAAAACACATCTTGATGAAATGTAAATGATGATATAAATGAATCAAACCCAATGGATTAATCACATCATTAACATATCAGTCATCAACAAGTGGAGTTGATAGAAAAAAAATGGAACGGCTCCCATGCATACCTCCGAAATTGACACATTGTGCTGCTTTAAATTGTTTCTGGAATAAAGCAGGTATAAATAAACATACATCAATAGTAAAACGACAGTAACCGTGTCCTTTATTGTAACTGCAGGTCTTTAGGTGAAGAATAGAAGTACGTAGGGACTGATGCTTCTGTTTGCTTGATGTGGCCACTTTGAACCCAAGCAGAGAGGGGCACGTATCTAAATGCGGGGCCACAACCACTGTTCCTGGGATCCTTACTCCTTGTTCAATTGCTTTCTTAACCTCATGAAAATATAGTTGAGGCGGAGGCAAGCCACTTCGAGAAACACACAGAGGATTCATCTTCACTGAGCAAGAGATAAAAATCAAAGGATGCCCTGCTCTCCCTCTGCTTTTTCATCAGTTTAAAAAGAATATATACAAACAACGAATCTGCTCATGCAAGGGGGTGAGCCCATCAAAAAGAGATCAGAGGCAATAAGAGTGTCTCCGCAAGGTACAGGGTGGCAGAGGACCGGGGATTCTGCAAAGAGGCAGTGTGTCATGAGGCCAGGAGGATGGAGAGCAAGGAAATGAGAGCACATTTCCACAAAGTAGGAAGCGATTCACCAGGTCACGTACTCCCTGCCTTTGGGATTAGGAGGGAAATCTAAACTGCCCGTGCCAGGGCTGGTCCTGCCCACCTCTGTGCAGGGTGTGGGGGGTGAAGGAGGGGAGGGACCTCCTCTCCCCGATGCTCTTTGGTGCTGAAGGGTCAGCTTCTTTGCAAATTGGCAGTAGTGGGAACTGGGAGCTCTAAGAGCTCACTGCGGTGGTTCCATTATAAGCAGAACTGTGGAGTGGGCTTTTGTGGGATCTCAGTAATCCCTTCTCGCTTGGCAGCTTCCCCTTTTCAGACTCGCTCTACGGCTTGGTTACTCCAAAGAGAAGATGCCGCATTCTCTCTGGATCAGAGCCTCTTGGCTCCCTGTGTCTCTGCCCTCATGAGGAAATATCCATCCATGCCCTTCATCCTAGGCTGAAGAGACCAAAGTTCAGGGGGACCACCTGAGACACCTGTGTGGGAGACTTCAGTGTGTCAGAGAGCAAATGCTGTGTCTCAAGCAGTCAAGTTGAAGGTACTGCTGAACTCAGAGCTTGCCCCAATCAAACACATCAGCAGGGAAGCTTCCACCAGCTTCTCCCAGCTCCCAGTTTGAAACCCTTGCCAGGTCTGGTAAAGAATCTGATAAAGACAGTGGAATTAAGGTTTGAATGAGTATGATTGACCCAGTGTGCTCCCTCTCCCCTCGGCCCCCGCCTGGCCCCACTCCTGCTGGATAAAAAAGGATTTGCACACCAAAGAAAGAACCAGTCGTCTGAAGGCAAAATGATATGTGATGGATGTCTTCGGGACAGGAGGGCAGGCTGATAAAACAATGTGCACTTTCAGGTCACAAACACACCACGGAACGCAAAGTCACGGCATTGACCCTGAAGTTACACTCCCATTCCCTGACAATACAGTGGCCAATACTCACAGCACGTTTGCTTGCTGACCCTGGAATTGTCAGCCCAGCATGGCACTCCTGGGAGTCACGCTGAGTAGCTGGGATTGGCGGGGAGGTCAAAGCTAGATGAGAGGCAGTTCCTGTGTGTCCTCAGCCCAGGTGCTGCTTGAGGCTGCATGAGGGAGATCCTTGGAGCTTCACTCCAGAGCTCCTCAGAAGACCTGGATGACTCTCCGGCACCACACGAGAGTCCTCTGTTAAGAAATCTCTTACACCACGGGTACCTGGTTGGCTCAGTCCATTTAAGCATCCAACTCTTGCTTTTGGCTCAGGTCATGATCTCAGGGTTGTAGGATCAAGCCCCGGGTCTCCCTCCTCATTCCGCTTTGGAGGCTGCTTCAGATTTTCTCTCCCTTTCCCAATGCCTCTCCTGCTGGGTGCTCTGTCTCTCAAATACATAAATAAAAAGTGTGGGGGTTTTTTATTTGTTTGTTTTAAGAAATATCTTTTACTGTGTTGCCAGTGATCCCCAGGTCCTACTGAAAAATTGGATTCCAGTGCTAAGTGTGGTCCAAAACGCCTGATCTGGGATTTGGGAAGTCTGAATTCTGGTTCCCATCCCTGAATTTATTAGTTGTGAAACCTTGGTCAAATTGCCTTACTTCTCTAGACCTTGAGTATTTGGCCATTAACATTTCTAACTCCATCACTGCAGTAGGATCAGAAAAGAGAATAATGGAGTTCTTGTCAGGGTTGTTTGGGGCTCAAAATGAGATACTATATGTAATTGTCTTGGGCAGAGTCCCTAACGCTTCACACAGGTTCAGTTATTCCTCTCTGGCTATTTCCAGATGTAAAATCAGATGCCGTGGAAAATTGGAAAAGCCTATTCTTGTGAATCCTTAGTCTCCTGAATCCAGTGGAAAACCATCAGGCCAGTTTTAAACCTGTGTATTTCATAGAGTGGAGGGTTTTGTTGTTGTTGTTTTTTTTAATGCCAAAATGAAAATTTTACTTACTCCAGAACCTGATGGAAATAAAATGAAGTCTGCAAGAATATTAAATGCTTAACCTATCACTTTCTTGCTCCTGGGAAATATATATATATATATATAAAGAAACCCTGTGCATTGTGTTCTGTTGTCCTGTGTCTATACATAATTAAAGATCTCTTTTACCATCCAAGATAATTTAAAGTTCAGGAGGGATAAATATCACCACTCTCTCAAATGTGCTAAATTCATGTTTTAATAAACTGAATTTATGCTGCCTCGTTCTTGCAAAATTAAGAATTAGACACATAGTCTTTCCAGGAAAAGTAGTCAGTCAATTGCCTAGCTTTCTTCTGGACTAAAATATGATCATTTCCCCACTGAAGGAAAAAAACAAAAACAAAAAAGGCTGGCCTATATTTAGCACTGCTTGCTGACCTTGGGGCCAGCTGGCAGCAAAGGAAGAGAAAGGGAGTTGGACATTGGGTATAGAGGTAGCCTCAAGTGCAAGTCTTAGAAAAAGACTCCAGGGCACCCCACATTTGGAGGTCTGCAGATCACATCTATTTTCTCCTCCTTAAACTTGCCTTTGGAATTTCTGATTGCCTTTTGAAGCAACTTTCCTTTTTCTTTGTCTCAAGCAATTAATTCTACTTGACCCATTTTAACTTTTGATTTCAAGTCAAACATTCCTTTCAGCATCATTTTTGTTTTTTGAGAAGAGCCTTACGGTGTAATTATCGGTGGGTTCAGTAGTGATCATCCCCCAAACTTCATGGGGTAAGGAGGACCCTGAAAAGCCAGGCATATAGTTAAATCTTGTTAATAGCCATGTTTTGTATGCGCTAAGAGACTTCTTTCCAAGCATGGTGAATCCTTTATAAAGAAAACTGTCACTTCCAAGTAATAATCACTTATGATTTTTATAAATCTAGATCTAGATTAAAGCTGGAAATGTGTCTGAAAAAAGTTGTCACTGGATAAAACAGTGTTGCTCAGTAAATAAATAAAAATTCTGCTTACAATGTGGAGTCACATTGCGGTCATTGCTGGAAAGTGACTGCAGCCTTTGTTTTAATAAAATACACCAGGTAAGTCCCTGCGGCTGGCTTCCAGCAAAGAGGGGGTGTGTCTGAGTAGAGGGCAGAGGCGATTTCCAGAAAGAACAATGTTTACCCAAACAGCCTGCTTTCCAAGAACCTCAGCGCCTCGTCGGTGAGTCTTAGAGAGTGAGCCGATTGTGTGTGTGTGTGTGTGTGTGTGTGTGTGTGTGTGTGTGTGTGTGTGTGTCCGCGTCTGTTGCATGTGGAGGCCTGTGTGCGCACGTGTGTGGGAGCATACCCACGTGTGTCTGTGCAGGTGTGTGTACTTGGTGGGCTTGCACAGGGTCGTGTGCACGTGTGTGAGTGGTCGCACGCACGCCTGTGAGCGCATGCGCTACTGAGCGCATGCGCCCGCAGGTGTTTCTGTGTGGTGGTGGTGAGTGGTCAGAGGGAGGGACACCAGCTCTCTTTTTATGCTTTCCTTTGGTGCACAGTAACCTCTGCAGCTGCAAAGTTAATGACATCTAGCGCGATGCTTTTTCTAAAGCTTAATCAGTTCCCACAGTCACAGAATTAGAGGGAAGGAAAGGAAGAAAAAAGAAGATTGATGGGTTTGGCAAAAGGTAAGTTGCTATTACTATAGTCTGTAAACATGAAATTGGCCCATTAAAATGATACTGAATTAGGGCGCCTGGGTGGCTCAGTGGGTTAAAGCCTCTGCTTTCGGCTCAGGTCATGATCTCAGGGTCCTGGGATCGAGGCCCGCATCGGGCTCCCTGCTCAGCGGGGAGCCTGCTTCCTCCTCTCTCTCTGCCTGCCTCTCTGCCTCCTTGTGATCTCTCTCCCTCTGTGAAATAAATAAATAAAATCTTAAAAAAAAAATGATACTGAATTAGTATGGTGTAGTCAGAGAAAACAGGTTTGTGTAGAACCTCTTCAGGGGCAAGAAAACCTCAATGAGTAGCTAGTATTGATTAGGATACCATGGCCGGGAGGGTTGGAAGCTACAGATGGCCTTGGGAGGACAGTTTGCGCTGGCAGAGAAGACTCTAAGCCCTTCTGTGTAAGGCAGCGGTTGCTCCTGGGCTTCACGGCCCGGGACTTGGAGATGTTCCTTAGCTCATGGTTCAGACTCTGGGTTTTATTTTAATGGTCTGGGAGTTCAGGCAAGTTACTAATTTCCCTGATCCTCTGCTTTCCCATCTGTACAGTGGGGATACCGATAGCTTCTCTATGGTGCAGCAAGAAATTAAATGAGAGGAATTAGGGTTCGTGAAATGTTTCCTCCGTTCATTTCTGAATTCTATCCTTAGGTGAATGGTTTTACAAGCAATCTCTGTCAGGAACTAGATCCCGCTGGATTAATTGGTTATCACTGCCCGGTAGGTCCGCTTAGGAAGTTGAGGAAGGTGATCAATTCTTGAGTCACGGACATCTGTCATCTCATGAAGATTGATAGGGAACCATGGAGCACGCTGTAGGCTGAGGTGTGTCCAGAGGGGTCTTCTTCCCAGTGACCACACGTCCCGCCAGTGGTATGTCAGTGAGGGTGGTGTTGAAAGAGAAGGGCACTGTGGTTGCAGGATCAGGAGTCCCCACCGGACCTTCTACTCGTGATAATTAATCTCTAGATGTCTGTCCTCAAAAACTGTGCCTTTGACAGAGGACATTCAGCTTTCATACAGTGTGGTGGTTAAGAGCATGACTTTGGATTTCCATTCTGGCTCTGAGAGTTACCAGCAAGGTGATCTCACCAAATTACTTCATCTCTCTGGGCCTCAGTGTCCTCATCTGTAGAATTACAATCATCGTGCTTCTCTTACGCGGTGGGCGTGAGGATTAAAGAAGTTGAGATACACACACACACACACACACACACACACACTGGCTGGCTCGTAGCAGTGAATATCAACATTGGCTTTGGTTGTTAGATGATGGTGGTTCTAATTGTGGAAACTTTCCTGATGTTGGATTCTGGGCCTGTCCTTGGTCTGCTGAATGCATTTGAGAAGGTATCCAATGCTGAGGCCTTTTTGGGATAACGAATCCCACAGTCCAAGAGCCAGAAGTGCGCAAGGGTTCCCCCAAGCCAACAGCCTTAAAAGTAAAACCCAGGCCAAAGTGAACAGGAAAAAAAATTACGGGAGATTCTTGTTTCTTTATGGCATGCTGGCAGTATGAGTTTAAATTCTCCTGTGGACTGGGTGGGGAAAAAAAGGAGACTGTTTTTGTATTACTTTTCTCCTTCCAATCAGCCTTCATCTCCATGCTCACAATCAGTCGGCGCATCAATCATGACTCTTACTGCCAATGAAACGGAGAACATATTTTCCTTTTATAATCAAGCCGTATGGTCTGGCGGTTAAAACTACGTGTTTTGGAGTTAACGGCATCTGAGTTTGATTTGAGACAAAGGGAACTCTCTGAGAGTCCATTTCTTTACCTTTCAAACTGGGTAATGATGGTGCCCGCCTCACAGGGCTTGTGGTGAGGACAAAGTCCGCAGAGCAGGGTTTGGAGTTGACTCATCAGTCAGTAGGTGTTCATTTCTACAGTGGTTTAAAAATATTGTTGAGGGGGCCTTGGCAACCAAGAAAGGCATCGCCGGGAGCCTGTGAGAACCTCTCCCACCCCCATGTTGGAAAGCCCAGGGCGCTCATCTGAAAACGCAGAACCCAAGAGGGGCTCCAGGAGAGGGGGTCCTGCCCAGCATGGCTTCCTCTGGGTCAGGAGCCAGAAAGCTCAGGAGCAGTGCTGGCTTGGTCATCTGCGGGGCCCATTGCAAAATTAAATTGCAGGGCTTTTCATTCAGGGAGTTGTAAGAATTTCAAGATGGCAGCCCCGAAGCATGACACCAAGCGGGGAGTCAAGCTGAGCCTGGGAGCCTGTGAAAGGCTCAGGTTTGCTCGCCCCAAGGCAGCCCTGGCGAGGAGTGAGGGGGCATGCTGGGGAGGGCGGGGAGGACTCTGCCCTAGAAAACAAGGGTTGGCTTAACTGCACAAGAGCCACGTCCAGTACACCCACGCCGGTATCCCACGCCAGGACACCCATTTTATAAACCTGCTTCCTGCTGAGTATGCGCCGCTCCATGGGGAGGGGAGGCAAGCCACTGGCTGCTCATTTGTCGAGCTCTGGGGTTGCCAAAAGCAAGGCCAGCATTTTAGGGCCAGCGTTCTAGAGAAAATTTACAGGCTCTTTGCAGCACAGTGTGCTTTATACCTAGGGTTAATCCTGGTTTATTAGAAGAGTAGCAAGGACATGTGAAAGACGCCTTGGAAGGGCTCCATGTCGCAGCCTGGACTCCTCATAAAGTGGGCCATCCCCACCAGTCCCTGGCACAGCTTCCCAGGATACATCAGCCCAAGGAGGCAGAGGCGGGCTCCCTGCCAGGGGCTGCACACTCACTTCATTCGCTGTGGCTTGAAGCCCCAGCACTGACTCCCCCTAGAGCTTCCAGGCCTCCCAGCGAATTCCTGGCCCCGGGGGTTACAGGGAGCAAGGGCTTTGTGGGCAAGTGTGCTGGGAGGTGGGGGAAGGGCCGGAGGGAAGAGCCCCGGAGAGCAGAGCAGGAGACTGGCAGAGCAAGGTATTAATCAAGGCATAGCTAAGAGAGCAGCCTTGCCAGGAACACTCACTAGCTCCCCAGCTGCCAGCAGACCTGATGGAGGAGTTGATATCTGAACTCCGAACTATTCTCTCATGCAGTCGGTGGGAGCAATTACAAACAATATGCATGTTTCAGTCGAGAATAAAGCAGCATGTGATCCAAGGTCTTTTCACACGCCGCCGGTGATTGATGATGCATTAGTTCATGTGTGTACCATGAGGGATGTTTTCTCAGTTCTCCAAAAGATGGGGTTCCCTCCCCCGTGTTACCTGAAGAGCTCCACAAGTAAAGAAACATCCCTGAACTGCCTTATGTCCTCTGGACACCCGAAATGAATGGACAGGGCCGGGGAAGGGGTGGGGGCAGTTCATCCCCAGTCCATTGTTGTCATGTCCCAGGGATTCACCTGCCAGCTGCATCAGCGAGGGCGTGTGCTGATCCAGGTTTATGGGGATCTGAGACCCGGGTGTGGGATTCTGAGTTTTTCTGCCTTGGCAACTTTTCTGCAGAGTACTGCACAATCTGTGTAGCACAGAATTGGGAAAACGTGCGTGTGTGACACCTGCTAGGAAACTGATACCCGAGCCTGTCTGTGGAAGGGGCAGCAGGCATTAGTGGATGGGCAGTGGATGCAGATAATTGGAATGGTGCCTTCCTCTTCTACCATTGGAATTTTGTCTCTGAAGAACATCCAGGGGGTTTTTTAAGAATTTTGAAATCCTGCCCAGAAGAAGCAGGTGAAAGTCTCTGAGGCTTTGGGGTTTGCAAGTTCTGATTTGTTTTTCAGAAATTAGTATCTTGAAAAACATTTTAAGAGAGCTTTGCTCCAAAGATTCTTGCTCCCTTAACACAGAAATTTATGGCTGACACAGATTATATAAAACCCTTAGAACCCTTGCGAATAAAGATGCCTCAGACCATAACAAACAGGATGAACCTAGGGAAGATTTGCTTTTAAATCATTCTGTGACTGAAAGCTATTTGATAAACTCCCCTACGAAAGATTAGTGGAAAAAAGAATTCCTCTGGATTGGTTTGAACATCTAAAAATTAAGTAACACAATTTACACTTATAATAGAAGTAATTTTTTCTTAAAGTGAGAGCAACTAATTACATGAACTATTAAAATATAAGTGGTGATAAAATATGTTGTGATGGCAATGTTTATCAGAAGGAGCACGGTACATTGCAAAATGTTTTTGATCAGTACTGCTGCCCAGTGGGATGGTCAAGTTGACCACACCCAGGAAAGAAGTCAGGTGCATGGGGCGGGCTGTGCCTGATTGACAGCCGGAAGCCAGCTCTCCCAGCCTCAGTGTCCTTTGGCCCTTAGAACTGATCCTCTGGTCGGTGGGCAGGGCAGAGCCAGGCTGAAGAGTATTGTAGTAGTGGGTTTACTATACATTTATTTATGATGGTGAACATTTTGATGACTCTTGGTTTTTTGCTATTATAAACAATGTTAAAATGAATAAGCCTGCATGTGTGCCTTTGCACACATTTTGGATTTATAAACCCTTAGAAGAGCCAGATTCTTGTTGAGTCAATGGGTCTGTGGATTTAAAACTGCCAGTATGCCTTCCAGAAAGGTTGTACCAATTTATACACCTGCCAGAATTTTATGAGAATACCTATTACTTCACACACATGCCAACCCAGCGTGCTATTCAACTTTTTGATCTTGATTCATCTGGGAGGTGAAAATGACATCTCACGTTAGTATTAATTTGCATTCTCTTATGAGTAAGGTTGAGCATCTTTTTATAGGTGGAAAGACCATTTGATCATGTGTTTCTCTGCCAACTCAGTTCACCCGCCTTGTCCTTTTTTATTTTTCGGATTGCTGGTCTTTTTCTTATTAGTTTTCAAGACGCGTTCTTTATATAAGAAGAAAATTATCGCTTTGTCTATCACATACATTACAGATCCTTCCCCCAGTTTCTCACTTGTCCTGTTACCTTTTTTATGGTACTGGTTCTTTATTTCACAGTGCAGAAATTTAAATCTTGATGCACTCATATTTTCAGTCATTCTCAACATATGAATTTTTCAGAATGCAGTGAGATACTGTGGGATAATATACTGGGGAATGCCAGACACCCAGGGCCTTCCCAACCACCCTTGGTGTGTCTTTTCTGCTCTGAGGACGTGTTCCTCGACACAGTGCTTTCCAGTAACACCTGGACAGGGTGCCAGCACATCTGCCATTTCATACAGTATCCCTGGTGTGCAGCTGCCTTAGGTCGGGCTCCCCAAGATGCAGACCCGAAAGCAGCACTCTGCCGGTAGAACTTCACTGGCGAGTGCTCTCAGCATCTGGAAGGCAGCTCCAGTGTGTGTCTGCAACCAGGGAGCTCTGGGATTGGTACATCTTTCAGAGAAACCCCAGTGAGGCAAGGTAGAAGGGGCCTGCACCCTTCGACACCAGCGGGGAGTGACTCCCAGGCAGGAGAGGTACCCTTGACATGGCCCCTTTCGCTAAGATCATTTGCTCACCAGAACCAGGCCGTGAGCTGTGAGCCCATAACACTCCTTGGGAAAGGCGGCCTTGGTTCTGATGGGAGGGTCTGCTGGGACATACCCCATATTCACTCCGCAAACTACTTAGGCTGCCCCTGTTTTGATAGATCTGGTCCTGTGATCCCTTTGGCCGTAGTGCTCTGCCAGCCGATGCTCCCTTCAGTTTTGAACAGCTTAGCAGCCTTTTCAGTGACCTACAGAAAGGGTAGTAGTGTGCTCACTGGCCTGAATGTGCATTTTCCCCTTGCTTCTCCCCTCTGGGTTTTTAGGATTCTTTGACACCTTGCACAGAGATGGGAAAGGGCTATAAAAAGCTCCCATGATTGCAAATAAAGTGAACCAGACACAGTAATTAAAGAGATGACTATGGCTGCAAATTTAGGGCTTTGGGGAGATTTTGGCTCATGTGTTTCAGCAGTGAAGGAAGGAGAAACAGGATTGCATTTAATGAGCCCAATGTCCCCGGAGGGCTCCGCTTTTCCATGACTGTTACCCACCGAACCCCATCACACCGCCAAGCTGGAAGTGTCTTTCTGGATGGTGTGATAGGCATTGCCAGTCTCCTCTGCAGGCCCTGCACCGGCAAAACATCACCACATGTTTGTAGTACCATTTTCTTTTTTTTTTAAGGGCTGCTAGCTCTTCCTGGAATCGGGTTCTCCTGGGGCTTGCTTTGGCTCCCAGCCACCCGCTGGGCGTGTGGCTGGATCAGGGTACACCATGAAGAGTGGAGTCTGTAGCATGTCCTCTGTGGGCGCTGGGGCACCGTCCTGTGGACCCACAGGCTGCGGCTCTATCGTCAGAGCTAATGACCCTGGACACTGCTCTCCGTCAGGACCTGTGGGGAGAAAGCCCAGCCTCTGGGCCCAGGGAGCAGGGCAGCTCCAGCAGGACGGAGCCTCAGGTGCTGACAGGAAACCTGGCTTCCTGACACCTTGTATTCTAGCCCACTTCCCGCCTTCCACTCTCTCCATCTCCTCCACTCCACTGCTCTCATGCAAATCCTTATCTGCTGGCACCAGGCAAGTTTCTAGGTGTTAAAGTTGCCAGGCAAATGGTTCCATCCGGGAAATTGCATGCTCAGAGTGGATGTCCTACCTTCTCCCCACATCCTGTCCGTCCAAAGGCAAAATGAACCACCCACCCGAGACAGGCAAACAAGGACAACAACAACAGTGAGAAACGAGTGTCACCTGTTACGTTGCCCACAGAGGACTTATCCTAATTGTCTGGATGGGGCTTTGCAAATGTATGAGTTTTGACATGGCCGGCTTCCAAAGCTTCGTTCCAGGCAGGATTCCAGCCATCCTGCCTACTAATTCTTAACTGGCAGTTTGCACTGTCTTCTTCATTCTTGACATCACACCCAGGACATTGTCACTCTGAGCCCCCTGGGGCTGGAGGAAAAGGGGGTCTTTCGTGAGGAGTCCAGAATTGCTTCCAGCCCCCCGGCCAGACCTGGTTCTGATGAACTTCTCATTCTGCATGTGCAATTATTTTCTCTATGTCCATATCCATACTCCTTGCTGATAAAGATTAAAAGGGGTAAAACAGAGCTTGAGAGTTTTACAACTCCTACTGGAGCTGCAGTGTATTTTCCTATCTGTCCGTTTGATTGGAAATTTAAATCATCTCACATTTTAGGATATTGGTAGCCTCATAAGATACGGGATCTGACGGTTTATGGCTCAATCTGCGCCTTGCTGTCTTTAAAGGAAAGCTAGTAAAAATTGAAATTAAGGAAAACAAATAAATACCATAGTCCTCTGATGGTGCATTTTATAATGATCACATCTGCTGCAAAGCGCCTGAAAAATGGCTCTGGACGGCTGCCGGCGCTGCAGATCGGCTCACGTGGCGAAGAGGAGCTGAGCAGGAGAGAATGTGGGATAAATGCTCTTTTTACAGGAGAGTTGAACCTGGCATCCAGGAGCTCAGTTGCTGTGCATCTCTCAAAGCCCGCGAGATTCCCGTTCCTCCTCGCCCTGCCCCGGGGTCGCCCGGAGTCCCAAGTTAAGGAAGGAAATGAACAGGAACTGTCACCAGGGCTGGGTGTGTGCACATGCGCACCCCTGAACCAGAGGTGGGGGGCGGATTGGGGGGAGGCTAGAAACAGAGCAACAGCTCTGACTTTCTGTGTTCCCTTTTGCTTTGGTCTTGGATCCTTGGCAGGTCAGGAGGACAAATCCAAAATTCGAGGTTTTAATTCTGTTACTCAGAATTATAGAGAGAATCCTAAGAAAGTATCCGTTCAGAATGAAGTCCCGGGGAGATTGACGAGGGGCCGGGCACTGGGTTTAGTGCTTTATGTGGAACCCTTCATTTAATTCTTACAAACTTTGGAGGTCGGCGTTACTATCCCCGTTCTAAAGATGAGGAATGCAAGGTTGAGAGAGAGACCAGGACTTGCTAGTGATATCAGGGTGATCGGCCTCATCTGCAGTGTTCTGATTTGAGTTAGAGCCTTGCATGACAGCCTAATATGACTCTTCCAAACCCGGGGAGGGGATGGAGCCGTGAGCCCATCCTCTTTCCACCTGTTCCGGGTGTGCCTGCCTCTGGGACCCAGGCTTTTAGCCTCCTCTTGTTGCCAAATCCTTTCTGTTCATTAAGATATAAATAGCCCACAGTGCTGACCTGAGGGTTCCCTCAGTGGTTCTGTTTTCACCTGGCCCACATTCTAAAACCAAGGAGCTCCAAGCAACAACCCAAGGTATTGAGGCAGATCGTGTTCTGGGGGAGAGGGGTGGTTGGAAGGTTGGAGCTCTATATTAGTTTGCGTTCCTCCATAAGTCAACCCCGCAGTCCGCAACTTACTCGCAAGGCAAAGGAGGCACTGGCAGTGGATTGGACGGATAAAACCAGAAGAGGGGGGCCACCACCAAAACTGCTTTATGAAGCAGTTACCTCTGTGGGTGACTGAGCTTCATCCCCACTGGGGAAACCTGGCAGACATTTGTTCTCTTGCAAGAAACGCCTGAGAATTATCCTGTTTAAAGGGCAAGGGGACCTGGGCATCTGTGTGCTTGCTCCTCCTCTGGTTGTTGGTTGAGGGCTGCTGGCGGGGGGTGGGGGGTTTTTAATGCCCTGCTGTTTCTGGCCTGCCTAACAGGCAACAAAGCAGGCTCCCGTGGTTAGAGAAAGCCTGCGAGCAGAGAAGGGCAGGTGCTGGCACTTGGAAATGAGACTGAAGTTCCTGGCCTGGCACGATAAGGGACGGTGGGTGGGCCATGGGGCTGCTGGCTGTCCTGCCACAGGCTTCCTCTGACTCCTTGGAACCACAGCCCTGAAGTTAGGAATCTCATCCCAAATGGGCATCCCACTTCGCCACAGTCTCCCTCCTAGCCCAGACCATTCAAAGAGCAAAAAGTGATACAGGACCCGAAGCGGGGCACTGTTGTGTAGGTGCGCGTTCACGCATGCGTGTTGGGTGCGGGTGGGTATTACGTAACTGCCTTCTAAACATTGGAGGAAATAATGAAAATTATCCCAGTTTGGTGGGGGTTAGATACTTTCTATAGCTTCTCTTTTCTTCTTAAGAAGCTTTGATTTAAAGGCCACGCGATCCTATTATTGCTTCTATGTCTTCACACGATACAGTTGAAATCGTCTGCTGCTGTGCGTGACGGTGACCAATTCTAGGTATTCTGCCTTTTAATGCACCTATTTATTCAAGTGACAGTGATGCAGGGTCTTTGTGTGTTAGCCCATATGACTACTTTAAATGATAGTTACAGCACTTTTTTAGCCACTCGTTCTAATGATCCCTTTGTAATGATAATGGTACGCAAGAGAACTTCGCAGCCTCTAAAGCAAGTAACACGATTTTTTAAAGAAACAAAATAACTAATTCATTCACTAAACAGCTGTTTCTGGAAAGAATAGTTATTTGGCTGAATGCAGTTTCCCTTATCTGCAAATTAGTGTGTGTGTGTGTGTGTGTGTGTGTGTGTGTGTGTGAGATCCAGATGGATATAGGCCATTGTTATCAATTAACCAAAAATAGGCATTGGGACAGGTTCTTAACTAGTGTATCTGTACTGGATTCCTGTGGGGATTTGAGGAGGATCCATCTCTCCAGCATCCATCGCCTTCCTATTTTTGTGGGCATTTCCCCAGTGTGTGTATTTGTAGCCTGGTCTTCCCTCCTTCGAGGGTCACAGGGCAGTCCCCTCAGCTAGGCAGGGCCAGTTGGAAGCTCCAGATGATTTCATGCCCTGAACCAGCAGCCCCAAGAGAAAGCTTCGGTGCCCATCGTCCATGGGAACTGTGAGGCAAGGGGTGACGGTGGGCATAGTGGGGTGACAGTCACAGCACCAGAATCCACTGTGATCGTGTTCCGACAGATTTGGCATTTCCCGGTTTTGGGCTCTCTGCAGTTACCTGTATGCATTACAAAAGTATTTGTTGAGAGCCCGTTTTGAGCCAGATAGAGATACGGACATGAATAGAACAGATATCAGTCCTGGGGGTGTAAAAGTAACCATGAATTCCTCTCCTCGAATCCAAGATCTTGCAACGCAGTATTTAAGGCCCCTTGAACAAAAGGCAGATTCTGTTTCTCTGCCCCTCAAATCTGAGCTGGCTGATGTCATTCAGGGAGATGGAAATCAGGTGTGCGTTGTCACCCTGACTGTCACATGAAGAAGTCTGAGCTAGATGGCTAGAGGGGAGGGGGAGGGGTTCATATGGAAAAGAAGACAAGAGAGCCCAGCCATGCACCGGCCAGCTTTGTGCTAACCCAGTTAACGAAAGCAGATGGGAGAGTAAGCTTTAGTCAAGATCAAACCTGCCCCAGACCAGAGGACCGCTTGGCTGAGCCCAGTCCGAATTGCCACACTGTAGAGTCAGGAACGAAGTAAGTGGCTACTGTTTTTAGCTGCTGGGTTTTGGGGGGTTTGTTATGCAGCAGGAGTCCACTGATGCATTCACATTCCAGCAGGAGTACATAGTCTATAAACATGTATATCATATTTTCAGCTGGTGGAAACTGCTATGAGAATTTTGAAAAGAGAGAACAGGGGACTAGAACAGTCAAGAAAGTGTTTTCTGAACAAAATACATGAATGAAGGGAGGGACTGAACGTGTGCACAACTGGAAAGTCGCTGTTCCAGAGCCAGAGGATGGTAGGTGCAAATGGCCTGTGGCTGGAAACTGTCTGGTACATTTGGAAAAGCTGAGAATGCCAGGTGGGAGTCGAGAGTGAGAGGGAAGGAAATGAACCAGGGGCCAGTAAGTGCATAGAAAACACAACGAATCCGTGTTTTCAGAGTGAAAGGATCTGCATGGACATACTGTGTGCCTGAGCAGCATCTATGCTCGACCAGCTCCAAGGGAGGGAATGACGAGGAAGGCAAAATGAGCAGGTCAGGCCATCCGGAAGAGTACAGAAGTGGCATTTGGAAAAGTAGGGCGGGGGAGATAGTGAAGCCATAGAGAAGAGGCCAATACAAAAATGGACAAATCCGATTATTTTCATATCATTAGGTCTTTGCTCCCTCTTTATAAATCCTAAACTTTGTGGACTTTCTTTTTTTCCAGGAAAATCCCCTATTAGCTGCCCTTGGCTGACATGCTTGCACGTCCTGCCCCCCTACCTTCTTACTCAGTGATAGGTTTATAATAAGGGGCACTATTTTTAATTTTAGCTCAGTTGTAAGGTAGTTGGGAAGATACATCTGTTACATAGAAGAATCAATCCTTTGATTCACTCTAAAAATGGAAAGGTTTTTTTTTTTTCTTATCCAAGCCATTGCCCGTCTACTGTGACAGTTCGTACTGAGCTTTCTGCATTGTGTCAAGTTACAAAGGAACAATCAGTACAGCATATACAACAATGAGTTCATGTGTGTCAGAAGTTCAGTTTTATGTGGTTGGCCAAGAACACCTCAAGCATTAAACCTGTTTTCCAGTGATAGTTTCGTGACGTGGTAATTTACTAAAGAAGAGTCTGAAACGGTTGGTCCACCCTGACCATTCCCTGCTGGTATGAGACACTCAGCAGCAAGTGGCAAGCGTGGGCCAGAGGGTACGTCCAGAGTGATTTCTAAGAAAGTGTGCCAAAAGTCCGAGCCAGTGGTGTGGGTCCAACTGTGGCGGCAAAGCCGGAAAAACCAAAAGTAGTTATCTGAACCCAAACATGAGAGACTCAAGATTGGGCTTTGCCATGGGAAAACCATAATGGAGGACCGAACTGTGGTGCAAGGACAGGCTAATGGGGGTCTGCAAATAGGTCCCTCTAGTCTTTGCTTGGTGCTCAGGCAGATAAGGTGTAAAGAAGGTGCTGCAGGAGCTGGAGGGCAAGGGATGCTTCTCCAGAGAGGACAACGTGAATGTGGATATAGACAAACTGGGATCTCCTACTGTCTGAGGATTGTCCAAGGGGAAGAGCTCACAGAGGCATGGCAGAGAATGTCTAGGCTCACAGTCCCCACTGGGGAGCACGCCCGGTACAGCTCTGGCAGGCGAGATGGCTGTGGACACCCCATGATGGTGCCCCGGACGCCGTAGGTCTGCTGCTGTGCCTGTGGTTTCAGCGACAGACTCTGCAGGCAGTGCTGTCTGGTGGAATTTCTGAGAAGCCGGAAATGTGCTTTCTGCTTGGTAGTTCCCCTATGGCTGGTGAGCCTTGAAATGTGGCTCCTCTGACTGAGGAGCTGTGTTTTAAATTTGACTTCATTTTAATTAATTAAATTACAAATTTGAATGTGAAAGCCCATGTGCAGCTAGTGGCTGCCAACCATATCAGACAGCCCACTCCAGAACACTGGCCTTCAAGGCCTTGGTCCCCGATCCAGGGATGGGAATATTATGGGAGATCAGGGCCCTGTGCATGCAGGGACTTGTTTGGTTTTGTTTTAAGACCTAAAACAAACCCTGACCCACGGGATGTGTTTCAGAAACGTTTGTTGGCTGTGTTGATTCATGAGAGAGGAGGACACCGAATCACACTTAACACTCTGATCAATATGCATTACAAAGTTGGGTCCCATGACCACCATCTTGGTTCCTCTTCTGATGGTGGCGTCTAGGGTCTGGGGTGATTGTGTCCAGTCTTTGAAGGCTCCTGGCTAGGGACAGGACCAAGACAGAGAGTCTCCATCCTGACTGTCTTCAACTCATTCTCTCACCTCTGCTTTGGCTGTTCCCTATTATAACATTATAAGAGGTATTAATCTTTATGGAGAAACTATCACTGGAAAACTCAGCTCATGCATTGTAAATTCTCTCGTCTTCAGAGAAGTGCGATCCAGTTTTCCACCCTGGTTAAACAGCCACTATTAATACCATTAAGAACCCACTTTGTGTTGCGATGAGCACTGGCTGTTCTTAGTGTTGAATCACTAAATTGTACACCTGAAACAAATATTAGACTGGATGTTAACTAATGGGAATTTAAAAATCTGAAGAAGGAAAAAAAAAAAAAGAACTCACTTTGTGCCAGGCACAGAACTAGACCCTTCGAAAATAGTATTTTCAGTCCTTACAAGAATCTTCTCTAGGACTTTTCATCTCCCTATTACAAATCAAGAAGCTAGTGCTCGGAGAGCTTTACGTGACTTGTCCAAGGTCACACATTGTTGAACCGTATGTCCTTCCAAAACCCATGCACTTTTTGCTCTACTGCAGTGGCTCCAAAACTCTGTGGTCGTGTCCTCCAAGGAGCCCAAAGGCATAAGAACGTAGTAGAGAAATAAACTTCGCTGCCAACAGCTTGTTTTGTGAATATATAACTCCGAAGAAAGCAACCCATTATCTTAACAGGCTCCTTCTTCCCCGGCCCCCATGTAATTATGCGTACCGTATAGAAATGACAGCCACCTGAAGCACAGGCCTGCCCAGTGGAAGAAGATGGTATTTATCCTAGATGATGAATTGCCCCACATAGGTAATAAATCTGAGAGAGCTTCGTGAGGAGTAACTACTGAGAGAAGAGATAAGAGTTTCCATGGGGAAGCTGGCGAAGGGGGGGTGGATAATTATTGTGGTAAGTTTATTTATGCTGCCACTTTGGGCTTTTATGGGAAATCCTAAAAGCCATGTCTCTGGAGCTGGAAACTTGGCAGGAAGACAAAAGAAAATGTTGTCTCGTTTCTATTCAAGTGGTTACTAACATGATGGCCACGGGGGTCGTTCTCTTTCCAGCAGCGGCTGAACCTCGTGTGCTGTAATCAGAAGGGGAAAGCGAGCCTAGAATCAGGTCCAGAGGACTCCCTTGTCCCTCACTTTCTGCCAGTTCACAGCACCTGCCAGGCAGTGGTGTCGAGTCGGGCTTCAGGAGAGTGAGGCCCTGCTCCGCCTCCTTTTCATCAGGACCGACCCTGCAGAGACCAGCCCGCTCAGCAGTCAGACTCCCCGTCGCTTTGTCGGAGAAGAGTTGAAGACCACGAAGAAAGAGGAGACTGTGAGGTCCCAGGTCCACATCTTCTGTTTGTGTGAGTTCGAAAGCATCACAGAGGGACGGCGTGAGTTGTCAGGGAGCCCCAGGCCAGTCTCCAGAATCCCAGTCCTTCTTGAAACCCTTCTTGGGAACCAGTTGGCCATGACCATGCCCCTCCCCATTGCCTCCTTTTACTCACTCAGCCATAATTTTTGTCATGCTCTTACTTTTTCTCAACGCTCTTCTGGGGGTACAGGTAGCTGTGGATGGAAGTCCCGAAATGCCGGTCACCACCGCCGTCTGCTAATTGTCACCATGCCCTAGCACCTGGCGGATTTGCCTCACGTGGAGACTAGGGTTGTATGGCAGGCCAGCTGAGATGTCCCGTGACTTATTTCTGTGAGCAGCCCCGGGGGGTGGAGCACAGCCACAGCAGGTGTGGTGATGGAGCAGTCAGAGCCACTGTAGCTGAACGCTCAGGGAGCACCTCCAGTGTTCCATGTGTGCCCATCTCCATGAATTCTCAAAGTGTGCCTAGGAGACGGCCTGGTCTGAATGAGGAAACCAAAAGGAAAGAGTTCCATCATTTGTCACAAGTCATGTCGTGCTGTAGCTCTCTCCAAGCCTAGGTCTTCCCGTGCCATTTTTGGGGAGCTGTGTGCCAACACAGGAATTCTTCTGTACTGGAAGCTCCCCTGCACTCAGAGACCCCCTGCCCTTTCCCCACCGGATCTCTCTCAAAAGTCTTGCTGGTGTCCCACTGGGGTCTCCCCTCCCCGCCAGGACCCCTTGTAACGCACGGTCCCCCAGACCCGAGGGAGCATGCTCACGCCAGCAGCCTCCTTAGTCCAGAGGCTCCTCTCCCTGCGTCTGTAACTTAGACTCTGCCGTCAGCTGCACACCACAAGTGAGACTCTGCTCTTTCTGAATACCTCCTTAAAATGCCAGAGTAAGTTCCAGCTCAGAAACCAGCAGGGGCTTCAAGCTGCATTTACTGTGTGGCCATCCAAAGCACACTCTCCCCTTCAAATCCATGGTGCCAACACAGGTTTGATTTCTCAGCTGGCCCCCGAATACTTCACTTTCTTGTCCCCGTGTTCTTTGGTGCTCGTGTTGTCATGATGTTACTTTAGCTTAATGTAACTTCCATTTAGAAATGGTTTCAGTGGGAGACCGAGGCACGTTTCCGTATAGAATGCCAGCTTCAGAGCCTTGTCCTTTGCACAACGGGGCTGGGGACGGACTGCGTGGTCGCCTACCAGAGAGACTCTGGGCAGCCCTTGTCTTGAGCCTGCCAGTGGGCATCCGTGGTGCAGGGTCCTGGCCGCCCTGGGGTTTTCAGCCTGGGCACCCGGACCAAGTAGAACCAGCTGCG
The DNA here is from genome assembly GCA_002007465.1 of Ailurus styani. Taxonomy (NCBI): domain Eukaryota; kingdom Metazoa; phylum Chordata; class Mammalia; order Carnivora; family Ailuridae; genus Ailurus; species Ailurus styani. Next base: position 823,483 of record LNAC01000177.1, on the reverse strand, counting down.
GACTGCTGTGCATAGAGCCGTGGGAAGATTCGGAGAGGCGGGATCTTGGGAAAAACAACTAAAACTGGGGAGAGAGTACAGCTATAGGATCTGGCAGAACTTAATAAAATCCAGGAACAAATCCTTGTGACCCAGCAGTCCCTGCAAAAAACTCTAGCCTCAGAACTGAAAGAACATATGTAAGGATTGCAGGCCCTGACGTAGGCACACAGATGCCCACAGAGTGGTACTGTTTGCCAGCAGCAACATCTACAAGAAAAAGTCCATCAACAAGCAAATGATGGTACGTGTTTCCTATGGAGTATTACACACCTACTTAAAATCCCACTTAGATTCAGGAGGATGTCCATGAGGCTTGTTAAAAGGGAGAAGCAATCTCTAGGATAACTTGGATTGTAAGTCAAGTTTTGTAAAACGGCGTTGATGACGTCCAAGAGCGAGCAGAAAAACTGCCCACTGCACACGTGTATTCTCGAGTTGGCACAACAGTGGACAGCCAGTTGGGGTCAACGGCGCTAGCCTCCGAAAAGAAGAGGCAGAGGAATTATAGATTTTCTTTTCTTGTTTTGGGAGCACATGTTGCTTTTACAAGTAGAAAGATGGAAATAATAGTTGTTCTTTGAACAGCAGGAGCTTCAAATACACTTCTGAAAGCCGAGGAAGTAGGACGGGAGTGGGGGAAGGTGAGACCCTGGGCGAGGGACGGCAGCTTCTCCACTGTGCATATTGTTACGGCAGATAAAGAATCTCATCTTGTGGGCGCCTGGGTGACTCAGTGGGTTAAAGCCCCTGCCTTCGGCTCAGGTCATGATCTCAGGGTCCTGGGATCGAGGCCCGCATCGGGCTCTCTGCTCAGCAGGGAGCCTGCTTCCTCCTCTCTCTCTCTCTCTGCCTGCCTCTCAGCCTACTTGTGATCTGATCTCTCTGTGTCAAATGAATAAATAAAATCTTTAAAAAAAAAAAAAAAAGAATCTCATCTTGTGCCCCGAGCTCCTTCCCTGGACCTGGGTTAGGTATTGCCAGGGTGTTGTGATCTGGAGAGCCAAGGTCCCCCCCAACTCCTGCCCCCCTCCATCCCAACGCACATAGCTCCTACCCCCTGGGTAGTGGGACAGGCAGGAGTCTGAGAGTTCTAGAGGACATTATTTTTTATAATTAGGCATTGGTGAGATGGTCACGGGATCTTAAGATAGGGATGACTCGTTGGAATGTGGAGTCCACGAAGCCATTAGTGCCTTAATCGGGAACAAGCTCATCAGGCCCATTCTCTTGCGTCCTTGTCCGTGATTTGGCAGAATGACCCAAGAAACCTGCAAATAGACACTGAATAATAGTTCTGGCAGATGATGTCTGTCTTGCCGAACAAACATTTCCCAGCTCTGTTGGTGTATCAGAGTCATCTACTGTTTTGGGTATTTTGATAACATAAAAATGATCACTGTTGTCGTCATCATCATCACTAATGCATGCTGAGTGCTTATGTTCTAGGAACTGCTGATGGCTTTCTATCCATTATCTCATTTTACGTGCACGGTACCCCTGTGAGGTAGGTTCTATTATTATCCTTATTAGACAGATAGGGAAACTGAGCCAGGATTCCAGCACTTGCCTTCAGACTCCAACCCCACATTCTTTTTATGCTTGGGAGGTTGGTCATTACTACGGATTTGGTGGGCTCAAACCAAGCGTCTGGAATCAAATAGTAATGAAGGTAAAGCAATATATTTGGGGTCCCCCCCCCCAGCATCAGTTCATTAATCTAGCAGAGGTATGCCCAGATTGGAAACAGCCTTGGAGCTGTTGAGGAGCTAAATCCTGAGTCAACAATGTGACATAGTATTCAAACATGAATCTCACGGTGCTTCAACGGAAGCCCGGACTTGCCATGTTGTGAAGTAAAAGGACGGTCCTATGCTCTTATTCTGAACCCATCAGGAATAGTCTTCACTTGGGACCATACGTTTTAAAAATAAGCGTGCACAAACAGGAGTGTGTCCAGAGAAGCGTGACAAGGCATGTTCAAGCTCCTTAGTACCTACTCTGGGCCAGGCTCTCCGCTGGGCAGTGTTCCCTCCCTAGTCTAATTTACTTCACTGAGAGGTTTGTTTTCAGTCCCTCACAGGAGAGAAGAAGAGGGGTGGGAGGCCCAGGCATGTTGCCCCAGGTCCCACGTCTGATAGATGGACAACTGGAATATCTTACCAGGTGTGTCTGACATCAGGGCCTAGGATGCTGCTTCCAGCCACGCCCCTGGGTTGGTAGCCTACAAGCAACAGGAAAGGAAGTTCAGGGTGAGCCCAGAGCAAATGGGACTTTGGTGAAAAACCCAATACTCCTCTTCCCGTATCTGGACAAGTGTGTTTTATGAGGACATGTTTTGTTGGGGCTGCAGAGTTGTTGCTATGGTTATTGGTTTTCTTTATGAGGAGGATTTTACATAGTGACCCTGATTTCCTACATTACAACTTGCAGGTGGCATGAGTTTCACGCATCTAGCTTCCGCAGCTGCCAAGCATTGCCTCCAGTTAGAAGGCGTCGGCTTGCCGTTTTGTTATGGTGACCACAGTGCCTTAAGGAATTGCCCTCCTGCTTGATTCATTTAAGTTACCCCCTGGGCTCCAGGGGAGAAGGACAGGACTTTTATGTTCCGAACAGCGTGGAAAAGCAGTAAGTAGCAAGGACACCAATTCCCCCGGCCACGCCTCTTCTACCAAGTAGGACCAGTTGTGTGTTTAAACCCAGGACCTCAGGAATGCAGTGAGCTTCCCGTTTGTAAAGGTAATCAAGTGGGGCTTGAATCTGTCAGAGATTCTGTGTAAAGTTAAGAGATGGGAGGACATGACCTCTTTAACTGCATTGATCTGGCTCTCACCCAACGGGCCCTTCCTACCTGTCCTGAGGTTCACCTGCCCACTGTGTTTTCTTACATGGCATGATGTCTAGAAAATGGAAAGGAAAATTGGTGCTCTGTTTGCATGTTCCCCACCAAACAGGTATTATCTTAATGAGAAAATACAAGTTAGGAAGAGTCACTGAGTGTAGCCAGATATTTTACTCAATCAGGATTCTCTTTGCCTACAAGTAGCTGGAGATTGTTTTCTGCTAGTGAATTTATCCCTGAGCTATTGCAGAATTCTTGAGGGTGGACATTTACAAAAGGTGTTTGACTTCCCAGGGACAAAGGGGGCTTCTGGAACAGATCTGGCACTGGCATTTTGGAAGGGCTTTGAGGGAACACTTATTAGGCCAGCTCATTGAACAAGAAAGACTAATTATAAGGACAGTTGCTAGATTTTATTGTTTATAAAACGTTAATGAATAAACGGTGTGATGATGGTTTAAAAACAGGGATGTAATGTCTTTTAGTTTATGTAACTAAATTTAAAATGTGAAGTCTGTAGTTAGACTTCCAAGTCTGGACATATGACAGTGTGCGGACAATATGTCTCTAATGAGAATAATACTTGCAGTTTTTATTGTTCATTTCAGAATCCCAGCCCGCCCCTGGATTTAATCTGTATGGTGACCTTGTGTTGTATTTGCTCGGTTAACGTGTGACGGTACAGGCTGTCTTGTGATAGGGCTATCTGTGTTCACAGGGTGCCCCCCTCCAGGAGGATGGCAGTTCTTTCCAACTGAACGAGGTGTCCATTTTCCTTCCCTGCAGCTTCTAGCTGCATAGTTTGAAGCCTGGTAGATTTTGTGGAATCAGATCCTTAGGATTACCATTAAAACGTGCATGGGCTTCCAGAGTTTGCCACCAGCATGTCTAGCACACCGGAAGTGTGCTGCGGCTCCGGCAGCTTAGTGGGGATGGGATGTAAATGAGGAAGGCAGAGGCACCTGTGAGAACAATGTAAGGACACTGATAAATGACAGGGCACACTTGGCGTCAGTGTTGGGGACAGCGAATGCGATGCATCTGTATGCATGGAGTAGGGTCATGAGGCTCTTCTGTGTTCTTCTCTGTACTCTTCATTTGCAGGGAGAGTCCTACAGGTGGAATGAGGCTCTGCAGCTCAGATGGCCTTGGGTGGGATTTGGAAGGGGAGGGCTAAGGGCATCTTTCTCATCCCGTTTCACTTGGCAGATAAGGTTACAGTTCATAGGGAGGCAGCTGTAATGGGCTCTCGCCCCTTGATCTTTGGATGGCTATTGCAACATGGTGTGTTCTCCAAGAGCTGGGGATCAAGATTTTAATGTGGAATTGGTTGATTTGCAAAGTAGACCTTCTATTTTATATTTCTTTCAGATTAACATAAAAGTTACAAAGATAGTATGAAGAGTTCCCATATGTATCAAACCCTGTCTCCTCTGTGATTAATGTCTTACATTGGTATGGCACATTTGTTAGAATTATTGAATGGATGTTTGTACATTATTATCTTGTTTAAGATTTATTTTATTTTATTTATTTGAGGGAGAAAGGAAAAATAAGCAGGGAGGAGGGGTAGAGGGAGAGGGAGAAGCAGGGAGCCCGATGTGTGACTCGATCCCAGGACTCTGGGATCATGACTTGTGCTGAAGGCAGAGGCTTAACTGACTGAGCCACCCAGGAGCCCATTAGTACATTATTATTAACAAACATTCATACTTTATTCAGATTTCCTTGGTTTTCACCTTTTACCCTTTTCCTGACCCAGGATCCCATTCAAGATAGCACATGACACTTAGCTTTCATGTCACCTTTGGGCTGAGACAGTTTCTCACACTGGCCTTGTTTTTGATGACCTTGACATCAAAGGATGTGAGGATCCTGGTCAGGTATTGTTCAGAGAGGCTCTCAGATAGGATTTACGTGATATTTTTCTCCCAATTCTTCTGGGGTTATAAATTTGGGGGGGAAGTGAGACCACACAGGGACAGTGCCTTTCTCATGACATCACATTAAGGGTAGTATTATCAACATGACTCATCACTGTCACTGAGGGGATTAACCTTGATCCCCGGGACTCCTGGTCAGGTTTCTCCCCTGGAAAGTTCCTCTTGCTTCCCTCTTTGCATACTGTGCTCTTTGGAAGGAAGTCACTTTGCAAGGCCAACACTTAAGGGGAGGGGTTAGCTTCACCCACTTGAGGGTGAAGAATCTACAGAATTTATGTGGAGTTCGTTTGCATGAGAGAGTTGTCTCTTCTCCCCAGTTTATAACTTTCTTCATTTATTTATATCCGTATGGACTCATAGATATTTAGTTTACATTTTGAGTTATAATTCACTACCACATTATTTTGTTACTCCAAGAGTTCCAACTTTGGCCATTGGGAGCTTTTTCCGTTAGCTCAGGTGTCCCTTTGTGATTCCCCCACGGCCACTCCCATCATTCACGTGTTTTTTTGTTAGGTTTTTTTTTTAGCACTTTCTTATTTTCTGGAAGTACAAGATACTCTAGGCTTATTTTACATATTCCCTCCCCTGGGCCAAGAATCAGTCATTGATCAACTGATTTTTAAATATGACCTCCAAAAAAAGTTTTTTTTTTTTTTTTTTAAAGAAATAATGGGCAAAACAAATAAGACATATCTGTGGGTTAGGTCAGAGATAAATCATTTCTATTGCCAGATACCCTTTCCAGATTCCTCTGTGCTCTCTTTCTTCACCTCTAAATCCAAATCTGTCCTCGTTCTCTTCATTCACACTCAAGTAGAGATGATCACCCGTGACTCTTATTTTAAAGATAGTCAGTCCGATTAATCCCTCGGGAGGTGTGGTAGTAGATTCAGAAGAAGTCCAGTAATCCCGTACCCTCTCTTCTCCAAAAAAGCAAAGTCCATTTGCAAACAGAAGGTGTTACAGATAAAGCAAGATTGACTTTGCAGGAAAACCAGACTGTACCAAGTGCGACAAGTAGGCAGTGTATAGTCGACACCATGAAGGCCAGACAGCACACGGCATGGGGACCCGAGGGGGAATGAGAGGACCAGCCCGACCTGGTTGTCACTCTGCAGGAAAGAGGACTCGTCATGTCGGCAGAGCCTCTGATTTTGAGCAGAAAGTCCAAAAAAGAAAAAAAAAAGCAAACATTTGAGATTCTAACATCTTTGGGTCCGCCAGTTTGAGACCTCCGCAGGGGAGGCTGTTGGTGATGAACCTGCAGTCGAGTTTCAGGCATTGGGCAATTCTGCACGTCTTCCCCAGACCCAGCATCCTGGGGGAAGCCCTGGGTCAGAACGCACGGGCACCTGCTACTCACCTGAAGGCTCAGTGACTCTGGCCCCTTCTCTGTCTGTCGTCGGCACAGAGAAAACCGGAACCACAGTACTCACACAAGGAGTTGTGCTGCCTTGCTGTTTCCTGCTTTCCCCTCCTTCCTTACCCCCTCCCTCCCTCCCTCCCTCTCTCCCTTCCTCCTTCCCTCCTTCTCTCTCTCTTTCTTTTTTTCTTTTTAATGTGCTGCAAGCATTGTCAACCATCCTGGTCTGGCTGAGGTGCTCTGGAACTCAGGCTTGCTGTCCGATAACCAGGATTACTTAGAAGGGGAATTGGAAGAGAGTTGGCTGGCGTGTTTAGTGAATAGAGCCTTGGGGCACAGAACCAAATTCTCCCCTGCTGATCCAGGGCCTGGGAGCCGCCCCCACAAGACTTGCATTTGTGGGGGGGAGGTGGGGGGAGCCCTCAGCTGTCCATCCCTCCCTCCTTCCTGAGGCTGAACCACGCCTGCGAAAGTCTCCTCCTGGCACAAAGAAAGCCACGGTGGGCCGCTGGTTGTGCCTTCCTCTACCTCTCTCACCGATGCTCCTAAAGCCTAATGAGCATCCAGGCTGGAGGGGAACCCCCGAGAAACCACCTGCTCTGCTGTGGCAGGATTAATGGAATCAAGTGATGCAGCAAAAATGCCAGGACAGAACCTTATGCTGCCTATCCTCTCGGTGTCATTTAGCTAAAGAAACCGTAAACAAAAACGCAGAAGAAGAAAACAGCTGGTGGTATAATCCCGCTCTGTTCTTGCGAAGAAAGCAAAGGGGGAGCGGCAGTCCTCATTTTCACATCTGAGAGGCCTCTATTGATGGAAACTTCTAGGGAACTGTGTACGTGCGTGTCCTCGTAACTCCCTTGTGATTGTGAAATGGGGGAGCCCGGATTTCGCCCCGGCGCCTCCCTCTCCAAGATGCTCCTTTGTGACCTCGAGAGAGCTTTACTTCAAACAACTCAATTTCGGAGATTTCGGAGTCCTTTGTAAACCCAGCAGCGAGGAGCACATTGTGTTTCCCCTGCTTCAGGAGGAGAGAAGCCAAGGCTCTGAATAAACATGGGCCGTCTGGTGTGGTCGGGGACCAGGGACACAAAGGCAGAGTCTGGCATTTGACTTAAATCCACTGGCAATCAGAACTCACTGTTTCTTGACAAATGTCAGATTTGGCTCTTGAGGGGAAGAACTGTGGTCACACCTTTGTTCCCAGACCTAGAATCAGGCCCTCAGATGTGCCCTCAATAAGGCTGGGGTTGGCGGGAGGTGACGGCAAATGGGAAGAGTCAAGGATGTTAATGGGTAACTCACTTTCCTTTTGAACCATAGCCCTCTCCACCTTCTGGGGATCGGACCCACCCCTCCTGAGAAGGCAAACTGGCTGTGCTTTTGAGCCCAGATGCTGGCTGGAGCCTCCTCTACAGAGTCTGTTTGTCCTGATGGCAGCTACTCTGGTTTGTTGGTTTTTGTGGCGTTTTTTTGTTTTGTTTTGCCGTTTGAATCAACTCAAGCTTGTGCTCAGAGCCGGATGGCCCTGGAATGGAGAACAATACTGGAGAGCCAGAGGCCGAATCCAGGGTGAAATTATTACAGTGTAAAAGAGCCCTTTTATAAGAAAGCCTTGGTTTCCGAAAGTCCGGTTCTAGAGTTTGGGAACGATGGGTTAACGGTGATAAACGGTGGCTGAGTCAGGATGTAGGAAATTAGTAGCCGGCTTGTCCCAGTCAATGTTCTCCAGGTCCTTTTTTTTTTTTTTTTTTTTAAAGATTTTATTTATTTATTTGACACAGACAGAGAGATTCCAAGTAGGCAGAGAGGCAGGCAGAGAGACAGGGAGAGGAGGAAGCAGGCTCCCTGCTGAGCAGAGAGCCCGATGTGGGCCTCGATCCCAGGACCCTGGGATCATGACCTGAGCCGAAGGCAGCGGCTTTAACCCACTGAGCCACCCAGGCGCCCATCCAGGTCCTTTTATGTAGGAAAAAAATACATAAAATCATTTTGACCTCCAAATACGATTTCTGTGGCTTAATACCAAGTACAGTATTGGGGTTCATGAAAGTGAACATTTATTGCATGTTCAGGCTCTGCCGGGCCCTGCACTGAATTAGCACTTGACATAAATTATTGAATTCCATCATCAGAATCCTATAAAATATCATGATTATCCCTATTTTATAGATGGATACACCGAAGCATGAAGTGGTTAAACCCTATGCTGGAAGAGGGTACAGCAAGTGAATTGGCAGGACTGGGACTTGAACCTGGGGATCTGGGTTGACCTCTTAGCAGCAAGAGGAGTGCAGAGTCCTCTGGATTTCTGTTAACTCCGTCCTGCACCTTCCTCTGGGCTCCCAACTCTCCTCCTTCACTACAGAATTTTAGGTTTCTTATCTGGGAACCCCCAGAGGTTGGGCACCTGGAGTCGGAGCGTGTTCCCTTAGCAGCGATAACACCCAAATGAACACCTACCCAGAGCACAAACTGGGCTGTGCCCTTGCTGTGTGTCCCACATGTGCTGGTTCCAGTACACCCCACCAGTCAGCTGAGTTCATTGAGTGGAACACACAGCAGATGACCCAAAGCCCAGAGCACGTGAAGGAAGGATCTATTCTATCAATCTGTGGGAACATTGGAAAAGTACTTAGGGACGGTGTTCTCTCAAATGACGAGAGCGGGCAGGTGCTAAAACAGCCCAGGTCCTGTAAAATCCCCAAGGGCAACTTTTTCCATTAGTATTCCCACTGATTTAGAAAGGCTGTCAGCCCAGCCTCACTTCACTACCAGCCCTCTGCCATTTGTTTTCGCTTTCAAGATTTTCTTTTTCACCTTCCCCTTTGGCAAATGCACACGGTGTCTCCACATGGATTTTTCACGACTGACAGAGGAGATGCATTTCCTGGAACGTGCGTTGTTGCTTTTTCAAACTAGGAGGACTCTGCAAGGCTGACACTGTGATCTTGTGTTTCTAGTATATTCCTTAGATTCTTCCTGCGTCATCACTGTGGCCAGGAGCCTAGAAATTGGGAAGAATGCTAGCAAAGGTGCTTACTGGAAGGGTAAGATTTCGGGCCCATCAAGGATGGAATGGCAAAGCAAGTAGTACATACATGTATGCTAGAAATGGGATACCGTAGTTCAAAATGACGAAGTACAAAGCGAGCTCTCACATGGTTGAGGACATCACACAGTGTCAGATGCTTACAAGTATTTTTCATCTCATTTCTGAAAAACAAAACAAAAAACAAAACCAATCACCAAGCGATACTCTGTTTTCCCCTGGAAATACACATCCATGGATGCAGGTGGATATGACAAGCCAGGACGAATTATCAGCCACACCAACCCCCTCTGGAAGGACAGAATCCAGGGTATCAGGAATGAACCGTGTGACAGAGGATTTGATCCCTATCTATGTGGTTTTCATGGGAAAATGTACTGATAGATATGTTACAGAATTAAACATGTGCAATAATAATTTTAGCTTCGGGAAAGGCCATGGTAGCCTGTCCAAATAGGAGATTTCTGCTCATGTCTCAGTGCGTGAAACCCCTTACTGCCTTTTATTTACAAATGGAGTTAGATTGGAAACGTGCATTTCCCTAGACTAGGTCACTGGGAGAGCCCACCTTCCAGGCGAGCACGAATGAGTGAGAGTGTCCTTGAGGTCAA
>LNAC01000177.1:706130-808630 GCA_002007465.1 Ailurus styani | reverse complement strand
ACTATGACTTAGTGGTGAAAAAAAGGAATTAGGGGACGCCTGGGTGGCCCCGTCGGTTCAGTGTCTGCCTTCGGCTCTGGTCGTGATCCCGGGGTCTTGGGATCGAGCCCCATGTTGGGCTCCCTGCTCAGTTCAGAGTCTCCTCTCTCTCCCTCTGTTGCTCCCCCTGCTTGTGTGCTCTCTTCTCTCTCTCAAATAAATAAATAAAATCTTTAAGAAAAAATTAGAGATTATTTTTTTGTCTCTTAAAATGTCCAGAGGACCTAGGGAACTATCTGAAAGCAAAGCTACCTAGTACAAGAGTTTCATGTAGAAATTAGCCTCATTTCAGTTGATAGGCTCAAACAAACAAACAAGCTTGTACATCAACAAGGATAAAGTGACCCAGCTCTATGAAAGGTATATCATTCTTTCAAAGTTCTCCCTTCATTCAAAATACGCCTCACAAATACTTTCCTTGAATTTTTGCCGGTCCATCCTATTCACTGAAACCATCACTTCATCTCTTACCAGACGTTTAGGTCTTCCCTTGTTCACTTTTCCTGAGGTTTAGGACACAAGGCTAAAGTTTTGCTCTGGGTAAAAGCTGACCAGAGACCAGAGCAAAGAACGGTACCAAATTTAAGAAATATCTCCAAGATGCTGTGGTCCAATGTCTTTGATTTAAAACCAGACTGTAATTGGCTTCCTTCATGATCTTGGGGAAAAGCATCTAAACTTGCTGTCTTCAGTATTCACTTCTGTCTGTTGTCGCTTCTGCTCCGATGACCAGGGGACTCTTGCACACGAGCTGTGAATCCCCCCTTCTCCCTCTCCCACACAGAGCCCACCACAAGGGCCTGCAAGTGCTAGGGGGCCGATCTTGCCTGACTGTGAGTGTCGTTCTTAATGGCAAGTGTTATCCTGGACTCCAGACATTTGCTTCACTTTCTTTCTTAGCATCAGTAAGGGTAAGATAATTTCTCTACGTAGATAGTTCTAGCTGAGGACCCTAGATTGGGGAAACTCTTGGCGATTTTGGTTACTCTGCCTACGTTTTATTTTTATTTGTTTTATTTGTTTAAAAGATTTTGTTTATCTGGGGGGGGATGGAGAGAGCATGCACATGGGCATGCAAGAGCAGGGGGTAGCGGCACAGGCAGGGGGAGAAGCAGCCTCCCCGCCCAGCAGGGAGCCTGATGCAGGGACTCTGCTTAACCCATGGAGCCACCCATGCACCCCTCTGATGCCAGGCCACACTCCTGTGACCCAGCATCTCCTAGCCACGTATTGAGAATTCACCTAGAGATGGCCATTAGAGATAGAGGGGGAGAAAACAAGGTAAGTCTCGGTGGAGAAGGTCACGTGCAAAAAACCTGCAGAGAGCCCTGTCTACCTGCCCGACCCTTCTTGTTTGTGGTACCTTTGGCTGTCTGGAAAGTGAAGTGTGTCATGCTTGCCTCGGAAGGAACCTTTGAGGGTTGTAGAGCAGAGGCTGAGCTGTTCTGACAAATGTGCTATCGTCTCAGGGATCCCTTCTCGGGGAAGGTTTCTTTGGAACCTGCAGCACACGGTGAGGGACGTTATTAGCTCCCCCTGAGATAGGAGCTCCTAGGATGACTCTGTGCCGTAGGTTCGAGCCCAGTTCCCTCCCGGGTCCCCAGGGGCTGTGGAGAATGGCTTTGCTCAGACCCCACTTTGGACCCCTTGATTTCTCTCCTACAGCCCCAGTTTTCTTGCTGAGCCCTCGGGAACGAGCTGGGAAGTCTTCCTGCTGCAAGGCACCATTATTTCAGCAAGACCGGCAGCAGGGTGTGCCGAGACAGAAGACTTTTGTGAAAAGTTAGCTTTTAAGTAAATACCATAAAACCTTTCTTCATGCCCCAGGAGCGTGAGAGACAGGGTCCTCTTCCATGTGTGTGGCCAAACCACGCTCAGGGACTTTCCCTCCCCGCTCTGAAACCCGCCATGTGGAAGTGATTGTCTGGAGAAGGGAGCTGCGGCAGGCACGGGGTGAAGGATGGTGTGGCAACACCCGAAACTGGTTCGGGAAGCCGCAGAACAGTGTCAGTTCTGTGGTCCAGGAATGCGTTCCCCGCACAGTGATTTCCCCAAGACACCGAGGGAGGAGGGCTCGTGGCCCAGCTCCGGTCGCCATCCTATGCAGGCAAGGTCCGTTCCCCTCCTGGTGCATCGGGGAATGTGCAGTGTCCATTCACGGGCCGCGTCGGCTGAGCTAATGTTAGCACAAGCGATACAACAACCTCGAGTAATCAGCCTTAGAGAATTGGTCAGAACTGTACACCCCAACCAGACAGGAAAATAAATTGGATGATGATTCGGTGGGGACGAAGCCCTGAAATTTTTTTTCACTGAGAACGCACAATGCGCTTCTAGTGTGAGAGACCAACTAGAATGAGCTCCCCGCAAAAAGCATTTCAGGGCGCCTGGGTGGCTCAGTGGGTTTAAGCCTCTGCTTTTGGCTCAGGTCATGATCTCAGGGTCCTGGGATCGAGGCCCGCATCGGGCTCCCTGCTCGGCGGGGAGCCTGCTTCCTCCTCTCTCTCTCTGCCTGCCTCTCTGCCTACTTGTGATCTGATCTCTCTGTGTGTCAAATAAATAAATAAAATCTTTAAAAAAAACCAAAAAACAAAAAAAACCCCAAAAAGCATTTCAAAGTTTCAGAGTCCAAGTCACTAGTCCTAGGGTAAAGATGGCCAACTAGACTGTGGGTTAAACGATCGAGTCACCAATTCACCCCCATGGTCTGTCTTTTTTTCACTTTTAGAATGTTTGGGGTGCTGGGAAAATAGGTTCCAACTCCCACTATCCACTCGTTCATGTTAATGTTGATGGTTCTCTTTCTCTGAATCGCCCCTCCAGCTGCAAATGTGCCAGACCTAAGACCAGGGAAAGGGCTGCCCCTGAGATCTGTCTGCAGAGCTGAATTTGCAGCTGGGATCTATTCATTGCATTTGTAAGCTTGAGAGGTCATTTTCCCTTTACCTTGAAGGTAAACCGTGCCTAATAACCCACAGAGTGATTTTCTGATCTGCAATTTAGATGCCTGAGGCTATCTGGGGACATTTGCAAAGGCTGCTCTGTTGCTTGGAAGCAGGTGTCTGGCTATCCAACTAAATATTCCTCCTCCCTCCCCCTTTTTTACAGACGCTATTTGCCAATTCCAGTTTTAAAAACATGAAATGGGTTAAGCCCAGCATTAGTCGGAGACTGACGTTTGCTCAAAGGACCCTCTCATTTAGCCACTGGTTTTGTGGGACTTAAAAAGGGAAGGTCTTTACAAGTATTTTAAGTTGATGAATAAAAACAGACACACCAGAGGGAGCTTTGCCAACCGTGGAAATACATAGGCGTTAAGCCCCCCTGTACATAAACCAAATATAAATGGAAAGACAACGAGTAAACGGCACATATAAATGGACAAAACCCCAGTGGACAAGTCATAAAGATCTGACAGCAAGGCCCATATGTCTTTAAAATTCGCAGCTTTTCCACTCAAGTAATGTGTGATTTGTCCCAGGTTTACAGTTCATTCATCCCACTCAACGTCCGCCTTGGCACTGCTCAGTTTGTCCGCTGTCTTCACATTGGAGCTTTTGGCAAATGCAGACGCTCTCGACAAGAACAGCTTTTGAGTGTTATTCAGACCCCCGATGGGCCTCCGATAGTATAAAACAAGGATTTGTAGCTCTTTAGGGATGTAGCGCTGTTTGAAGCAAAATATCTTCTCACTTCTTTTCCAGTACTTGCATGTGGGGGGCTAATCCCAGAGCTAGGAGAGGAGGAGGGACCAGCACAGAAGCTGTTTTCCCAGAGGTCGGGGCAGGGGTGGGGCGGGGGGGGGCGAGTGAGTGGACTTTATAGAGCTGATGAATGGTCTCTGATCATCTCCTTGAGCCCATCCTCAGCTCTGTCTTCCCGATGTCCTCTAGTCTCAGAGAAACACAAGTTAGGAATGTTATAAAGCCCCCCCCTTTTTTTTTGGGCAGGATCAAATGACATGACCGTGAAAAGTAGGATAAAACCGTAAATCGCCATGCAAGATTCTTGTTTTTGGAGGGAAGAGAGGCTATCTCTACAAACTGACTAGGGAAGACACTGTTCCAGGTTGACTGCCAACGAGAGAGCGCTTAGGTCCTGAGAAGTCAGGTTTCCATAGCACTGAGCAAATCTTGGTTCTTCACTTAAGGGTCTAGTCACGTCATGCTCGCATTTATTCAGATTTTGTCCGCATAGACGCAACCATCTTTCCAAGCCGGGGGGATCTCTGGTGCTGTACGTCCCCATCCTGTTGGGAAGGTGGTACTGCTTTGAACAGTGCTCACACCTTGAGCTGCAAAGCCAGCTCCTTTGACTTTTTTGGCTTGCCACAGCCTAAGTCGGACAAGTGTGTTATTGGTTTGCACGGAAGGGCTGGGAGCCCAGCAGGGGGCTGAGATCAGAGGCCAGCTGGCCCCTCCCAGGACAGCTGGCCATCCGGTGGCCTTGCTGTGAGTGATTGCCAGACAAGCCTTCTAAAGCGGGGAGCTATTCACAAGAAGAAGGTGGAATATTCTGCCATCGGCCAGGGCAGGCGGCTTTACCTTGCTTGGAATTATTCAAGAGGCTGTACAGCTTTGCATAGCAACAGAGGGCTTGTTGACAGGACTTGGAGGCTTCCGGAGGAAGAGGGGACTATTCTCTGGGACCGCCACACACACAGTCATTAACCCCCTGCGGGAAAGTGTGAAATTGTGCTGTGTTGGGGGCTGGGTTCTCTTGTGTGGCCCCATTGAGGCCATTTTCCCCCCTGCTGGGCAGTAAAGAATCAAGCACTTCCCTCCGTCCATATCATTAGTGAGTTGCCACAACACTACCCAGACAGTTGAGGTTCCAGCAAGTTCTGCACTACACTGCTGGGCGAAGGTGGCAGGGTGCTGTGCTCAGAGGGGCAGCTAGTTAGCTGTGTCCCTCCACCCTGCTTGGAAGTGAGCCCTTCTCCCCTGGAGCTAAGGTTTGGGAGGAAATGCATGCCTCTCACAGCCCCTCCATTCTCCCTCCTGCTGATGGAGGAAGGAAAAGTCACAACTCTCCTCTGGAGAGGAGCTCTCCTTTTCAGGAGGGTCAGTTTTTTTCTAGTACTAAGAAGGGAGGTGAGTCTTCCCCATGTTACCTGTTAGTTACCCCTTGGGCCATCCTGGCGGTCCAACTTGGGACAAGTCACCGCCTCTGAGTCACACTCTCAGGACTTGATAGAAAAACAGCTCCTAAGGGAAGGTGTCAGGAGAAGGGCCAGAAGGCTCTATTCTGTCTGGCAGATCTCGTGCCTTGGGGTAGCTGGGTAAACGTCCAGTATTAAGGAAAGGCAAGGACTTACTGAGGTGCTAAAAGTTCAGTGCCTTTTTTTTTTTTTTCCCTCGGCAGAGTGAGATGCAACCGTGAGCCTGTTTATCATTTCTGAGCCCTGGTTTCTCCCCTGGTAAAGTGGAATGGATAATGCCTACCTGATGGGGAAAAAAACTAGAAACAAGCACTAGGGAAGGAGTTATAGAAATAGTGGCCCGTCTGTGGGCTGGGGTGCTAGGCACGCTTTGAAAACAAAGACACAGGTGCTGACGTGGGAAGTTGTCCATAAATATGAAGTGGATAAGGACAAGCTGTAGTGTAATGTGTATATGAGTGTGTGTGTGTGCGTGTGTAAAAAAGGGAATGTGGCATGGGCAGGATCCTAGAATGTGCATCACCAGGAGGAGGGGAGAGGAATCCTAAGAATTGCGGAAGTGAGGTTGGAGGAGAGGGAGAGCCAGGTGCAGGGGTAAGGTGTACACTTTTTATTTATATATTTCTATTTTCTCTAAGTTCATTGCCCAGGTCTATGTATCCCTCTTGTTTTCAAAAGGACAACAGGTTATTTGCACAATAAGATAATGGCTCTTCCTTTTCCTGTTCTTCTGGATCAAAAAAATGAAAACCTTCGATACTCGTATGGGATTTAAATTAAGTCACGTGTTAAGTGCCCCGAGCACAGAAGAGGCTTGGTTCATGTAGGTGCAGGTGACACGGAGGGAAGCCCTGAGTGTTCTTTCTACTGACCATTTCTTTCTATCTTTTTTTTTTTTTTTTGGATAGTGATGATGACTGTCTATTAGATGCCACATATTATTTTTGTCGCTGTTTTTTAGGGAGTGTTTACCATCTATTTCTCTATCATTTCGGCTTCATAGACGTCACTGTCCTAGATGTGGTGAAAGATGGCTGCACTGGGGAGTAAGACCAGGTTTGCTGACAAATACTGTGATTTGGGACTTGGGGTCGCTTACTCGTTCCAAGCGTTCGCTGGTGAGGTTGAGGGACCTGGAAAGGGAAACTGGGGAGTGGTGTCTGTCAGAGAGTTCAAAGGCGAGACGGAAGAGAAATGTCCTGGAGAGAAGTTGGAGGTTAGGAAACAGTTTCCTGAAACAGACCCAATCTGTTACAAACCCACACAGCCACCGGCTTGCTTATTCTGCTGCCCAGGCGAGAACTGTACACTGTGTCTGCCAATAAATCCAGAACAGGGCTCTTTTCGATATTCTAGAAGGCTGCAAAGATAAGTTTTCTATTTCTTTGGGTTGGATTTTGTTGGCAGTTTCTTCTTTCTGGTGATTTGTTTTAAATCTAAAAGGGCAGGTCAGTGCTTTGGGCTGTGTATTTACTTAACTCCACTTCTCACTTGTTGGAATATATAATGTCCGCTTTCTTAGCCAGAGCAGTTCCTAGTAGGAAGCAGATCTGCACAGCGGAGGCCTCCCTTGTCCTGTGTGGTAGATGTGTAAGGATCTAATGCACTTAAAATTCAATAAATAGAGGATACAGAGTACCGTGGATCTGTCACCCCTTTCCAAGGGAATGCCCAGCCCTCATTTTTCTCTTTAGCAGCCCCTTGGTAACAGCTGGCCTGCTTTTATCAAGCTCCTAATGTCACGTAGGGATTCCGTCCTTCCTTCCAGTCTGGGCATTGTTGTGACAGCCAGGTGAGCTTTGTGGGGGGCTGCTGGAAGCCGGAAAAGACTTCGTTCCCCATTCTGAACCTGGCTTCCCCTGGAGCAGGCATGTAGAACAGTGAGCAGTGAGCCTGGGGGACTTGGGAGCCGTTGCCATGGTCACTCCCCAGCGTGCCCAAGGCTGGGTCCCTACGTCTGCGGCGAGACTTCATTAGAGACAGAGCAACACGTGACCGCAAGCCTCAAATCACTTCCTAAGGCCGGTGGCCTGGCCTTGTCCCTTCGCGTCCTTTTCACCCCGTGAACGAAATGGAGCTGATCTGTGGCCAGCAGACCCCCGTTTTCCTAACACTGAAACAAATGCACCAACCGTCCCAACACCATCAACGGGATCCACAAGCAAAACTGTAACAACACGAAGGGAAAACAGTGACAATTCTGTTTCATAACAAAAACCAGTAATTTGAACAAACCACTGGCATGATTTCACATACTTGTACTCATATTAAGGCCAGAAATTTTGCATTTTTTCCCCCACATAATACAGCTTTGGGAACATTTTTCCGTGTTACTTTGTGGCCTTCGTAATGAGCTCCATTACCGTGTAAAGGAAAATAAACACGGTTGTTTTGAGGCCCCCCAGGAACTAGCCTCCATGACATAGGACAGTAACTGGATCATATAAACTATCTCTAATTCTGATTATAGATTATAATTCAGTTACGGGGGTTTGCCACTGCTCATGAGGAAGTCCCAGTCTTCATTTTCTTGTCCTTTGAAGCACACCCACCACTTCCTGACTTCTCTCTCCCGCCATATATTCTTGAATTGGGTCTTCGAGAAAATTCAGCCACGGATGCTTTCTTCATGAGGAGGAAGCAACATCCCACCTCACGTCTCACTAGGCACCTGACTAGGGGCCTCTGCTAGGATTTCTCAAGGCCCAGAGTCATTTTGGGAACTCCCCTCAGAGAAAAGGGAGCCTCCTTATTTTTTTCTTCCACTGAAAAGTTTGTGATAAGGGGCGCCTGGGTGGCTCAGTCATCAAGCGTCTGCCTTAGGCTCAGGTTGTGATCTCAGGGTCCTGGGATCGAGCCCCACATTGGGCTCCTTGCTCAGTGGGGAGCCTGCTTCTCCCTCTCCCTCTACCCCTGCTTGTATCCCCTCTCTCACTGTCTCTCTTTCTCTCTCGGTCAAATAAATGAAATCTTTAAAAAAAAAAAAAGTTGTGATAAATAATGCAGAAGTCAGAAAACATCCCCAGAATTCAGGCAGATAAGCAGTGGGCTTCCCGAACGTAGATGTCACTGACCTGGATTCTCCTTCCTCAGGGAGGGGTCCGGGGAAGAGGCATTGCCCACTGTGGCCTGGATGCAGGGATCTCTCCATTTCCAGGGCTGGAGCTCTGGTTCGGCAGCCGGTCGGACGGCTTTGACGCTGTGCGGTCTCGGCCCTCCGGGGGAGAACTGGGCGTCTGGCTGGAAGCTGTGTTGTGAGGGCAGAACTCCCACAGCCAGCCTGGGCCCTGCGCCCTCCCCGCCGGGACGTTCCCACCGGCTCCCCTGATCCCACAGGCAGCGCCTGCCCAGGGAGGACCCTCCTCGGCGCCCAGGGGCACAGCAGCGCCGTCTGTCTGCGCCGCACCTGTTAACCACACCCAGCGAAGCCGGCTGTCGCTGCTTGCAGCCCACCTGCTCCCAGAGAGAGGGCGGCTCTCTGAGTGCGACCTGGGATGCTGGTGGAGAGCACCGATTGCCGGTGGGGTCCTGTGGAACCCTAGGCACAGAGCGAACTAAAAAATCCCTATGAGACTGACGCCACCTCCTAAAACTGGGAGAATCGCGTCACCAGTGAACATGGTCAGACAGTGATGGGCAGCAGGGACTAGTAAAACATTGACAAAACTTTCAAGTTCAGTGGCCCTGAATCACGTCTGACCAGAGCCCGTCAGGGCAGCAGCGGGTCTCACGAAGAGGTCACGATTATATTTGAGTCAGCGAAGTGAAGAGATGGGGGCTTTCGGGATTTTTCTCGGTTTCATTGTTCTCAGCTTATAAAATTCTTTTTTCCTCCTACAATTATGTGAAATTACGGTCAGCAAGGAAACGTTTTGCACATGGATGCCCTCTGATCTGTCTTTCAAGGAGCCCGGGAGGGTGGTTTGGGTTGGGTGGCAGGCATATGGACAGCCACAGGTCTGGCTGTGTTCTGTAAGTTTTTTTCTGGTCCCTTCCACCAGTAATCATGCTTGTCAGAAGATGGGGCGGGGCGGGGCTCAAAATCACTCCCCTGCCCCCGCCAGTCAGAACTACTGCGGAAAGGGAAGATGTTATGGTCTGCTAATTGCGTTGCTGCAATTAAGAAGTTGGGGCTGATGGCTCCGAGCTTCCAATACACAAAGATCAGCAGCCATTTAACTTGAAAGGCTCCATCCTGTGACCTGTTTTTAATTGACTTCCCTCCTCCCCTTTCTTCAAAGCAGAGGGCCCTGCCGAAGCCACCAGCTCTGACTTTGAAGCTCCCTTGAAAAAGAGGAAAAAAAAAAAACAAAGGCCAAAAGTCAAGGGCTTTCAACCACATATGTTTTAGGCCAAATTTACAAATGTCTTTTTTTTTTTTTGCCTTTTTTTTTTTAAATTTTAGTTTCTCAAAAGGGTACTTTTAGTGAGTTCTTTGATCTAGAAAAACCATAAAAGAAACTGAGACTTGCCATATTGATCATGTTTAAAGATATTTAACAGTTGGTCTAGTCACAAATGTCTGCTTTTCCACTATTTTTCTGATGATGGAAGTTTAGCATTTCTGATACGCATGGAGTAGCAGATCAGCCCTTCCTCCTTGGAATACCTCCTCTGTGACATAATTATCACATGATGGCCAATGGCTGATTCTCTCGGAAAACCTTTGCCAAACTCCATGGACAGCCAGCTGTGACTCACTCACCGACCAGGAGGTACCCTTCATGAGTTCATGGTCTATGCTCAGGGAACGCATCATCGTCTCTAACCATCTTTATTTATATCATTCATCTTACAGAAATAAAAGTGCAATAATTTGATGTTAAATTGATTATTTGCTAAGATCAGACACATAGGAAGAATGTTTGCAAATGTATGGAAGAAAATAAGGTATTGTAGTCTATTTTCTAAGAATATTTGGATAGCAGAATCAGGTACATGTTCAGAACGTTAAAAAGAGGGGTGGGGGCCTCCTTGGAAATGCCTGAAATACTTGCAAAGTTTTGTGGCTTTGGGGCTACAATACATTGCACCACATTTAGTTTGGTCCCCATTCATGGGTGTTCAAATTGAAGCTAACCCTGTTTTTTATATCAGCATCCCCCCCCTTTTTTAAAAAGATTTTATTTATTTATTTGAGAGAGAGAGGGAGAGCGCACAAGCCAGGAGAGCAGCAGAGGGAGAGGGAGAAGCAGGCTCCCCGACGAGCAGGAGCCTGATTCAGGGCTCGATCCCAGGACCCTGGGTTCATGACCTGAGCCGAAGGCAGACGTTTAACCAACCAACTGAGCCATCCAGGCGCCCTAGCATGGCACTGCCTTCTCATTTTGACAATGTCGAATGTCGTGGGTCCTTTAGAGGACAGCGCTCACATTTGCATAACACTTTTCCATTCGGAACTCCCCAAGCCCATACCCACCCAACATAAAATCATTTAAACCCTGCTCCAGTCCTGTAAGGCAAATACTCTTGTTACCTGCTGTAGAGACCTAGGTTCACAGAGATTTAGGGAGTGTAGTAAGTGAGCCAAGACGAGATCTGATCCCACTCCACTGGACCTAACGGGTGCACCTCTTCTCTCAATGCACCCGGGCTTAACATCCAAAAGAGTATGGTGGGCAAGTGTGTACTCTGTGCCAACACTTGAGTCAGAATCCTACAACTCTTTTTATTCTGGGAAATTTGCAAGACCTGTGTCACCCAAAAGGAACCTTTGGCATTCAAATTCATTCATTTACCATTTTTTGGCGCTCTGTTGTTTACCAGACCCCATTTTAGCCATGAGGATACTGCAGAGAACACAGCTGCTCAGTCTGTCCTCCTGGGTGGGGGAGATAGAAAACAGGTGTGTAACAGAAATCCTTTCTGAGAGCAGTCAGCGTTATGGAGAAAGAGAGGAAGGGAGTATGTGGAGGAGTGGCTGGGTGGTGAGTTGGAAGTGGTGTTGGGGGTGGTATGGGAGGGAGTGTTTTAGGCAGGGGTTCCTTGTCCACCTGCCCCAAAAACTCAGATTTTTGTGCTTTACAGATTCTTTGCTGGTCAGTGTGTGGATTTAGCCTGTGCATTGCATGAGATCTTTCACAGAGAGTGGCTTTCATTTTACAGAATAAAAACTAAGAGACAGGGGCTCCTGGGCAAGGGGGTGGGGGTGGGCGTCTCAGTCGGTTGGGTGTCCGCCTTCAGCTCTGGTGGTGATCCTGGGGTTCTGGGATTGAACCCTGCGTCAGGGTTCCTGCTCAGCAGCGGGGGTCTGCTTCTCCCTCTCCCACTCCCCCTACTTGTGCTATCTTTCTCTTGCTCACTCTCGCTTTCTCAAATAAATAACATCTTTAAAACAAAACAAAACAAAACTAACAGAGAAAGAAGTCAAGGCACTTGGTCAGGGTCACGCAGATGATTCCTGTGCGATTAGAGCCACGTTCCAGGTTTCCTGACTCCCACGGTACAGATCCTTCCATCACCTCGTACACCATTTATCTGCCAGAGTCACGGACCCTGTGGATCTCCCTTAATTAGGGCAAAGGCCAGAGAGACCCAAGCAGAGAGACAAACGCTGTATTCCTTTTAGTTCAGAGTCATATTCCCTGACAGCATGTCCATCCTGAGCATGCTAGCGTGGACGCATCCTCATCACCGGCTTCCTTACTGTTGGTCGGATGGGAAGGGACCTGTGTGCTGTGGCAATGCTTTGTGGACAACTGTAGACAAAGGGCTTGGCTCCCCAGTGGTTCTCAGGCTACATGTGCCATGGAAACCCAGCCAGGTCAGCTTAGCCCCAAACAGTCCCTGGGTCCCGTCCCAGCACTTCACCTCCCTCGGTCTGTGGCCGAGACCTAGAAGCACAAACTGGCCTCAGACTAAGCCCCTTGGCCACGTGCGCAAAACCCAGGCCACCCCCATGGGCTGCACCCGGTTCCGTCATCTTTGGCTCTACTCTTGGAAAAGTGCTTTCATACAGTTGAAATGGTGAAACATTTTATTTTTTTTATTTTATTTTTTTTTTTATTTTTAAAGATTTTATTTATTTATTTGACAGAGAGAGAGATTACAAGTAGGCAGAGAGAGAGGAGAGAGGAGGAAGCAGGCTCTCCGCTGAGCAGAAAGCCCGATGCGGGCCTCGATCCCAGGACGCTGAGATCATGACCTGAGCCGAAAGCAGAGGCTTTAACCCACTGAGCCACCCAGGCGCCCGAAATGGTGAAACATTTTATTTTCTCACAATAGACAGAATGCATGTTCCTTGCCGACAACGGAGAAATTATTGAGGACCACAAGAAATTTACAGCACTTGTCCCAACCCAGTCACCGGGGGGTGATTGTTAATAAATGCCAAGTAAAGCCCCCGTCTGTTTTTCTATGACTTAAAATACTCTTTTTAAAATAATTTTTAAAAACTGGCGCATCTTATAAATTGCTTCGCAGCTAGCTAATTTGTTTTCATTTTTCTTAACGCTGTAATAATAATATCATCTGAATTTTTCCTGACTGCCTCTTCTATGTTAACTACGAAAGTTCTGAAAAACAGCTGCTACAATTCCCACTTTACGGCCAGAGAACTGAGGGTTCTGAGATTGTTTGTTCTTTCTCTCAATTCTCTCATTCAATAACCTCATCCCTGGCTAGGTCTCATGGTTCATTTGTCAGCTCTAGCTCAGAATCTTCTTGTCAGCCCTGACCTTTCCTCTCAGCCATAGACTTTGTTATCCAGTTGCCCACTTGACGTCTCAATTGGATCTCAAAGGTGCTTAGGACTCAGCCCTTCCAAAATGGTGCACAGATACTTTGCACGGTGATATATGAGGGCGTGCACCTCTGTTATCCCAGCCGTGGTCTGGGCCACCATCTTAGCCCATCGCCAGCAGCACACTCTTGACCTTCTTGAACTTATTCGCTACCCAGCAGCCAAAGGATCTTTTCAAAATGTAAATCTGATTATGCCACGACCAACTCCTAACACTTGAGTGATGTTCTTCAGCTCTTCAGGTGAAGACTGGAATCCTTACCTTGGCCCACCCAGCTGCCATGTTCTGCCTGCCTCCCCACCTGGCCTCGGTTCACACCTGCTCCCCACGCTGTATTCTGCTATGACACAGACGTTCTACCAGTTCGTGTACCTAAATCTCAACGGGAATTGTGGACTTGGTCCTTCTGACTGGAATGCTCTTCCTGCTCCACCCCCCATTTCTTCTTGGGCCACATTATTCCTACTTTGTCTTTCCATATTGGCCCCATTACCCCATCTTGGGATGAGGCTTCCTCGATCAGTTTTCTTGCATTATTCACTCTCTTGGCACGGTGCCCCTCTTCTCTGTAGCTCTTAGGCTGTAAGTTTTCTCTGTAGTTTAGGCTGTAAGCTCCACGTGGCCAGGAGCCGTACCTGCTTGTGTCTGCCATTATACCTTTTTTTCCCTTAATTTTTAAGTTTTTATTTATTTACTTACTTTTTAAGTAACCTCTCCACCCGATGTGGGGCTTAAACTCACAACCTTGAGATCAAGAGTTGTACGCTCTACCAGCTGAGCCAGCCAGGCGCAACCACCATTACGTCTGTCTTCACTGCCTAAAGCACTGACTAGCACATATCCGCCACTAACCATGTGTTGGGTGAATGAGCTGCATGACTCATCAAGATTTACCCAGCTAAAAGGACTGAGCCAGAATGGAACCCGCCATTCGTCCTATGAGGTGGTGGTATCAGGAAGGCGTAAAGCACTAAACTCATTTACGTATAATATCATGTATAATGATATCCTCTAATGTTCTGGACCATTTACAAGATCTCTGAACCTACCTCTGTCTGCTTCGACATCCCTACCTACCTACATTTGTCTCACTCGCTGACGAGCATTTCATTGTGATAGCATGTTCCGATTCATACATTTTGAAGTACACATACCCTTTGATTGATGTCTCAGCCTTGGGTTTGACCTAGGGAAGAAAACAAAGAGGAAAGCACGCTTTGAGGACAGCATACAACAGGTATGAGGGCAGAAGCAAAGGGACAGTGGTAGCCAAGTCAAGGTTCCCAGTGTTGGGAGTGGTATGGACAGAGGAGAGAGGAACTACGGGATAGTTTAACTAGGAGAGACCCCAGACTCCTCTCATTCGGCCTTCTAATTTTATAGATTGCTTTGATGTGGCCCAGTTCATATGTGTAGCTCTTGGGAGCTCCAGGACTAAACCCCATACAACTTCCTTATAGAGACTAAAACTCCCAAACACTTTTGTGTTAGCCCATCAACAAGTATTAACGGAACCTTCACCATATACTTCCATATATTTAGTATGGCGAATGTAGGGAACAGCTAGTGAATGAATTGCAACAATAAACAGTAATAGTCATAATGAGAGCAGTGTTTTGTGTTACTATGATGCTTTAATCTTTGCCAGTTACTTTTGTGTGCTGCCTGTCATCATGCAAGCCTCCCAAAGCCATGGCGGTAGACCTGGCACGATTCCCCGTAGGAGGAGAGGTTGCATAACTTGTGCAAAGCCACAAGTCACCGAAACGGCAGAGCTCAGCCCCCAATTCAGATTCCTGGACACCACGCAGGAGCAGGTGATTGCTGCATTGCCTCTTGCTGCTGTGTGAAGTGTGAAAACAGATACTGCAGCTCTCCCTGGGGAACTGTGAAGTTCCCCGCCAAGGTGGAGGCTCACCTTCCAAGTTCAAGAACATGCGAGGAGTAACGCAGACCCCGATCTCAAGTGACCCCGACCTCCCCTAGGCTCAGCCCTTCCTTCAGCATCAGGCAGAATGCCAGATCTCACGGGGCAGCGGTCCTCTGCCAAGGTCAGCAGGGAGCACTGGATTAAGATTCTCATGTTGACAGCAATTTTGTCTTGTGAAGCTGTACCCAGCCTTTCTTACCCATTCCTCTCACACCCGGGAGGATCAGAATCTCTTTCTGTTTGCAAACACATCTATCTCGATACATAGATCATTAAAAAAAAAAAAAGAAAAAAAAGAAAAAAGCACAGCAACGTTGTTTCTTTGAAAATAATTCCCCGTCACCCTTCCATTTGAGTCATTTGGTAAGTTCTGAATGTATTTTCTCTCCAGAGCCCCTGAAAAGGTGTTTCTTCTCTCCTCCACTTTTAACCAGCTGTATGCCCGCAATTCCTCCCTCCTCTCCATCTGACGCAAGTTCGGTGTTTTGCTTCTGTCTGCTCTGCCAGCTGGTAACGTGCAGGTAGTTGGGGTGAAAGAGGCTTTCTCTCAACTCCGGCAGTGCCCCAAGGCCCACCCCAAACACAGATACACACACACACACACAAACAGTGTGGAGTACAATAGTTTGACGTACAGGATACTCTGCGGAGAGAGGGCGGTTCACGTCTCCCCATGGTCCTGTGTGCGCCGGCTCAGGGAAATGGACTTGGCCGCGATCCGTGCAAATCAGCGTCCTGGAAAAGGAAGGTCTGGGTCAGGAGGAAGGAATATTCCATCCTGAGGAAGAAAGATTAGGTTTGTTCAGTGTGTGTGTTTGGGGGGAGCTTCCACGTTGACAATGCACCACGGCTCCTAATTTAGCAAGCTCTCAGTCTGCGATTACTAACCTGTATTTAGAAGAAAGGCACATTTCATGGTTGTTATTAAGCAATCTAATTTTAGAGCTATTACTAGAATAAAACTCAGGAATATGATAATATTTAACTAGAAATGTGACTAATAAAGCTCCCCGTATTTCCACATGTCGCTATTAAAGGCTGTAATTAAACGGAAGTAGTGCAGCAGGGAAACTTCTTTTGGGTGCTTGCTTTTAGTAACAAGCCTTGTTTGGTGGAATGAGCTACCGAAATAATAAAAGTCCCTTTTCAGATTTGGTCCCATCATTTAGATGAGAGATGATGTGGCATGTTTTTTTATTTGTTTGTTTTTTGTTTTGTTTTTGTTTTTGTTTTTAAGGCTAGGTGGGGACCAGGG
Source organism: Ailurus styani (assembly GCA_002007465.1). NCBI lineage: Eukaryota > Metazoa > Chordata > Mammalia > Carnivora > Ailuridae > Ailurus > Ailurus styani. Next base: position 792,503 of record LNAC01000177.1, on the reverse strand, counting down.
CTCCCTCTCAGCTCTCGAAGACATTGTGACCACTTCAGTCCAGATCAACAGGGAACCACATCGAACAGAGGAGATGGAGGGAGGGTCAGAGGTTCGGATGAGATGTGGAGACTCCATAGCTCGGCCTTTGCTCACGTGTGGTCTATCTCCTATAGTTAATTATTGTCATAAATTTCCCTCTCTTTTTTTTTATACCTCCTTTCTCTCTCTCTCTCTCTCTTTTGCCTGCTTGCCTTTACCTTTGGGCTAAGACTTCCAAAACAGTGACAATGTAGGATGATGATTTTAGTTATGCTCGCCTTCTTGAATCTGATGGGAAAACTTGGGGTTTGCTTTTCATCACGATGCCAGTTGAATGTTTTATGTTTGCTTTCTGTCTGTCTCAGAAAGTCCGGCATTGGCCGGTAGTGCCCAAAGAACCCTCTCGGGGGTGGGAGTGGGGAGTAGTTTACGACATTTATGATTTAAGACCCGTCAGGTTCTTAGTCCCTCCAGCCTTGACCTTCATCAAGGCCTGCTTGACCTTGCCCACTTCTCCAGGACCAGTTCCTGACCTGAGGCAGGAGACTTCTGGGGGGCTGGGCCGGCATGCTGGGGAGAAGTATTAAGTTGCCTTTAACGCCAGTACCTCTCTGAACTTGCGCTGTGGCTCCGACATACAGATTTCTGTCTTATCCCCCACACCTGGTCTTGACTTTGTACTGAGTTCTATCCAGTAATTGAATCTTTGAGTTTCTGTCCAAGTGGCCTGTGACAGGTGCTGGTCAGTATCATGGCTCTGGACCAGAGTGCCTGGGTTCAAATCCTCTTTCTTCTACTTATTAGCTGTTTGCATCTTAGACAAGTTATTGAATGTCTATATGCATCCTTGCTCGTCAAATCAGGGTAATAGCCATACTTGTCTCATAAGGATGTTGTGAGCTTTAAATTAACAAAGGTATAGGAAGACCTGAGAAAGATACTTGGCACAAAGTATGGCATCCCCTAAAAACATGTAGTTGTCATCACCAGTGGAAAATGTAGCACTACTATTATCCATTTTGTTTGTAAAAATTTTATTTATTTATTAGAGAGAGAAAGAGAGCATCATCGGGGGGGAGGGGCAGAGGAAGAAGAGAAGCAGACTCTCCAGTGAGCAGAGAGCCCGATGCAGGGCTCGATCTCAGGACCCTGGGATCATGACCTGAGCTGAAGGCAGACACTTAACCCACTGAGCCACCCAGGCGTCCCTGCTGTACTGTTACCCATTTTGAATTGTCCCTGAGTGCCTTCTGTCACGCTTCTCTCAGGGCTGGTTGTCCACTCTCTGACTCTTTATCTTGGCGGTTGAGTATCTGCTCCGGGCTGTTAGGCTCAGCTTGGCAGGACACCCCATTACCACAAATTGACCGTTGGAAGAGTGAGTGTTCTGAACTGTCCTGTTGCCTGACCTCAGGTCACACTCTTCTGTCTGCTGATTGAATACAGTTTTTCTTCAAAGACTCCCTTCTTTTTTTAAATTTTTTTTAAAGATTTTTTTTTATTTATTCATTTGACACAGAGAGATTACAAGTAGGCAGAGAGGCAGGCCGAGAGAGAGGAGAGAGGAGGAAGCAGGCTCCCCGCTGAGCAGAGAGCCTGATGTGGGCCTCGATCCCAGGACCCTGGGATCATGACCTGAGCCGAAGGCAGCGGCTTTAACCCACTGAGCCACCCAGGCGCCCCAAAGACTCCCTTCTGAGTTTAATCCTGCCGTCCACCTTCCACCCCACACGTCATGACCCCTCTCCCAGTTTTTGGTCTGGACGTTCATGGCTTTCTTACTTTTTTTTTTTTTTTTTAACAACATCTGATACACTCATGTAACTTACGTAGGTGCTTTTCCAAAAGTGACACTGATTTACAGTAAGAGATACTACCCCAGCTCTGCACAGTCACTTCTGTTCCTCCTGAACGAGTTCACAAACACAAAATCATGTTACTTAATCGATGTGTTTGCCTACCTATTCACTTAACCTAAGATGCAGCATTAACACTGTGCCAGGTCATAAAATACATATGAAATCATGGATGGGATGGCCACCACCCTTGGTGAACTGAACACTTGAGTCAAATAAGACAAAGACCATGATTGTTGGAGGACAGGTGGTGGAAGTGAAGATGTGACCAGACAGCTTGGGAGGGAAGTGGGATCCGAGTTGAATTGTGCAGTTTTAAATAGGGTGCGATGACTTCTGCATTCTTTTTCTAGAGTCCATGAACAAAGTATTTGTTCCCCACTTCTTTTAATCGGCTGGGTGCCCACACTTTTTTTTTTTCCTCTTGATCCACAGAAGGAGGGCATTCCAATCAGGGTACTAATATTTCAGAAGGTTCTAATTTGGTGATATTAATTACAACCGATGTCTTGAACTCAGTTGACTAGTTCAACTCTACTTATACTATTTTCCGAATTTTCTTTTCTCTGTCTGTTACCTGTGCTGTTATTTTTTGAAGAGTGTTAAGTTCCTGTTTTTTTATTTCAATAACTTCATTAAAATTTTATTGCTATCTTAAACAGAAAAGCAGTATACCTTGCCGTAAGATCTCTTCAGATTTTTAAAAATTACCTCCGAAGGCCACCTCAGATTGGCTCACATATCACTCCTGGGAAACCGACCCTCTTATTCTCTCTCTCTCTCTCTTTTTTTTTTTTTTTTTAAGATTTTATGTATTTATTTGACAGAGAGAGAGCACACGCAGGGGGAGCAACAGGGAGAGGGAGAAGCAGGGGCTTGACATGGGGCTCAGTCCCAGGACCCTGAGATCATGACCTGAGCCCAAGGTAGCCACTTAACCAGCTAAGCCACCGAGGCACCCCTGGCCTTCCCATTCTGATGCCCCTTTGGAAGGAGCCTTGGACAGTGAATTCACTGAGGTTTCTGTTCCAGTACCGCTGACATTTGCCCTCCATCCATTCTCGTTACCTGTCATCACTCTGGTCCTTCCTTCACTGTCTTCATAGCATGCATTCTTTCCTCACATTTTCTTGTTAATTTGTTTCCTGGCCGATTGTGTGTGTCTGAGGACTAAAACCTTATGCAAGTGTGCAAGGACTGTCTTATTTGCTGCCGTTCCCCAGGGCTTAGTGTCTATTCGCACCGAGTAGCCAGACTTCCGTAGCAGTATGCCGAGAAACTCTATATGATGTACAAATCTGGATTTACGTAGAATAACCCTGCTTGCTAGCTCAGCACTATATGACCTTATTTTTTCCCTTTCTGTGTCTTGAATAGTCCACTATGACTTTGAGAACTTTGGACTCTATTCTTGCATTCATTTGCTTTGCTTTCTTAAAGCGAGCCTACTGGTGCCAGTTCCTTGTCTACCTAGGCCTCCCTGATAGGGGTGTATCCCTCTGTTCACATCGATCCCTGCCCTGCCCATCATTACGCTTCCACGTGGCCAAAAAAGCCATACAGCATTTCTCTTACAAGTCAAGCATCCTAGGTGGGGTGCTTTAACGTTTTCAAAATCACCTGTAGGACAACGGCAGGTGCATTTGTCCGCCTTTGCCAAGAGTAGCCTTAGCTGCGGGCTGAGGTATGTCCCTCAGTTTTAGTTCTTGAACTTTCTTTGTATTTTTCATTCTTAAGGCAATAGATGTATAACCGTCAGGAATATTTTCCCAATAGATTTAGATGATTTTAAATAGATTTGGATGCATTTTTATCCCTGTTTTCAAATGTTCTGCTTGATGTTAATATACCAGTCAGAATCGTTTCAAGGTGTCAGGGATAGAGATATGTAATTTAAAATGATTTCCATCTATGGGGTGCCTGGCTGGCTCAGTCAAAAGACTGTGTGGCTCACCATCTTGGGGTCTTGAGTTTGAGCCCACAATGGGGGTGGAAATTATTTAAATTAATAAACTTCTAAAAAAACATTTAAGGGGCAGCTGGGTGGCTTAGTCGGTTAAGTGTCTACCTTCAGCTCAGGTCATGATCTCAGGGTCCTGGGATCAAGTCCCACATTGGGCTCCCTGCTCAGCATGGACCCTGCTTGTCTCTCTCCGTCTGCCCCCTCTCCCACTCCTGCTCTCTCTTCCCCTTTCAAATAAATAAATAAAATCTTTAAAAAACGTTAAAAATGTTTCCATATAGTTTTTTATTCTTCAACAAATTTGTCTGCTTTCCCCTGCCTTATTAGATAATGGTAAGCGAAGGGGATAAAAGCACACACGTGTTTCCTCTCACAAATTAGTGCCTGTTAAGGCCGGTTGATTAAAGGGACCATACTTCTTGGTGATAAATGACTCAGAGTCCACGATAAGGCTCATGCACTTCCAATGAAATCTTTCTCATGTCGTGGGAGAGGAAACAAGGTTGCAAATTTGAGAGTGGATGATAATGATTAGTATTGGATGCTATGTCTAATCAGTGCCACAGGAAGTTAATTAGTTATTTTTAATATGGTGACTGAGTTGATCCCCATAGGAAAAGGGCTTATGATTTTGTAAGTGAACAATATATTTTTCCAAGGGTGGAGAAATTTCTGGTTTTGGTAAATTTAGGGGGAAAGCATGCTGAGTGGTTAAAGATTTTGATTGTAGACAAAGATGATTAATTTTAAAGTTAATTTATTTTATTTTTAAAAAGGATTTTTTTATTCATTTGAGAGAGAGAGACAGAGAGGAACAAGCAGGGGGAGAGGCAGAGGGAGAGGAAGAAGCAGGCTCCCTGCTGAGCAGAGAGCCCAGTGCTGGGCTTGATCCCAGGACCCTGAGATCATGACCTGAGCCAAAGACAGATGCTTAACCCACTGAGCCACTCAGGTGCCCCTAAAGTAATTTTATTTTAATAAACTATGTCACATACAGTATTTGAAGGAACTTGGACATGCATCTGTTGAAAACGGAACTTTTCTAACTCAGTTTTAATTATCAATGACATAAAATCACATGACATCGTCCCACATACACAAAGCATTTACTCTGTGGGGAATAAGCATGAAATGTGATGGGAAATGACCTAAGCTGTGATGATATTCTCGAATGCTCCATGGGAATATTCTATTAATGAATCCTCTGGCGGCCTTCAAGAGTTGGTTGTCATAGTTTGCTTAAGGGCCTAACTTGTTCCAGGAGAGACATTCACAGAATGGCAGGATTTGGCTGGTCATAGGCAAGAACAGGTGCTCAGGACAGAAGTGAAAATATTCTAGAGCTGCCGAGACAGAGAAGAAAGTTAGAAGAGGCCCAGTCCGATTATCCGAGGCAAACTGTCCAGACAGAAGCAGAGGAACCACCTAGACACTGGCGGCCAAGAAGATGAGCGATTTGCATAGCATTTCCCGTACCTGTTCTCCTTGATTTTTTTTTTTAACCCAGCAACAGGTTTTAGATATTTAAGAGATTTGACTATGATGATAAATGCGAATATTCATTTAACAACATCCTAGGACATCCTGTGACTCTTTGCTCCATGCTGTACGTGCATTCTCTGACATGGTACCTGCGGGAGCCTTTAAGAGGTACTTTTACTGTCTGCGTTTTAAAGAGGAAGACGTTAATCTGAGGGGGAGGTTGGGACCCTTGGGGCACCAAAGGGGAAGGGAGATGGCGGAGTGAGGGTGGGAGCCTGGGGGCGGGACGCTGAGCACAGGGGTGGAGCTCTCGGTCTGGCTCTGTCCCCAAGGGCGGTTCTGAAACAGTGCTCACTGCCCAAGCCAGCTAGCTGTTCTGTCTCCACCTGCCCTTCCTCACCCCTCCTTCCCTCCAGTAGTGAGCTCTTCACCATCCATGGCTTCAGCTTTAAAAAAAGATGTTGCATGTGTGTTTCATAACAGTTATTTATTTTTTAGTGCAATTTTAGGTTTACAGAAAAATTAAGCAGAAATGCAGGGGGTTCCCACTTACCTCTGTCCTTCCCACAGTTACTGTTAGCATCTTACATGAGTGTGGCATACAGTTATTTATTTATTTATTTATTATTACTTTTTAAGTAGGCTCCATGCCCAGCCTGGGGCTTGAACTCACGATCCTGAGATCAAGAGTCACGTGCGCGACTGACTGAGCCCGTCATGCACCCCAGTGTGTGGTATACTCTGATGAACAAATGCTGAAATGGTATTAAAGTTCATAGTTGACATCAGGATTCACTCTTTGTGTTACGAACTCTTTGGGTTTTGACCAGTGTGTGATATCCAATATTCACCATTACAGTATCTCAGAGAACGGTTTCCCTGGACTAAACCACACCCCCATGCCTCACCAGTCCATCCCCTGCTCCCCATCTCCCAGGGAGCCGACAACCACTGATGGATTCACTGTCTATAGTTTTGCCATTTCTGGAACATCATATAGTTGGAATTATGCAGTACATAGCCTTTTTAGACAGGTTTTTTTTGACTTAGCAACATGTTTCACTCCATGCCTTTTTGTGGCAAGAGAAGATCATTTTATTTTTAACAGTGAATAATATTCCATTGTCTGGATGTACCATAATTTATTTGTCCATTCATCTACTGAAAGTCATCTTGATTGCTTCCAAGTTGGGGCAATTATGAATAGCAGTTCCGTAAACATCTGAGCATAGGTTTTGTGTGGACATACATCGTCAACTCATTTAGGTAAACACCAAGCAGCATGATTTCTGGATTATGTGGTAAGAGTATGTTTAGCTTTGTAAGAAACCACCTGGTTATTTTCTCAAGTGTCTGTATCATTGACTTTGTCATTAGCAATGAATGAGACTGCCTGTTGCTCCCCATCCTCACCAGCATTGGGTGCTGTCAGTGTTTTGGATTTTAGCCATTCTAATAGGTGTCCAGTGGTATCTCGTGGTTGTAATTCTCAACGCCCTGATGGCATGTGGTGTTGAGAGTCTTTTCATATGTCTGTTACCTGTATATTACCTTTCGTGAGGTGTCTAGATCTTTGTTTCTTAATAGGGTTGTTTATTTTCTTGTGTATTTTTTTGAATGACAGTCCTTTACATGTGTCTTTTGTAAATATTTCCTCCCATAATTCTGTGTTTTTTAAAAGATTTTATTTATTTATTTATTTGAGAGAGTGAGAGAGTTCAAGAGTGGGGGTGAGGGGGACTGGGAGAGGGAGAAGCAGACTCCCCACTGAGCAGGGAGCCGGACGTGGGGCTCGGTCCCGGGACCCTGGGATCATGACCTTAGCCTAAGGCAGACACTTAACCAACTGAGCCACCCAGGCACCCCAGTAGAGTATCAGTTCTTGATCTGGGGTTGTGAGTTTGAGCCTCGTGTTGGGCATAGAGATAGCTTTTAAAAAATTAATTTAAAATAAATAGTCGTTGATTCAACTTCATTGTGTTTTGAATCTTGAGAAAGAGACCAATTCTGGACATCCTATCAAATTAAAGCTCTATTTATTAATGTCTTGCTTCAAGAAAAATATTTAAGTAATGTGTGGTCATGGTAAAATCATGTAATTCTAGCCAACTGTCTTCTTAAATAAGTTCCATGAGGCACTTGTCCTATGAGGATTTCAAAGCATTCTTGAGCTCAAAAAATTTTTGAAGAGTCGGATTAAGTACAACTGAAGAAGTTTCTAGCTGAGGTTGCCTGAGGACCTTTACGCTGCTGTCTGTTGTGACACAGAGAGAGGGAAATGGTATATAATGTTTCCCAAAGTTGTTCAGCCTCAGACCCCTTCTGTGGGGCCCATCTGGAAGCAGCCAATAGTGTACATTCATCAGAGTTCTCCAGAGAATCAGATCCCATTGGAAATAAGGGTCTCAAAATGACTGGAATTGGCTGCCTTAGTTAATTAAGGAAGCCGAGAATTCTCACTGTCTGCCACATGCAAGCTGCAGACCCGGCAAAACCAGTGTGGTTGTCCAGTCTGAATCTGAAGGCCCGAGAACCAGGAGTGCCAGGATTTGAGGGTAGGAGAGTTCTTTCTTTGCTGGCCTACACGGGAGCCTGTGTGTGTGTCTGAGGGGCAGAAGCAGAGTCTTACTCAGAGTTTGTTTTTCCTGTGCCTAGTACAAGTGTCTGCCAGGGAGGCGTTTTTAAGACTACAGCGCTGAATCTGGGCTCCATATTCTCTGTTTTCTTTTACTAGAGTGGCCCTGTTAGTCATTTCCACTTCAAAAATAGAGGCCAAGACACATGAGATAAAGAGCCAGAGTCAGAGGGACTCTTGGACATTTTTCCCTTTAGCCTCGGCCTAGCACAGAGGCAGGAATGGCTCATGTCCAGACCGTCAGGGGGCCTTAGTCACCTTAATGATCCCCGCAGCCGGTGGCATAATTGATTGGGCCACTGAGAACATTATTGATCGTGGAAATGACCAAAGTAATTGGAGCAGCCAAATTGTGGTTCAGTCCAGTAAATACGGGCCTGTTTGATGAGTGTTCTTGTGATTTGGTGACTTTTCTTTATTTGTTACAGAATTCCAGGGTTGGAAAGGGTCTTAGAGATCATCGGCCACATTGTTTTTATCCTTGTAGGTGAAGTAGTTTAGTTTAGAGAGGGTACGGGTCCTGATTTGGGAGACATGGTTAGTGGTAGAAACACTAGTCCCGTGGCTCTTTATTCCTTCTCTTTCAACAACATTCTAGTGCAAGCGAGTAGTGGAAGTGAGCAGTAAGCCTCTTCTTTCATGTTGCTGAGATTCCCCCCCCATACGTGCCGTGTAACCTAGCCCAGGCTGTCTGATCCTGTGTATGACCAGCTTATGAATGGTTGAGTTCTATGGGCACAGCATTGGAAGGAGGATGTGGGAATAGCTCCAAACTCTTAGCTACGCGGTCTGTCCACATGGTAGGGGGTGTGTCTGTGTGTGTTATTGCTATTACTGCATTTAATTTTATGAATATTACATACCTTTCTTGAGAGTGAGGGCTTTTGGTGGGGGGATATGTGGCTTGGGAATCCATTTTCTTAGTGAACAGTTGGTAGAGCCAAGGCAAATAATGTACAGCTAGAAATCTTGGTTATCAGTGCATAATTATGAATGATATTTTGGGTTGAAAAACTAAAGAGAGTAGATTGAATTTCTCAATAGCCATTCCTTTTCCTTTTTAATGATCACATCTCTAAGAGCCCTAATCTACTCAGGGATGCCTGGCTGGGTCACTCAGTAGAGCAGGCAGCTCTCGGTCTTGAGGTCATGACTTCAAGCCCCATGTTGGGCGTACAGATTGCTTAAATAAATAAACTTAAAAAAAATCCTAATCCTTTCAAAGAATTGCATAATATACTTAAAGGGGGCTTTGGCAAAATAGACTGAACTGATAGTATTCGAACTATACACGCTTCCAGCCCACAAGTTGGCCTGTCTTACAACAAACAGCTCTTAGGTACAGATCTGAGTGTGGAGAAGAAGACAGAAAACTGGATTATGCCATCAAGGTCCCACCAGAGGAGAACCTGGTCTAATCCAGACCCTGTTTTTAAGATATAATGGAAATGATGTCTGGACGAGATTGGTGGACCCGATACCTAGCCCCCGGTGGGATACCAGTTCTCCCAAATCAGATCTACTTGAATAGGAGGTAGGACTTCATTCTTGCTATTTTCTTAGGCTTCCCAGAAACAATGACATTTTCTGAGAAGCTTAGTAACACTTGCAGAAGTTCCCGTAATTAGTCCAGACTCTGTAGACTCTGCTAACAATAACAAAGCTTTGGAAACATCCCAGGAGCTGTTTGCCAGAAAGAACACCCTCCATGCACCTTATGATTCACATCTGACCATTCACCTTCTCCAATTCCACAGCCACTTCCCTTTCTACCCCTGCTTTTGCCTGTCCTCCTCTGACAGCTTGGGTGGCCCTTATTTCCTTTTCCACCTCATCCTTCAAGGCCAAGTTTAAATGCTCCTACTTTTATGATAATTCCCACTAAAAGTGTTAAAACCCACTTTGACCCAACAGTTCACTCCTAGTTATTTACCCAGTAGAAATGAACACGTATATCTACAAAAAGACTCCTACGAGAGTGTTCGAAGTAACTTTGTCCGTAATAGCTGAGAACTGCAAACACCCCAAATGTCCATCAACAGATCTTGACAGACAAATTGTGGTCTATTCCTCCGGCAGACTACCACCTCAATCAGACAAAGGAAGCAGCCACCATTCTTCGTAACAAGTGGAAACATTGGACCGAATGAAAGATGTCAGAGACAGGGGCGCATACAGAATTTTTCCATTTATGTAAAATTTAAGAACACGGGCGATGTACTAATCTATGGTGAAATGGATTGGAACAGCGATTGCCTTTGGCCAGGGGGCAGCGGAGATTGCCTGGAAAGGGCTGAAGGGAACTCAGTGGGATGGTAAAAACGGTGTGGGTCTTAGTGGGGGGGGCGTGGGCTGTACCAGCATTTGCATTTGTGAGACATCAGATCCTTAGACATCAGATACCTTAGATCTGTGCCTTTTACTGCATGTAAATTAAAACAGGGTAAAATAAAAACATGAAAGGCAGCACACCACTGTCTAGCCCTTAATTTTGCCCATGTCCTATGACTTTAGGCGTGATTCTTCCCCACTTAACCTCTCTGCAAACTTACTGTCAGAAAGACAGTCCAGTATCCATCAGTTACATGCATGTGTTTATTTACATCATTGGTTTATACGTTGTCAAGTCTAACAATGGATTTACAGTATTAGTTTCCAGCTGAAAGTGTTTCCTACATTAGACAGAAAACAAGGAAGATACATTGGGGGACTTTGAGGCGCTTCTGACCCCCTGGACAGGTGTTTTATTCATTAATGAAGGTCATTCCCGATTCCTACATAGTTATTTATTAAAGATGGTTTTCTGTTTGTCTTTTTTTCCCCCATTTTCTCTCACTCGACCCTCTGTAAAGGATTGTGCAGGTGTGTCTGTAAACACACATAATCTTCCCGTAAAACTCACTCTCAGAAAACTCTGCTGAATCTCTTTCTCCTCTGGAACTTGCAGACTGTTCTGTTATTTCCCTTGACATGTCTCCTTCCCCAACTGAACTCTGAGCTCTCTTGCAGGTGGGAACTGTCTTTCATTCATTTCCCCAGTGCCCAAGACAGGAGCAGAACAAAATATAGGCATCCAATAATGTTTATTGAAAAAAAAAATGAATAAATGCCACTATATATTTTCTGTCTCCTGTGGCTGGTGAAGTGAACAGGAGCTACATTCAGAGTCCAGAACTTTGGGATGGGTTACGTTTTGCAGAGAGGGTTATCTCTGCTATGAAATCCATCTCCTTTATCAGTCCTTCCATCCCTCCTCTCCTTGACCCCCCATATAACAATTTTAGGACCGCATCCTTGTAGGGTAACAGTTCCAATTAACTTCATACTAGAGGAGTTGTTGGAAACAAACAAACAAACAAACAAAAAAACCATTATAGGGCGCCAGGGTTGCTCAGTGGGTTAAAGCCTCTGCCTTCGGCTCAGGTCATGATCTCAGGTCAGGGTCCTGGGATCGAGCCCCGCATCGGGCTCTCTGCTCAGCAGGGAGCCTGCTTCCTCCTCTCTCTCTGCCTGCCTCTCTGCCTACTTGTGATCTCTCTCTCTCTCTGTGTCAAATAAATAAATAGAATCTTAAAAAAAAAAAACTATTAAAAAAAAACCATTATAAAATAGAAGCAATTTGAACCAAAAAAGTGATGACTTTTCCAACGAGATGACCGAGTGTTATACTTTGGCCTTTGACTCTATTGAAGGTAACATTTTCCTGTCAGGCTTCTCCAAACACAGTATGTTCGGATTGGCTTGGGCTTAAAATGTAATATTTAAAACAGCAACATGTCTGACAGATCCCAGAAATGAAATATGTCCATTTCTTGCAGCAAGGAGCAGAAGGCAACATGAGGCAGCTGGGAGAATTAATTCACCGCGAGAGTTGACATTTTCGAGCTGACTGCCTCTTAGAGAAAATGATGTCACCCTCCAGCAGCCTAATGACAGTCATCAGTCCGGGAGGCCACATGCTAATAAGGTTCATTGCTTACCTGCTTTTCTTTTTGGTTTAGCCAGAGTGTCCTTCGATGCCCACGATTTGGCACTGTGTTCCTTAAATAATTTCTAAGCGGGACTGGAGTGTGAAACTCAGGGAATGATTTTTTTTTTTTCCTGTCAGAAAACAGAAGGAATAGACCTCTACTGTCTTCCAGTGACTCCAAGTCCTAGTTCTGGTGTGCTCATAAATAACCAGATTCTGGTTGACTTTTCTTTTGTAGGTGTTGGAACCAGTGTTGACACTGGGAAAGGCTGTTGCTTCAAGAGGCCGGCTTGTCCTGACCCGAAAAAGGAGAGGTGAGATGAAAATCTAAAATTTCGGGGCAGCTGGGTGGCCCAGTAAGCTAAACGTCTGACTCTTGGTTTTGGCTCAGGTTGTGATCTGAGTCATGAGATCGAGCCCCAGCTCAGGCTCTGCCCAGATTCTGCTTGCGTTTCTCTCTCTTCCTCTCCCTCTGCCCCTCCACCCCACTCTCTGTCTAAAATAAATATGTAGGGCATCTGGGTGGCTCAGCCGCTTAAGCGTCTGCCTTGGGCTCAGGTCACAATCCCAGGGTCCTGGAAGCGAGTCCTTTGTGGGGCTCCCTGCTCAATGGGGAATCTGTTTCTTCCTCTCCCTCTGCCTACCCCTCCCCCTGCTTGTGCTCTCTCTGATAAATAAAAATCTTTAAAAAAAAATAATAAACCTTTTTTAAAAAATCTGAAATTTCATTCTCAACCATAAAGAGCCTTGATTCTGAAACTTCTAGAATATCCGGGGTCAGTATCCTTTATCTGGCTTCACTCCAGGATAAAATTAGGGTTTTTACAGGAGTTTTGAGGTGAATTTCTATGGACCAGATACAAAGAGGGGGAATGAGCAATCTGGCAGCTCTTCCACACCTCTCTGCTGAGGGCTTTCGATGCTGGCATCAGGACCCATCTAGAACACAGCACCTGTTAGATTCCCAAGCCCTCCTGTCTTTGTCTCTTCCCTGATACAGCACCAGCCTCGACTCTTCTGGGCAATCACGGAGGGGGACATCCTGAGGTATTCAGTGGCACCTGCACATCTCCCTGTCCAGCAAGGCCCACCAGACGTCTTTCGATCGAGAACAGTCCTGAGCAGATGCGGTGTGTTGGCTAGGGGCCAAACAGAAGAAGTGAGCCGTGGATTGTGGGGGACGTCAGTGAGTTGCAGGTACAGAAGGACTGTGGTTCACAGCAGTACTCACTGGTGAGGAGGTTTCATTTCGCCTGCCCTTGGCCTCCTAGTCTTGCTGGAGATGAACTTCTGGAAACAGAAGCTCCCACACTGAAGTGAGTGCCTGAGAGTTAGACATTTAGACCCACTGGACGGAAGGAAAGCTATCTCCTTAGCAGGGGAAGTGCTCCCGACCATTTCAAGGGCTGTCTACACTGGAGGGCAGGGCGCTCACTTCCGAATCAATGATCACAGGCGTTTTGTTGGTAATGTGGTGAAAAAAGGAGGTCTTCGTTGAATCCAGAAGCACAGATTCTGGATTTAGTGAACTTGATAGATTATAACCTCTGGCTCAGGTGTCTGACATCCTTGGAAGTAGTTGTGTGTGGAATTCATTTGGCGAACGCTCACTTGGCCTTAACTCCATGCAAGGCCTCTTCCAGGCTCTGGGGGGTGGGAGAAAAGGAAGGACAGACTTCCTTGGCTGTGTAAGCCTGTGTACACAAATGACTTGGATTTCAGAAGGCACATGTCATGTGTACTTAATCTTCACAGCAAACTTGTGAGCTTGTAGTTGTTAACACATCTTTGCCTCAGTGGAAGCTTTGTCTTCTGTTGCTGCCTCGGTTGCTTTTCTGTAAAATGGGTCTGTTAGATGAATAAGGATTATCATGGTAGTTAACATTTATGGAGGATAACCTTCCGCCAAGTGTTCTGGAAGTATTCGCTAGCTTGATCCTAGAGTAGGGCTCTGAATCCTGGCCCTTTTTATAGAAATGCATTAGGGTCATGTCACACGCCCAAGGTCACAGTTGGAATTCAAATCCTCTGGCCCCACATTCAGTGCTCGCTCGCCCTCTCTCTCTCTCTTTTTTTTTTCTCCTCCAGGTTTTTATTTACACTCTAACTAGTTAGCATACAGTGTATTCTTTGTCTCAGGTGTACAATCGAGGGATTTCACACTTCCCTAAAGCACCCAGTGCACATCACAATAAGTGCCCTCCTTCATCCCCAGCACCTGTGTCCCCCAACCCCCTCCCCCCTCCCCACAAACCATCGGTTTGTTCTGTAGAGCGCTCTTCTTAAGGTACCATGCCGCTTTCCTTCTGAATGTTGACACCATTCCAAATAGAGACAGAAGATGAGGAGTCCGTGGAGGAGGCATGACGGCTGACTGCGGAATTCGAGGCCGTGTGGGAGCCTTGGCGTTTTAACTGTGCACTTGGAGGCTCACGTGTGACCTTGGGTAGAAGAGCCCAACACGGTGAGCCCCCTTGAGAGGTCCCCTTCCAGCCCCTCTCGGATGTTATCTTCTTATTCCTTCTTAATTCCAGCACGTGTTCTTGACAGCTCTGCAAGTAGGAAATCCTATTTCCTGTGGCCTGAATTGTCGAGGTAGTTTCTGGCCAGGGCAAGGCTGATCTCACCAGGAGAAGGGGATTCAAGCCTCCATGTCGGGGCAGGATCGGTTGGGATGCTTGCTCCCTGAAAGAGACAGATTGGTTTTGAACAAGGGGTCAGACGCGTAGGTTATGGTCTCGGCTTTTCTTGTTACTGCTTTTATGTCTTCGATGAGCATTCTGCTTTCTCTGGGCTCGTTTCCTTGTCTATAAAACAACTCTGTCTTCTGGGCTTCACGTGACCTTTGGCATTCTCCAATAAGACAGGGGAGGTGGGAGTGCTCTGTGCATGTCTCTACCACCGGAAGCCATTGTCCCTATCGTTCATGATTTTCTCCTAGGAAATATATATTTTTAAGATTTCGTTTATTTATTTGAAAGAGAGAGAGAGAGAGAGCACGAGCAAGGAGGGAAGGGAGAAGCAGGCTCCCTTCCAGAAGGAAGCCCGATGTGGGGCTCGATCCCAGGACCCTGAGATCATGCTTCTGAGCTGAAGGCGGATGCTTAATGGACTGACCCACCAGGTGCCCCTCTCTTAGGAAATACTGGTAACAAATAACCTCTGCACTTTTCAGACATGAAAGAAACTTCTTTTTCTCCAGAGAATCTTGAAATACCAATTATAATTGGGCATTCTACAGCAAGTAAAGAGATCCATGTGTTACCTAAATACATAAATCCAAATTCTTTTAAATTCACTTAAGGAACTTTGAAGAACCAGGTGTACTTGCTATCTGACCTTCACTTTTTCAGCCATGTGTCAAGATACTTAGGAGGCTGTAGGTAAGGTTAGCAGGAAGGCGGTGGTGGCCTTCCTTTTTCCCTATCAGTCGGGGCAAGAATGTTGGAAGGAGAGGTTCAAGGTCTCAGTGAATCTGAGGCCCCCAGACGAGAGGAGGGTGCACTTGAATTGAATTCTTACCTTGACAGGTAAGAACAATTGATGGCCCAAAGGCTAAAGCAGAGCATGTTCAAACTCTTCAAGTGGCTGGTCCAGTGGAGCCCCAGAGAAATTCCCTTCTGAAGGTTCCCGGTAAGTGATGTTACTGGTGATTGTCAGTGTGGAAATCCTGCAATGGGGTAGAGACACTCACGGTCTCCCATACCATTCCCCCCTTTGGTCTCAGTTTGCATCTCTGTCCATTTTTCTGCTCTGAATGGGCGTTTCCTGGGGAACCTCTTCTACGTTTGGAATCGCATGAGATTTGCCTCATGAAAAATAAACACATCGGGAACCGACCACAAAAACCTTCCCCCGAAATACTGCAGGCAGGAGCAGACAACACCTCTCCTTTTTCAAGGACAGGTGGAGATGCCAGTCCTCCGGTATTCAGTCATAGGAGGCGTGTCGCTCCCTCGGTTTAACAACAGAGCCTCCTGTCTCACTGATTAAAAACATGAAAAGGGGTTTAAAATTACTTAAGTAAAAGAGAAAGGTGGTAGAGGCTTCTTGGTCGCAGATAAGCATCAGTTCTCTCTGATCTGCTCTATTGTCAGCCAAGTAACAGCCCCATTTGTGCATTGTTCTCCTTGGGCCAGAGAGGAGGGAGAGTAAACCTTATCCGCGGGCTCCTGTTACCCGTGGACCCCCCTTTCCAGCAGAGGTGGGCTCTGGGGGATACCCGGCATTCACCAACTCAAAGAAAGGGAAGACCCACCATTCACATAAGTTACTGGTATATTGGGTCCTGATAAACCTTGAGCTTTTGTCTGTGCATCGTTGTCAAAAAAAAAAAAAAAAAAAAAAAATCCCAAACCCAAACCAAAAGGAGCAAGAGAGAGAGGATATAGATTACAGAGTTGCAGTGCTAACAGAAGGAGCCCTTGGCCAGGTAGGGGTGGGGGTGGTAGGGAAGAGGGGCAGGCAGCCAGTGATTAAAGTCAGGCTTTTGTTTGAAACCTCTTACTACTTTTCTGTAGCGGCTTCCTTGCTAGCTTAAGCATTCTCTTCCTGAGCTGGGTGAAGCTTGTGTTTATTTTTATTTTATTTATTTTTAAAATGATTGATTTATTTACTTGAGAGAGAGAGAGTACGTGTGGGGGGCGGGTAGGCAGGTGGGGGAACATCTCAAGTGCACTCCCAGCCGAGCCCGGAGCCCAGCACTGTGGTGATCCCAGGACCCTGAGATCCTGACCTCAGTGGAAATGAAGAGTCAGAAGCCTCATAGACCCCACCCCCCAGAAGCGTTTCTTTCAAAGACAAAAACAAAAACCTGACTTTATCGAGATATCATTTGCATATCTCAGAGTTACCTGTTTCAGGTATATTGTTGCATAGTTTTTAGCTTATTTTTATGAATCCGGGCAGTCATTGGCATAATCTTATTTTAGAATGTTTTTGTAAGTTCAGAAGGCATCCCAGTACCCATTTGCTGTTACTTCCCATTCCCCCCTCCCTCCCTGGGAGCCCTAAGCAACAACTAATCTTCTTTCTGTCTCTATAGATTTTTTTCTATTGAATCTTTCATTCAGAAATGTGCAGGACGTGCGTGGGCTTTTGTGTCTGGTTTCTTTTCACTTAGGATAATGTTTGCAAGGTTCTTCCCTGTTGTAGCCATACTTTGTATCTCTTGATTGGTGGATACTCTTCTGTGGTGTGGCTCTCACACCTTTTATTTATCCATTCATCAATGGATCCACAATGGCTTTGTTCACACTTGGGGGCTGTTATGGATAATACTGCGAGGAACACGTGGCTGTGAGTGGTTTTTGTTTTTCTTTTTTTTTTTTCTGATAGATATTTTCGTTTCTCTTTGGTATTTACCGAAGACTGGAATTTCAGGGTCACATGATAACTTTATGTTGAATCTTTTGAGAAACTCCCAAACTGTTTTCCAAGATGGCTGATCCATTTTCCATTCCCATCGGGGCATGAGGGTGAGACCCACCTTCTTGCAATCTTCCCCTGTTTATAGGATTCTAAACTCCATGAAAGATTAGAAATGTAGCCAGCGATTCATTTTGATACTTATTTAGGAAGTCTCTTTTCTCTTCCCCAAGAGCAAACATTTCTGTTGTCTAATGAACAGGTGCTACGGGCTAATGAAGCTGGAATACTAATTTCTTATTTGATTTATAATAATCTTCAGTAATTACAGAAGAAGCTTTATGCAGTTAGCTTGCTGTATATATATGTTCCAGAGCACTAACATTTTTTTTTCTTTTTAAAATTCACATTTTTCACTGTTTTGCTACTTAATGATTAGTACCTTGATTACAGGTCATTAATGCCTGTTTAAAAAACAGGTCCATGTTTGCTTTTCAAGACATATCTTTTATTTCATACTGATTCAAAGCAGTTCGTTTCATCCCCACAGAAACACTTAGGCCAAGATATAAAGCAGCTATTTTAAACAGATTAACGTTTTGTCTTGGGAAGTGAAGTGTATGTATCCTTCACTTCCACCTGACCTGAAAATGTTAGGGACAAAATGTAGTGATTGTAATTGTATTGACTCAGATGTTATTATTTATGCGAACCTTTATCTTATGAACATACTGTATAATGTTTATGAGATAAACTTGGTTTTTAAAAAAATATTTATTAGGGAGCGAGTGAGCACACGTGCAGAGGTTGGGGGAGGGGCAGAGGGCCAGGGAGAGGCAGGCTCCCCGCTGAGCAGAGAGCCCAATGCGATGCGGGGCTCCATCCCTGGACCCCGAGATTATGACCTGAACCAAAGGCAGAGGCTTAACCGACTGAGCCACCAAAGTGCCCCAAACCTGTTTTTAAGACAAATATATTTGTCTGTAAATCTAGATTCATTTCTTAGTGTGCTTGCTTAATGTGAAGGCTACTTCACGAGTTTGTTTTTCCCTGTTGTGCACATTAGTTGGCACTTTGTCTTTAATCTCAACAGTAGCAAACAAGTTCTGGATCTGTATACACCCATTTGGAGCAGCAGCCTTCATGATGAGCGAGCTTTCTCATTCTCTAGATGGGATCACCTCCACCACTTGAAACCAAGGCTTCTAATGACAGGTGTTGAAGGACAAGGCGTGATTTCAAGTTTCCCTTTGGTCTGTTCCATCTCCATTTGCTGACCCTGGATTATGCAGATAATATACTGCTTTTAGTAATCGGGCCCCCTCTGCGAGACCTTGGCTGTCATACTCCATTATAACCAATGGTCTTTTACATAAAGACTG
The DNA here is from genome assembly GCA_002007465.1 of Ailurus styani. Classification (NCBI taxonomy): domain Eukaryota; kingdom Metazoa; phylum Chordata; class Mammalia; order Carnivora; family Ailuridae; genus Ailurus; species Ailurus styani. The sequence continues at coordinate 773,827 of LNAC01000177.1, read as the reverse complement.
TTTTCTTCCCAGAGATCCCTCTAAGATATTCAGGGCTAACTATAAAAATATTGCTGAATCCCGTTCTCAAGTCGACTTTCAAGGTTAACTGTTAGTACTTGCTTATGCTGCATAAAAATGTTTTATCTTCGTAACAATCCTTTTTAAAAAGCATCACAGTTCCTCTGTTCCTCTAGTGTTTTCTCAGATGCCAGGCAGACTATGACTTGCCGTCAAGAAAACAAGTTATGATTATTTATATGCCAGTCTACATTTGTTTCCATCTAGATTTATAAACAATTAATCAATGATAATCAATTGTGACAGCAAAAAGAATTCCTGCCCTGCTACCTTATATTCCCAGCAACAGAGAAACACAAGTAATTTTGATAATGTCTTGTGGGTCCAGTGAAGTAATTCCTCTATTATTGGCTCTTAGCAAGAATTTATAATTAAATCAGAGAGGAAAAACACTGGCGGCCAACATTGTGTCACATTTATTTCAAGTGTAATGTCACAATTTCATGGATGGTCACTTAGGCATTGAAATAGTGCAGATATTATGGAGCAAAAATGAGGTCATGAGGGTTGTGTTCATTTTCCTGCTTTACCAAAACAAGAAGGGTAAATGTACATCAACCTGTTGGCTAATCCAGGCACTAGAGGTTCTTTGTGAACCCACGATGCAGAAGATGGCAAGCTATCCTCTAAATTTTCATGTAAAGTAATTGTCTTAAATCTGTGTTTTGAAAAGAGGTTGGTACACCCCCAGACACATAGAGACATAGACATATAAAGAAACAGACAACATTGTATATATAGACAATTTGTTTTAAAAAGTAGATTTAAGAGAACTACTTTTTATGTACCATACTATGTGTATGTGTTTAATCACTTATTAAGGATTTGAAAAAATAGGGGCACCTGTGTTGCTTAGATGGTTAAGTGTCTGTCTTCAGCCCAAGTCATGATCCCAGGGTCCTGGGATAGAGTCCTGCATCGGGCTCCCTGCTCAGCAAGGAGTCTGCTTCTCCCTCTCCCTCTGCCTCTCTCCCTGCTTGTGCTCTGTCTCAAATGAATAAATGAAATATTTAAAAAAAAAAAAAGGATTGGAAAAAATATTTATCCAGCATCTTCTTCTCCATATCTACACATACATTTCTAAAAAGGCTTCCAACAGAAAGGAAAAAATTAACAATGTAACAAGATTAAAGGGATGAAAAGGTACAAACTCTCAGTTACAAAATCAGTAAGTTGGGGAGCTGCAATGTACAGCTCAGGGAATATAGTTAATAATATTGTAACAACTTTACGTGGTGACAGATGGTAGCTCGATTTCTCAGGGTGATCACTTCATAATGTATGTAGTAGATATTGAGTCACTATGTTGGACACCTGAAACTAATCTATATTGTATGTCAGCTATACTTTGATTAAGAAAAAACAAAAACAAAAAAACCGAACCACGTTTTCCGGCAAAAGGTTTAAAACATTAGGAAAGCATCTTTAAAGGCTGCAAATGAGTGCCGGCTCTGCACCTAGACCGTGGTGATTGCCCCCGTCGCCTAGAAATACAGAGTCACTGTGGAGCGTGGACTGGTGTGCACTCCTGTCCTCATTATAACGTGGCCTGGGGCTTGGAACCAAACGTTATTCCAGAACATAATGAGCTGTGTACTGTAATGAAGGTGTTTGAAATTGATTTGACTGTTATTTAGTATAAAAAGTCCCAGATCAAAGCCTCTGGCAAGCGCACAGACCCAGAAACGCTCCCAGACAAAGGACGCTGTGTGATGGTCCAGAGGAAAGTGGAGAGGTGTGGTTCCTTCTGCTGAGTCAAGGAATCTGTCAAGCAGTTATCTGATCATTTTTTTTCTTTCAAATCACCATACATCACTCGCAAACTGCCATATGGCATAGATGGTTTTGAGGATTACACTGAAGACGATTATAAAACCCGATTTCTTTTTCCCTCTTGTTCCCTCGTCGTTTTGCATTGTTCCTTCATCACCATCATGGACAACACTTTCCCAAGCTAATTTGTAAAATGAATTTTACTGAATGCCATTTAATCTTATTGCCATAGTTACACACCCAGAAATCGAAAATTGCGAGGCTGTGCTGAAAATAGCTGACTTGGTACAGGGAAGAGGACTAATTCTTATGCAAAGCTCTGTACTCACAGCAGATCTCTGAGTCAAGGAACAATGGAAAGTTTGATCCTTGAAAACCTGACCTTCTGATGCCTTTTCATTCTCCAGCCCTGAATATCTACAGGTTTGAATGAAACGTGGAAAAGCTAAAGATGAGGTCCACTTTGCAACCTGCTGTTTCAGCTTCTGTGAGATTGTTGTCGTGAGCGCCTAGCGTATTTCCCTCGATGTTTGCACAGGCGATCCTGGGGATTTTAGAAGCATTTGCGAATTACAAAGCTAGGAACCCTTATCAGTTTGAAATTTAAGGAAGTCTTAAATGATCTCTGAGCACTGCTGTTTAATAATTGACAGATCTGGCTCTATCTGTCTCCCATTTATCATTCTACCTATCTATTTATCATCTCTCATTCTGTCATCATTAAGCAAACCCATAATCTCAGTCTACGCATGTACTTGATGAGAGAGGCTTAGGATAGGTTATGTGAAATGAAATCATTGTGCTGAACACCAAAGCGCCCACCTTTGTAACTATATGTGATACATACCCTTTTACCTGATGGTACGTAAAGCAATAAAAAGGTGGTCGATGTAATTAAAATAAGTAACTAAATAAGAGATAGATTAATTAATTAATTTTTTTAAAGAAGTAAGCTCTACGGCCAGTGTGGGGCTTGAACTCACAACTCTGAAATCAAGGATCCTGTGTCCTACTGACTGAGGCAGGCAGGCGCCCCGGAATAAGCATGCTTGAAGGAGAGTTGTTTGATTGTTTGATAACCAATCAGTTTTTAAGATTTTCCTCATCACCAGGGCTCCTTTAATCTAATATGCGATGTCCGAAAAATCCATTCTGTGTGCTAATGATTTGTCAACATGTAGTTTGCATTACTCTTGGTCCATAAAAAGCAATCCAATCAATTTCTTTTGACATTTATTTCGTTTCCTTGGGCTTCCATTCTCTCACCTATAAAATGAGGGGATTAGACCTCTGAGATCTTTATCAAGCAGAAAATTCCGATTTAATTATTCTTTAATTTTCCCGAGTTCAGCCTGCAGTTTATCCAATTTAATTTAGGTTATCAAGGCGTTGGTGCATTTGGGTATAATTTTATGGTATTTGATCAACCATACGAAAACAAACAGGGTCACTTACAGATTCTGAGTAGATGGGAAACAGCGTGTATTTAGGGAGTGAGCACAAAGAGCCCAGTGCCCTTGCCAGGGCAAGAAGCCAAGGGGCCAGGGGTTGGATAGCTATTGGTCTATAGTGTTTGCCGGCTGCTGTCAGGCTTCTGTTCGCTCCCTTTTATATGCAAAGATCTCCAGAGGACTTGGGGAGTCCTGGGGAACTGTTTGTTGAAAGTGAGAGAGAGGGAGAGAGGAAACCAGGCCATTCTCTTTCTATAGCCACCCCCCTAAGGGGGCTGTATGGCCCTCACATCGGCCTCACACATGGAGGATGAGGAGATTCTAAGTGCAGATTTTGCCACATATCTTCTGAGGGACCTTCTGCTATTTTTGCGAGTGTGGGAAAGGCTACGTTAATCCAAGGAACTAGGCTTCCTTTCTGCAGGACTTCTCTGGGTCTTTATTTTTATTTTATTTATTTATTTATTTTTAAAGATTTTTTTAAAAATTTATTTATTTACTTGATAGAGAGCGAGATCACAAGTAGGCAGAGAGGCAGGCAGAGAGAGAGGAAGATGCAGGCTCCCCGCTGAGCAGGGAGCCTGATGCGGGCTTCAATCCCAGGACCCTGAGATCATGACCTGAGCCGAAGGCAGAGGTTTTAACCCCCTGAGCCACCCAGGCGCCCTCTCTGGGCCTTTAGAATGCCAGTCCCCCAACAGGCAAGTCCCCCAAAAGCAAGATGGAAGATGCCACACTGTTGGCTTATCTCGATGATAAGACCCTTTTTCCTCTGTACCCCGCCCCCCCACAAGTATGTTGTGGAACGACTGCATCCTGAAGTGTAATCTGGCAGAGCGGCAAGTAGTTTCTACCTCGAGTGCCACATCGGATCGTTGGTGGAGACTACTGGCAGTTCCTTAAAGAAGGACTTTGATTGCTGGTTCTCGTTAGAAGGAAAGAGTAATAGGGGGGATTGCTCTAACAGGATTTGCTGGGCGCCTGGGGGGTTCAGTGGGTTAGGCATCTGCCTTCAGCTCAGGTCATGATCCCGGGGTCCTGTATCTGGCTCCCTGATCATTGTGGGGCCTGCTTCTCCCTCTCCCTCCTCTGCTTGTGCTCTTACTCTATCGGGCAAATAAAAATCTTTAAAAAACCAAAAAACAAAGGATTTGCCGACGCTGCCCGTGTTCTCCACTGTTTCTGAATCTTTCAACCATCGCTCCAGTGTATGTCCACATCCTACCCTGTTTGGGAATCGTGGCGGTTCCAGTGAACTTACATCTGGATCCCAAGATACTCTGGGTTGCACAGAAGCTAGTGGTGCAGAAACCACCAGGATGCTCTCTGGTTGGCTGTGGGTACAGGAGCTGGGACTGTGCTCAGTGGCCGTGGGCCTTTAAGGCCCTGCACTCTTAAGCCAAAGTGGGAGAGCCCAGAATAGAGCACGGCACACACTTGGTGAATCTAAGACTTCATCCACACATACACCGTCCATGAACGTCGACTACACCGTATACTTGTTTATTAGGAGAGAGGAGTTATATCTGAGCTGTCTTGGCCTGGAAATCCTGTTGAATGAAACCTTACGAGTTATTCACTTGCAGCAGAAGACGTTTTTAATGTCCTTAGTAAACTATAAAAGACTTATGAAACTGCATCGAAAACACAGTTACCACTACCTGCATTCTTGGGAATACACATCGTTGCATTAGATTCAGACCATCAAGGCCATGAGCGACTATAACCCAGTGAACTTCCAGTCACATTCTCAGCAGACACACTAGGTCAGTGTTTGTGTCACTGTCCACAGAGCAGCATCAACTGTGTGAGAGACCTGGTTTGTTCACAACAATGTACACCCACAGTAAGTGCCAATGACCTGTGGTTGATGTCACATTATGAAATGGTAGGGTTAAATGAATCCCCCAGATGTCTCTGAGAAGATGTGGTAAGAGCAGTTTGAACCAGACCAAAAGGCGAGCGCCAGTGCTGGTGGAAGGCAGACTTGAGCAGGACCCCTGGGCTCACAAGCTCCAGAAAATGCCCTGTTGTTCAGCTAACAGGAGAGAAGGCAGCTGCTCTAGGATGCTTAATGCAGCTCCAGATACTAGAGAAAAAAAAAAAAAAGATGCTATTTCCTCTCTGTGACATTTGTTTACCCAGAACTGTTTCCGGGGTTTCTGGAAGTCATTATCAGAATATCCTTACTTCCATTTCAAGTGGGTGGATCACCCTACCTCTGTGGGAAAAGTTAAGTAAGGTGGATGAAGCCTTAATAATTCTGGAAGAGTGATTTATTAGGAACTAATGATGTTCATGTTATTTGTGTTTGGTGTATACGCATGGTTCTACTTCATGCATTAGGTAAGTGCTGCTGCTGCTTTTTTTTTTCCTTGAAGATTTTATTTATTTATTTACTTGACAGAAAGAGCATGAGCATGGGGGAGAAAGAGAAGCAGGTTCCCCACTGAGCTGGGAGCCCAATGCAGGGCTCCATCCCAGGACCCTGGGATCATGACCTGAGCTGAAGGGAGATACTTAACCAACTGAGCCACCCAGGCGCCCCTAGGTAGGGGCTTTTTGTAAACACAACAGATCATCTGTCTCTCTCTTTCTAATCATCTATTTATCTTTCTAGCATTTATCAACTCTATGTGTTTTCCAGGATAGTAAAGCTGATCCACTTCCTCTAGGATTGTTTAGAGATAAAAGAAATCACACCCTCCTACACTGTTGATGGGAATGCAAGCTGGTGCAGCCACTCTGGAAAACAGTGTGGAGGTTCCTCAAAAAGTTGGAAATAGAGCTGCCCTACGACCCAGCAATTGCACTACTGGGTATTTACCCCAAAGATACAAAGGTGGTGACCTGAAGGGGCACATACACCCCAATGTTTATAGCAGCAATGTCCACAATAGCCAAACTATGGAAAGACCCAGATGGCCACTGACAGATGAATGGATGAAGAAGATGTGGTGTATATATACAGTGGATATTATGCAGCCATCAAAAAATGATGTCTTGCTATTTGCAATGAACTGGATGGAGCTAGAGGGTATTCTGCTAAGCAAAGTAAGTCAATCAGAGAAAGACAATTATCATATGATCTCACTTATATGTGGCATTTAAGAAACAAAACAGAGGATCATAGGGGAAGAGAGGAAAAAATGAAACAAGACAAAACCAGAGAGGGAGACAAACCCTAGGAGACTCTCAATCTTAGGAAACAAACTGAGGGTTGCTGAAGGGGAGGGAGGTGGACGGATAGGGTGACTGGGTGATGGACACTGGGGAGGGTATGTGTTGTAACGAGCACTGAGTGTTATATAAGACTGATGAATCACAGACCTGCACTCCTAAAACAAATAATATATGTTAATCAATTGAATTTAAGTTAAAAAAAGAAAAGAAATATCTAATTTAAAAAATCACTATGTGTGCCACACTCAAAGTAAAAATCACATATTTTTGAAGGACAAAGTGGCATCCTGTAGACCAGGGTTGTTAATGTTTAGAATGTGAAATAGAAGAAGTTCATCAAAATCATGGTTGTGAATGTCTGCGGCTGAACCGGGCTCTGTCTTTCCAGCCTGACTTTTTTTTTTTCTTTTGTCTTCTGGACAGACAGATGTGACAGCAGAGGTCAGGCTCACATATGTGAGTGTGAGGGTCAACATCTAAATGATGCTGGGAAGATTCGCTTGCACCCCCCAGGCCTGGTCCATAGTTATTCGTAAACAGTTTCTGAGCAGTGAGGGAACAGAAGATCAAGGGAAGAGATACACGTCAAGAATCACCATAGGCCTGTCTGGGGAGTTTTGGGGAGATCTGAGCAGTTTTTAGGGTCCTGATGGATACCAGTGCATTTGGGAAATGTAAACTTTAAAAGGAGGGAAAAGGTGATTTTAATGAGTTCCATTATTTCATCTTTATCCAAACCTTCATAATTGCATTTTTAAAATTTATATATATATATATATTTATTTTTGCATCTTTTTTTTTTCTTAGAGCATATCTTGAAAAGGCACAATTCATTCTATGATGCTCTGGTCTAGAATTTCCTAGAACATTTCCAGGTAAGAAACGTTGAAAGGATTATTTCTCTCAAGAAGTCAATATAAACGTACAGAACAGTTTTTGAGTCGATGACTAATGAGCAAACCCAAATCTTTATCTCTTAGTAAGGAACACAAAACGTGAAAAGCACAGCGTGTTGCCTCGGGCTGGATCCAGATAGGACCGGGACTGACGTCTTGGCATATTTTGACGTGAAGTAAAATGACTAAGAAACCTTGTAAGATGTCTCTAAGTGGCTCAAGCTAATGAACAAGTCATTGAAAGTGACGGCAGGATAGAGAAATGCCTCAGGAGGGAGAAAATGATCTTTGAATTTTGTCTCTTAAAATGAGGCCGGCTGAGCGGAGCGAAATCCTTGGAGCCAGGCGTGGGGAGAGGCAAGGACCATCGCTCTTTAGGTTTACTGAGCCTTCTCCTGAGCCCTCTGCCGTCCTACCACTCTGCCTTCTTAGGCCTGGATACCCTTTATGTTCTAGATTCATCTCGTCAGAGAGCCTTTCACTTACGCCTTTTGGTATATTGCCGATAGTAGAATTCTTTCAGCTGAAGCCATGGGGACCGACCCTTGGGCGGTTGATTCAAAGTCAAGGGAACTACAGGCACAAAAAATTTTAACCTAAGTATTTTAACTTGGCATACAATAACCATACATCTGTTTGCTAGTCTTTCGTAGTGGCCCACAGGCTGCTCCCTGGAATTGTCTTGGCTTTCCTCACCTTAACGCCCATAATGCATTGGCCACGGATTTCTTTTTGGAGGCTCTGTTGAAAATGGAGCAGGAACTCACGTACCCCTGCAGGGCCACCTGAAGGCAGAAATCTGTGTTTTCCCCTGATTATTTACCTCTGTCGGGTCCACAACTCCCTTAACAGCATTTTTTTTTTTTTTTTTTTTTGTAGCTACTCACCTTGATCAAGTATTTCTAAAGCCCAACCTTGCTTTTTGGAAGAACGACAATGATTTTTTCTGTTCCCACTTTTATTTTCTTAATAATTACAATAAAATGTGCAGTTGGCCTGAACAGGTGTGGAGGGGAATACGTAGAAAAAGGAGGGCCTCCAGGAGGGCGGACACCTGCCTGATGCGTGTAGTATGAGTTGCTCAGGTAAGAGAGCTTTGATGATGGGTTGTGACGAGTTTTGGGAACTCAGAATATGGAAGGGAGTAAGATGCTTTTAACAGTATATGGTGCAAGAGCCTGATGAAACATTATGCATGCATATTTTCAGGAGACCTGCAAAAAGGCGCAAGAGAAGTACTAATTTTGTCTGTTCAGCGAAGCTTTCCCTGATTAACAGAGTTCACACTCATCTTTCTCTTCTCACGTACTGTTATTTCAAATACACGCCATGTGCGTAGTGAGGAAGCGAGCTCAGTGCTAAAGGAGAAATGCCCTTCTATCAGTTGAGGTTTCTTCGAGCACTTTGTTAAGTTAGAATTAGTTGTCTCTTGCAAACCCTGTCACTGAAATGCTCTGATTTGGTGGTGGTTTGTGTGGGGAATGGGTGTTTGCTGTGAATAGGGCCTAATGGGGGTGGTACAGATGTCTGGTACAGACTCCTCTTGGGTCCACCTGGGAATGTTCTTACCAGTCTTACACAGAACGGCTGCAACTCTGTGATAGTTCCAACCATACTAAATTTCACCAGGCTAACCTTGGTTCCAGCATCTCTGCCCTGTCAGTGTTCTGCATGGTATGCTTGAATGGGTGGTTTTCTTTTTGATGACATTTCTAGGGCACGATAATGACTAATCATGGAGGCAATCAATGGAATGTGTGTAGTACATTTGATTGGGTAGGATTAGAGAAGCTGCATAATGTGACAGGGTATGTGTGATATTGAAGACCTTTAATTGAATCAAGCATCTGGCAATTCCATTGAGTGGCTACTATGATGACCCACATGTCTACACTGACAAGCAGAAAATAGATTTCATCATCAGGACTAGCTATCATTGTTAAGAAGCAAATCACGTTAATAGAAAAATTTTAATTCAGTAAGGTAAAAATAGAAAAACTTTTTGAAGATGGGATGTGCAAGCAAAGGTGAGAAAAATACAAAATCTCTTCGGAATTTCTGTGATATTAGAACCTTACGTATAGAGCATTTTAGTTGACTGTTAGTCTTCCTGTACGGTTTTCTTTGGCTGAGGATACCTACCATGAAAGTTAAAGATTTGACAGTAGCTTCTTCTATAAATGAGAAACAAGATAGAAATTCAAATATTGGGGGCAGGGGGGGATGAAATTCAAATACTGGAAATGTTCACACTTAGGAAGATAAGCTTAAATACAATCGTTAAATTACATCAGTGGCAGGAAAATTAATCATCACAATATATGGTTGTTTTATTACTTAAAAAAATACATAGGTGATAAAATCTTTCCCATGCTTTGCCATCCCCCCATCCATCAGAGGAAACTTCTGTCCCCCGTAGGTCAACAAAGGCCAGCAGTTGGTATTAAGCAACAGCTAATGTCTGGAGAATGTCCTTTTAGCTGTAAGCTTAAGAAGTAATACTCTAACAAGTCATGATTATTGGGGCTCCTGAGCGTGGTTGTACTTTGGAACAATGTAACACAGATCTGCCGGAAGCCTGAGAATTAACCTTTCCTATTTGTTTTTAGAGGCACATTCTTATTTCGTACTTCGAAGTAATTACTTCCACTTTTCACACAGATTCCCTATTGTTGCCAGTTGCAAAATTTCTCTTACCATGTTTTGATTGTTATGTTTTATGAAGAAAATGCCCAGATGGGAGAAAGCTTCAGTAAGGCATTATTCCTGGAGAAGGGGGGCTGCTGGATCTGGGTTGGCCAGGCTGGGGGCCTACGTCATTAATAATTTTGAGGGAAGGTCCATTGTTTTCCCCCCAGACATCTATCGTTAGCAATTCTGATATAGAGTCATTTATCTGAAGATTTATTTAAATGTTAAAAAAAACAGTTGGTTGAAAAATGAGCTTCTCTTGAAATAATCACAGATAACATTTATTGTTTAATGCACACTACATTTTGTAAATATTACTTCGCAGACACAGCAGCTGCCTCTCTTCTACCATTCCAACGAGACTAAAGCTTCATCTCGAGCCTGCTGAGATGGGTAATGTTTTTATTTCCGTTAAAAAAATAATTTTCAAAAAGCATGAAATGATGACTACTCTCAGACATAAAAAAAGAACAGGTATTAAAGATGTTATCCTGCTCATTAATCAGCGAGAGAACCAGACAGTTGAGTTAGTTACAACTAACTCAAAAGAAAATCCAAAGAAGAAACACATTTGTAGAAATGTTGAAGCGAATATGCAAATGGAGGCAAAACATGGTTTTTTCCACAGCAGGGGTAAGGGAAGTCAACTCAATTTCTATTGAACTGGACAAAATTTGCACGTCTTCAGACCTGAGCTCTAAAGTAGCTTCCCGGTGGGATATCCTCTAGATAGATAATGCATAGTTTTCTACATGAGCACAACTTTTTCTGTCTGCTCCCATCTTAAAGATGGGACAGTCCGGACTCAGAGAGGACAGGTTTGGGTACTCTCCATTAGCAGGGAAAAGCCCTGCATTTGGGGAGGCTAGTTAGATGATGTGGAATGAGCGAGTCCCTGAAAGAGGCCTGCATCTCCAGAAGCTTGTGGAGAAGCTAACAAAATGAATGGAGAAGGACCAATGCATGTTTATGGCTGACATATTTCAGGTTTGAGCAAACAAGGCAAAAGATCCAATAGAAATAACTGTTCATGTCCAGCATCTAATTTCCGACAATGGGAACCTCTTTCTAAATGCATGATATTCTAACGAAAAAGACAAAAACCAGAAAACCCGTGCATGAACTATGCGAATGGTCCCCAGAGCCACAACCACTTTTTCCTGAGTTTCACGGGAGGGATTTGTGTTGTGGAGAAAAAATGAGGTGTGTACCTCTGACCCGTGCCGGTTCCGGTGGGTGCGGGTCAGGTCACCGCTGCTCTTCTGGCTCTAATGCAAGTCAAGATCAGTAACAAAGTGTATAGTAAACAGTGTCTTATCATCAGTGCCTGCAAGGAAGCCAGGAAGGACCGGGAGTTGACCGAGCCTCCTTGATGTGCTAGGGTTTCTCAAGGCTGGAGCAGTTGTTGAAATGGCTCGCCTCCCTGCCCCTCACCAGGACGGAGGAGGGTTGAGCCAACTCAGAGGAGGTGATGAGAACAAAATAGCATAATGACATGCTGATATCACGCAAGGAATAAGTGACAAAGCTCACATCCAGGCACCAGTTTGTCCAATTCCAGGTCGTGTTCCTGACTCTCCCACTACACTGTTGAACGTATTTACCCTGTTTTCTTTAGAAAGCTGGTTGCCAGAGGTCCAGTGGCTTCTGAGTGTTGTGCTTCCTTCCGCTGAGTCATTTGGTAGGATCAGCATTGACTATGATCGGGAACAGCCTCTACCGTGTGCTATTTATTACTACAGAAGAGGGCGTTTCCATATGCCTTCCTGTAGAGTGGAAACAAGTGGTTTCCAATGCACGAGGCCAAGAAATGTCCAGGGTGGCATCGTGAGACACCGATACCTTCTGCAGTGTCTTGGGTCTTGCTGCTTATTCTCTGCACCTTTAGAATCATTGGGGAAATGCACAGGCTCCGAAGAAGCAGTAGAGTTGGAAGTCTTGCATATTGTCCCAGACCTTGAACTTTGTTAGCTTTGCCCTGTCTCCATTTCTCTCATTAATAAAACAAGGATGATAGCATTTCATCCGTGTAGCTTCTGCGCCATTATTTGCACCAGAGACTATAACGTGGAGAAAATGTTGCACTCCTAAGAAGCGATGCTGTGGTCAGCTGCAGAAATGCAGGCTCAAAGTCTCTAGCCAGCAGAGGCAGAAGGAAGCTGAGGTCACCTGCATAGTGGATAATTCAGAATGAGCCCTCAAAAAAATACTTGTCCAAATGTGCGAGTGGGGATTCTTTCCATCATAAGGGACCAAAAGCCAAATTCCAATGTTATCAAGCAAAAGAGGATTAAAAAAAAATTTTTTTTTGAATTTCATATTTTAGGGTACTTTGAGAAGTCGATGGGTAGACATGGTTTCAAATGCACCTTGATCGCATGGTTTAAATGTCACTCTCGGGACGTGGTTCTCTCCTTTCTTGCCCCATTTCTCTGTCCATTTCCATACTTCACTCACCTTTGCTTTGATTTCATTCTCAAGCACGTTTTGCAGATCAAGTAGCAAAATGGCCCGAAGTCACTTTGGACTTACACTGGGGAGAAAGGGACTCCCTCTACTGCTCCTGCAAAAGCCCTGGGGTCATAAATAATTGGCTTTCCTTGGCTACGCAGGCCAATTTTTGATTTATAAACCCACCCAAAGGTTTGGGATGGGAGGCACCCTTGTAGATGATGTGTGGATGAAGACCAGAGAGGAGCAGATTCCAAGAAAAACATAGAGTACTCTTACCAGAGCAGATGTTCATAAGGCAGGAGTGGACACATTGTAGAGTATTTGTGATGGAAAAGAGCTTGAATTATCCTAATTGTCTAGCTATAGCAATCAACTCTGTGAAATACGAAAAGTCCATGAATTAAAATATTCTTATTTTACTGGGGAGAATTTAGGGAGTTTGAAGTCTAGAGAAAAAATTACTTGGACTTAGAATAACAGTTGCATCAGAAATACTTTTTGAGGTGGTTATAGAATGCGTACTTTTTTAAATTTTTACAATTTCACATTTTTACAATTTACTCGTCTAGTAGAATAATAGGGAGTTCTAGAGGTTGTGATATAAACTTGTCATTTACCTGTCCACACCTGATATTCTGAAATAAGGAGCTTAGGTTAAAAATAGCATGGACTTAGTTTTTCCTTTTTTTAGGGGGGGGGTGAGATTTTTATGATATTGGCTGTTTTATTCATTTATTCAGGAAGTATTTATGGAGCTGTATGTGCAAGGCACTGTATATTCCAGAAGAGATAATTCGGCCCTGGTCTTGCTGTGTTTTTGTATGTGTTTTCTTGAATTATAAAATGATATGAATGATATAAATAGTCAATTCACAAAAGATGAAATTTAGCAGGCATATGGAAAGTTGCTAATGAGAATTAGCAAATAGAGAAAAATCTAAAGATTCACTTTTGGCTCTTCAGATTGGTGAAAGAAAGAAAAGAGAGAGAGAGAGAGAGAGAGAAAGAAAAAGAAAGAGGGAGGGAAGGAAGGAAGGAAGGAAAGGAGGGAGGGAGGGAGGAAGGAAAAGAAAGGAAGGAAGGAAAGAAGAAAAGAAAGAAAGAGAAAGAAAGAAAGAAAGAAAGAAAGAAAGAAAGAAAGAAAAAGAAAGGGAAAAAGAAAAAAAATCTCCCCAAACTTTGATAAGATCAGGGAGGCAATGGTGAAGGGAGGGAGGAAGGAAGGAAAGAAAGAAAGAGAGAGAGAGAGAGAGAGAGAGAGAGAGAGAGAGAGAGAGAGAGAGGAAAGAAAGAAAAAAAAAGAAAAAAAATCTCCCCAAACTTTGATAAGATCAGGGGAGGCAATGGTGAATATGAGTTATACAGTCATCACAGAGGGAAATTTTGCGATCTGCTAAAATTTAAAATATACACAAGGAGTTGCATAAAATAATGCTCATTGTGATATTGTTTGTAATAGAAAAAAAACCCTACAAAGAAATTAGGATTCTAGCAAGGGAAGGGTGCCTGGGTGGCTCAGTTGGTTAAGCATCTGCCTTTAGTTCAGGTCAATCCCAGGGTCCTGGGACTGAGTCCCGCATCGGGTTCCCTGCTCCACGGGGAGCCTGCTTCTCCCTTTCCTTCTATGGGCTGTCTGTTTCTCTCTCTCTGTCTCCCAATTAAAAAAAAATAATAAANAAAAAAAAAAAAAAAAAAAAAAAAAAAAAAAAAAAAAAAAAAAAAGGATTCCAGCAAGAGAAGAGTGATCAAAATGGTCAGATAGACCACACACAAAAAATCCACACTTAGGAATGCTACACAGCCATGCAAAAAGAATGAGATCTATGTGCAACTATACTGAGAACAAGAAAATATATTCTAATTTAATCTAACATGAATCCATAGATTGTACTGTATATATACAAATATGTTTCTTTTTTAAAAGATTTTATTTATTTGTCAGAGAGAGAGAGAGAGAGAGAGCAGAAGCAGGGGGAGGGGCCAAGGGAGAGTGAGAAGCAGGCTCCCTGCTCAGCAGGGACTCAATGTGGGGACTCAGTCCCAGGACCCTGGGATCATGACCTGAGCCAAAGTCAGACCCTTAACTAGCAGAGCCACCCAGGCCCCCATTAAATTCTTAAATTGGAAAGAGATGTATAGCTATGACTTCAATACATACTGACTTTCCATAGCAGTCAATTTATTGACTTTATATAAGGGACTTCATATTTTGATGCAATTTTATTCTCTTTATAAATATAATTAAATATAACATTTTTGGGTTTTTTGGTTTTGCTTTTTTAGATTGTAATTTTTATTTTGTAAATTTTAGGATTTTATTTATTGTGCATAAATTGACTACATGATGCATTTTGTAATTTTTAAAATTAGTTTCAGAGGTATAATTTAGTGCTTCATCAGTTGCTTATAACACCCAATGCTTATTTCATGAAGTGCCCTCCTTAAAGCCCATTACTCAGTTACCCCATCTCTCCATCTCCTTCCCCTCCAACAACCCTCAGTTTGTTTTATAGAGTTCAGCATCTCTTAGGGTGTGCATCTCAATTTTCATCTCACTTTTTCTTCCCTTCCACTGTGTTCATCAGTTTTGCTTCTTAAATTACACATATGATTGAAATCATATGGTATTAGTCTTTCTCTGACTTATTTGGCTTAGCCTAATACCCCTAGTTCCATCCATGTCAATGGCAAGATTTCATTCTTTTGGATGGCTGAATAATATTCCATTGTTTATATATACCACATCTTTTTAATCCATCTATCTGTTGATGAACATCTGGGCTCATTCCATATTTGGGGTATTATGGACATTGTTGCTATGAACATTGGGGTGCATGTGCCTTTTTGAGTCCCTATGTTTGTATCCTTTGGATAAATACCTAGTAAGGCAATTGCTGGGTCATAGGGTAGCTCTATTTTTAACTTCTTGAGGAACCTCTGTACTGTTTTCCAGAGTGGCTGCACCAGCTTGCATTCCTACCAACAATGTAGGAGGGTTCCCCTTTCTCCACATCCTCGCCAACATCTCTCGTTTCCTAACTTGTTAATTTTAGCCATTCTGACTGGTGTGAGGTGGTACAATTTTGATTTGTATTTCCCTGATGATAAGTGATGTTGAGCATTTTTTCATGTGTCTGGTGGCCATTTGGATGTCTTCTTTGGAGAAATGTCTGTTCATGTCTTCTGCCCATTTCTTAACTGGATTATTTGTTTTTAGAGTGTTGAGTTTGGTAAGTTCTTTATAGATCTCGGATACTAGCCCTTTATCCGATAAGATATTTGCAGGTATCTTCTTCCATTCCATAGGTTGCCTTTTGGTTTTATTTACTGTTTCCTTTGCTGTCAAAAGCTTTTTATTTTGATGAGGTCCCAATAGCTCATTTTTAGTTTTGTCTCTCCTGCCTTTAGAGATGTGTCTAGCAAGAACTTGCTGTGGCCAGGGTCAAAGAGGTTACTGCCTATATTCTCCTTTACGATTTTGATGGATTCTTGTTTCGCCTTTAAGTCTTTCATCCATTTCGAGTTTATTTTTGTGTACGGTGTAAGAAAGTGGTCCACTTTCTTTCTTCTACATGTGGCTGTCCAGTTTTCCCAACATAAATATAACATTTTTATATCATTGTAAGACCTGTGTCGAATAGGTTTGAAAAATTTGTGCTCTCCAACAGTAGCCACATGTGACTGTTTACATTTAAGTTTAGATTAAAATTACATAAAATTACACATTTTCTCTATTTTACCAGCCACGTGTCATATGCTCAGCAGCCCCATGTAATCAGGGGCTACCCTGGATAAAGATAAAGAACATCCCTCTCATCACAGAAAGTGTAATGAACCACGTGGGTCTCAATGATCTCATTTTCCAGGGTCTCTGCCATCTTCTGAAACTCTGGGTTGCTTTCTAAAATTACCTCTGACCAAGGAAAGGTGGAAAAATCCATATATTTACATCCGTCATCCTCTAACACTTCTAAACGCAACTCGTGCCAAAGTAAATCTCTCCCCCTACCCTTGAAGAATGTAGTATTTGGAGATGCTCACATTTCCAGTAGTCTTGGATCACACCTTTCTTTAAAGTTGCCCTAGATTCCATAAAAGAGAAAAACTCTGGAGAGCACCGTGTTAGAGATAAGGCGTCCTACTAGAGTTCCCTTCGCACCAGGATGGAGTTGGCCAATTTCCCTGGAACTTTATGAATGTGGAAAGCATCCCGCTGCCCCCGCTCCCCCTGTGGGAGAGATTTGCCACCTTTGCTCTTGGGGCCCACGCTGTGGAAGACTTGAATTTTCAGTGAGTTGTTTCACGTGCAGTCTCCTACTGGAGCTCTGGGATTTGTGAGCTTTTACTGTACATTTTCTAGGAGATTCCGTCTGCGGGACTCTAAGGCTCTTGGGCACAGAGAGCAAATTCCTGGATGAATATCTTCAGCGCTAAAATCTGTGAGCTAATGGGTGTAACCGTGACTGATCCGGCCATGTCCAGGAAATGCTGGCCACTTCCCATCCAGGAAGGGAGAGATTTAATACAGAGGTTAAGGGGCTTACACAGCCATTTTAAGGGTGGGTGGTGGGTGGGGACGGGTGTAGATGAAGAAGGTTGCTTTCAGGAAATCTCAGGAAAGTCATCACCAGAGGACTTGGGTATCTTGGGCTCCTAGAATTCGTGGCAGACCCTGGAGTCACCTGCCTACCCATGTCCACACTCCTGCCAGGAGCTGCTGTTGCTGCTTTTTCTTTGTCGTCCCTTGAAATTGTCGATGACTGCCTGACATAGATGGCATCTCGCTGGAGTCCCACTGATAGGGAAGCGTGGGAAATGGAGTTTGCACCCTTTGTGCTCCCGAGGGACAGGCGAGAGCTGTGCAGGCAGTGAAGAGACAGAGTCCCACACGGCACATCCAGCAGCCACGATCCCTGCCCCGTATCCCAGAGCTGCCTCTGTGCATGCGGGAGTGAGAGCGTGTGGTGGTTTCTCCCAACCCTACGTTGGCACACATGTATTTCTATGGCCTCTTTTGTAAGTAACTGTGACGAATCCTTAAAATGAATATCTAGAGACTCAGAGGATTTCAAATGCTCTCAAAGTTCACTTAGTTCAACTGACCCCACAGCTTGATGCCTTTTGGTGACATAGGGAGGTGTTCCAAAAATCTAGAATCTGGAACCCTACCCAGAACAACGGAAGTGGGGTCTTCGTGGCCAGGTTGGGGCTGGGCTCCCCAGGCATGGACGGTGCTGATCAGGCACCCAATCTCAGGCCAGCGTTTGGGAGACTACTTAGTACATTTCCCCCCTATTTTCTGGAAGGCTATGCACATCTGTCTTAGAATGATGAGAATCTGTCCTCTGCTCCCGTTACACATTTTGGTTTTGAAATGGAAAAGAATAGTCACGTGCTGGTACCTAGTTATATCCTTGGGGATCCCTTTGGCTACAATTCGTGATATCAAACCGTGAACCTGAGCTTGGTCCCTGGGATAATGAAAACACCCCCAGACGTGAAATGTTGAGAAAAACCCGAAGGGTTAATAAAGTTTCATTTTTCAGGGAGAAGAGAAGGGAAGTGAAATATTTTGAAATTGCCTACATCAGTGATAAATATATGTTTCTTCCATTGTTGACTGACCACCAATAAATATTACTTTTGTCTCCTGAAATAAAAGACACACAAAGCACATACTGGGCTGATTACACTATTTTTTTTTAAAAGGTTTTATTTATTTATTTGACACAGAGAGAGAGAGAGAGAGAGAGAGAGAGAGAGAGAGAGAGAGAGATTACAAGTAGGCAGAGAGGCAGACAGAGAGAGAGGGGGAGGCAGGCTCCCTGCTGAGCATGGAGCCCGATGTGGGCCTCGATCCCAGAACCCTGGGATCATGACCTGAGCTGAAGGCAGAGGCTCTAACCCACTGAGCCACCCAGGCGCCCTGATTACACTATTTTTAAAATAATATATATTGTAAGCCAAGGTCAATTCTAAAACACAACTGGTGTCCACAAAGGGCACTCAGGGTACTAGGAGTGAGCAGGTGTTGGTGGCAATGATAAGGCAGGCACATTAAAAATTCTTTTGTTTCTGTGATTAATTGAACCTTCTCTGGGTGCATGAAATATGAAATGATTCCTAGTTTTTGTAAGGACTCTGGTTAATTTGTACAGTGACTGAATATGCGATTTGCAGTGTATTCTCTATAATTAAAGCAGGAGGGGGACTGACTTGGTAAAGAAAACAAAAGATTGGTCTCTCTTTTGCAGCCTAAAAAAATCTGTAGTCAATGGATGCTGATTGGGATATCTTGGGCTCTTACCATTTTTTTCCCCCTTAGGTTTTTATTTTTTTTTTTATTTTTAAAAAAGATTTTATTTATTTATTTGTCAGAGAGAGAGAGAAAGAGCACAAGCAGGAGGAGAAGCAGGCTTTCTTTTTTTTTTTTTTTTTTAAGATTTTATTTATTTATTTGACACAGAGAGAGAGAGATTACAAACAGGCAGAGAGGCAGGCAGAGAGAGAGAAGGAAGCAGGCTCCCTGCCGAGCAGAGAGCCCTATGCGGGCCTCGATCCCAGGACTCTGAGATCATGACCTGTGCCAAAGGCAGAAGCTTTAACCCACTGAGCTACCCAGGCGCCCGAGAAGCAGGCTTTCTGCTGAGCAAGGAGCTCAATGCGGGACTTGATCCCAGGACCTTGGAATCATGACACGCTTAACTGACTGAGCCACCGAGGAGTCCCTATTTACTTATGTTTAAAAAACTGTTTTACTGAGGTATAATTGATACACCAAGAACTGTACATATTTCACGTGTACCATGTCTTACACCTTCCCCTTGTGCCAAAATTTTAAAAATGAATTTTTGCCAGAAGACTGGAGCCACGTAAAAGTCATTCAGCCAGGTAACTTCTGAAATCAGACTTCCTGGAGCAATAAACTTGATAAATGATACTATTTACAATTGGTGAAATTTCGTTTTATAAATCTGTATTAAGAATGGAAAATCTGTGAACCTTAAACATACATGGAAATTGGCTGGCTTTGCAGCATGGGCTATGAGCCATTGGACTTTGAGGATTTAAAAAAACACTCATTTCCTCCAGTGTCAAATAAAAATTCTAGACAGTGATGTAAATACGGACATGCAGGGAAGGAGTTTGAACTCTACATGAGAAAGAAATTGTAGACACAAACTGACAGTGGAACTCCATAGAAGGTAGGAGGAAGCAAAGTTGTAGAAGATTAATCAAATGGGTGGTGTTATCTGACTTCAGGTTCTGATCTCCAGATCCCAATGTGTCAAGCACTGAAGCTTGATTTTCAGACCATATTGCCTGTTTGAGACAATGAAGAAGAAATTTTTGGCTGACTGGTCAGAGAAGATGATTGGATTAATCAAGGCATGCTTTGTGACTATGGTTGCAAAAATGCAACATGGTTTTTTAAAAATCTTCGTATTAACTTTAAGAAGTGGTTCTTGATTTGGGGGACAGTCGTTAACTCAGTCTGAAAATCTGATAAATCCTGCAAATGTATTCTTTGTGAAAATGTGCATATGTTCTAAAATTTCATACACGATTCAGGAAGTTCACAGAAATTCTCTCTTGTCAATGATTAGAAAACAAGCAGTCTTAGTTGTTGAGATGAAATGTAAGGTTTGACCCTGTCCCACTGGGAAAGGGGATTTTCCGTCTTAAAAATGACAAAAAGAAATGCTCTCGGATTAGATGGGAATACAATATTTGTGTTGTGAATTGACATGCTTTTGGTATTTAAAAAGAATCAAAGTCTTCATCTTTCTTAAAGGTGCGAAATATTATTCATCAGTTTTGACTTTGGGGTTAGGAATACTCTGAAGTTTTGCATCTTGGCACACAGAGCCCACTCTTTGTCGATCCTCAGGTGTTGGTTCTTAGGTGTTTGTGTGCCTGGGAACAAACTGAGGAGGTTGTTTTGATGACAGGTTTCTGGGTCCAAACCCTCAGTGAGTCTGACGTGTAGGTTTACAACTGTCTGTGTTTTCACAGGTGCTCTGGGCAGTCTTCACACTCCTCTGACCACATTCTGAATCATGTTGGTTGGAAACCACCGAATCTTTGGTCCCTCTTTCCCCTCCACCCAAATTCTCTTTTAATTTTCCTCTAGCACTCTATTTCTTTTAGATTTTAATATGTCTCTAAGTATTTGTGAATGGAATTTTTCTCTTTTTTCTTTTGCTTTATTCTTTATTTCTATTAATACAATCCTTCAAGTATGTTACTCACTTTCTCTTCTTTGATTTGACTTTTTTTAAAGGATTTATTTATTATAGAGTGAGAGCATGAGTGGAAGGGGCAGAAGGAGAGAGAGAGAATCTCACACAGACTCCACACTGAGTGTGGAGCCTGACCGGGGCTCAGTCTCACCACCCCAAGATCATGACCTGAGCAGAAATCAAGAGTCAGATGCTCAACCCAACTGAGCCACCCAGGTGCCCCTTCTTTGATTTTCCTTTAACAGAACTGAACACAGGGTTTATAATGAATTATACTTATTAAATACATGCCAGTTTAACGGACTTTTCTTAACTTACAACACACATGGGTAGAGCATTTTCCATTTCACTTTCTTTAAATGTGACAAATATAAACTGGTTTGCTTTTTTTTTTTTTTAACCAATGTGTGCATTTATTTGGTGTCTTCCTGCTTTACCCGGTACCTCCTGTACCGTCATTGAGGAATTACTGAAGAGAGAACCTGGGTAAGAATTTGCGGTACCCGTGCAGCAGGCTGGAGGCTGGGCGATCGTCCTTCAGAATTTGTTCCAGAGGACACTGGCACATCTGCTGACAAGGGACAGAATTCGCTCTCATCAGAGACAAAGACCAAAAAAAAAAAAAAAAAAAGTTTTCTTTGAAAGATTGGTCAGTTCTTTCCAAGGAAATCAGATCAGTATCTTGTTAAAAAAACAAAAATCAGTTGACTATAGTCTGTCTACAAAAAATCAAAATATAAACTACCTAGCTAAATATTTGGTACGGAATGGACTGCCAATACATGCGGGATGAAACGCTTCTGGAAAGATGTTATTTCTGCTGTTTTTGAAAATATGCCAAATGTTAGCTAGAAAATATGCTGTTGTATTATGATATATTTGCATCCATGACCTGTTGGCAAAGCCTAGTGGTTCAGAGCTATGGAGTCTCTATCCCCCACATGGGGCGCGAACTCAAGATCCCAAGGTCAAGATTCAAGTGTTCTGACTGAGCCAGCCAGGTGCCCCCAGCTGGCCCCGATTTAAAACCCAGGGGGCTGCTATGTAATGGGAGACTGGAACAAGTTACCAAGCCTCTCTCAATCTGTTTTTCCTCATGGGGGTAACGGGAATAACAGTAGTAGTTCCGTCACTGGTGGTTTAGGAGGACTTGGTGAGATGTGCGGGTCAAGCATTCAGTGCTCTGCCTGACACGTAGCCATGTTAGGTCACCAGAATGATTGCCATTCTTCCTGAACACATTTGTTAGTTCCTGGGAGGTGTGTGCTAAGGAAAGCAAACTATCAGCTTTGTATAATCCTACTCACTGTTTCTCATTTATAAGAAGTCAGTGACCCAGAAATTGTTCACAGTGCCTAGAATGTCCAAGCAGAACCATCAACTAGACTACATTGTTGTCAGATGTATGCTGCGTTAACCAACATATGCAGCACATACCACCCAGGGGTGTAACTTGCACCAAGGATGCTCAACTCTCAGTGCTGAGAACATGGGCTCCTCAGCTGCTTCTTGCCCTGTGGTCTTGGGTCAGTCCCTCAAAATTCTGAGCATCAGCCTTCCCCCCCCCCCCAAATGAGGACAAAACCCTGTATTGTAAGGTTGTTGCAAAGATTGAGACAGTAAGTGAGCAGGCTTAGCCTGCAGAAGATGTAACAGACCTGTCTTGTACCTTCTGCCACGGTGCTGGGAGCTCACAGTCCATGGGGCAAGAATGGGCCTCTGCCTCCCAGTCAGAACCACTGAACACTTTGCCTCCCTAGTGACTCAACGATAGGGGCTGGCTGCTCCAAGCTAGACCAATCAGACTCTCTTCTCATTTTTCACTGGGACATGGAGACTCTTATTTGTTGGTCTTGGGTTCTGAAAGGGAGACGTCAGTGGTCAGCAGGGATGTACTCACTTTTTTTTCCCCCACCACTGGGGCTACTTTTTACTAGTGCAAAGAAAACCACTGGGTAGAGAAAGGACAAATAAAGGCAATGCTCAGAGAAAAATAGCAAGGAGAGCCTTCATCAGCTAGAATCCAATGAGATTTGTATGGGCTCTGGAGTGTCCACTTTTTGGACCTGGTCCCTTATGAGGTCCTACTCTAATCCCTGCCTTTGGGTATTACTGATACTTTCCAAAAACTTTCTTTCTTTCTTTCTTTCTTTCTTTTTTTTTTTTAAAGTAGGCTCCACGCCCAATGTGGGGCTGGAACTCATGACCCTGAGATCAAGAATCACGTGCTTTGTTGGGATTCCTGGGTGGCTTAGTCTGTTGAGACTCTGGCTCTTGGTTTGGGCTCAGGTCATGATCTCAGAGTTGTGGGATTGAGCACTATGTTGGGGGGGGGGTCCACACTCAGCAGGGAGTCTGCTTGTGGTCCTTTGTCTCCCTCCCCTTCTGCCCCTTCCTGCTGGGCTCTTTCTTTCTCTCAAATAAAAAAAAAAAAAAAAAAAAAAAAAAAAAAAGAGTCATATGCTCTATTGATTGAGCTTGCCAGATGCCCCCCGAAATTTCTTTTTGCTAAGCTAGCTTAGCTACGTTTTTCTCTGTTGCAACCACATGATTGACTTCTGAAAGCAAGCCCTCAGCAAATGCTGGTTTCCCTTTCATTTACTTGAAGTTTCTTGGAATCCCAATCAGAGTTTCCAAAGCATCTGTGATATTGTGGCCCCTTTCTTCTAATGATACGGGAACTGAGGCACAGAAATGTGTTTTTGAATGTGACATCCAGTATTATACGAAAGCTAGAAGAGTCAAACTTAAGTGTTTACCTACCAAGGTGCATGACGGAAGAAACGTGTGTGTGTGTGTGTGTGTGTGTGCGCGCGCTTGTGGGTGAGAATGGGGGGTCGTGGTTTATCTGTTTTACACTATCTGAGATTTTGTTTACATAACCTGCCCAAAAACATTTGAGGCTTTTGAACAGAGGTGGGATGCCTCATTGGGGATTACTGCCTCTTTTGTTATTCTTGGTGAGGTTGGCCAGTAGCGAGTGGAACCTATTATCTTCCCTCGAAATACTCAATGGAAGTACATTTAGGATTTTGAGAATATAAATGGAATTAATTATGAGCTTTAGAATTTCTGATGAATTCATAAAGATAAGCCCCTTTACATTAAGCGATTTCATTAATTAGAACCAGAATCACTGAGAAGTCTCTTTTCTATTTCAAGGTTTCCAAACATTGGAGGCAAAATCTGTAAGAGATAATCCTGTTTACCATGAAACCCAAGAACATAAACAAACGGGGAAAGCATCCTTCAGACTTCAAGATGTTCAGCTTTCTTGAATTGAAAGAACTACGCCTGCAGACATTCCTGGCTATATGTATGTATATATTCTTTCTTTAGCATTTGTTTTATTACTTTACTTTCTATAGTAATATTTGGAGGTACACCTGGGTGGCTTAGTCGGTTAAGCATCTTCCTTCAGCTCAGGTCATGATCTCGGTCCTGGGATTGAGCCCCGAGTTGGGCTCCCTGCTCAGCAGAGAGCCTGCTGCTCCCCCTGCTTGTGCTCTCTCTCTTGCCTTAACTACCTCCATTTTTTACCTCAGTCTGTACTTATTAATGGATAAGTCCTTCTTCCCAGCTTATCACTTCACTCAGGCAAAAGGCCCGGCAGACAAAATATCTTATGATATTTGGGACTCCGCTTCTCCCTCTCCCTCTCCCCCTGACCCCCTACTTGTGCCCTCATTCTCTCCCTCTCTCTCAAGTAAAAAAATAAAATCTTAAAAAAAAGAAAAAAAGGATTGGGGATTGGGTAATGTTCTATAGACGAAAAATGCACATTCTCTGCTCTTACGAAATTTATAACTAAAGTTTACTTAATGATGCTTCTGATTCAAAATGTTTTATGTCCAGTAGTCCTCGACCTTAGGTGGATGTGAGAATGATCTGGGAGGTTTAAATACTCCCAATGCCTCAGGTTGTGCCCCAGGCAAATGAAATTGTTAACTCTGGGGATGATGGACACACACTGTTACATAAAATAGCAATAGTCACAGAAAGTACTTCATTTTATTATATCAGGTGCATTTAAGATCAGTTTCCTTGAAGCTTACAAGTTTTCTGTTTCTTTGGGAGTCTGTTCCTCCCTGTTCAAGCTCTGTAAACACAATCAGGAAAGTCAAGAGAAATAAATGATGGTTCTAATTTCAGTAGGAGAAGCAAAATTAGTCTATCATAATCGAGCTAAAAAATAAAGAGGTCGTGAAGGAAAATCATCAGATTAGATAGCATATTTAAAAATTCGTAGCATTCAGGGGTGACTGGGTGGCTCAGTCAGTTAAGTGTCTGCCTTCGGCATAGATCAAGATCCTGGAGTCCTGGAATTAAGCCCCACATCAGGCTCTCTGCTCAGCTGGGATTTTTGCTTCTCTCTCTCCCACTGCCTGCTGCTCCCCTGCTTGTGCTCTCTCTCTTGCCTTAACTGCCTCCATTTTTGACCTCAGCCTGTACTTTTTAATGGGTAATTCCTTCCTTCCAGCTTACTACTTCACTCAGACAAAGGGCCTGGCAGACAGAATAACTTATGATGGGAACTGAATCTCCCCCTCAAGCAACAGGGACTGCCACGGTGCCAGCAAGACCCTGCATGAGTGACCCCCAGTGATTGACCTGGCCTTCACTTGGCACCTGCACTTACCCACTGACTGCCCTATATTGCCTTGTATAAACCTAGAGGTACTTTCTGCTCTTTGGAGCTAGTTTTTGGGACATTATAGTCCTCTCTTCCCAGTGTTGGCCTCACGGAAATAAATTCCTTTCTTGGTTTACCACTGCTTGTCTCTCTGCCTCTGGATTTCCTAGTGGTGAGCATCTAAACCTGGTCTGTTTGGGACCCCCAGAGCTCAGGTGCTCTTAAACCCTTGGCCTCTGCTAATACCACCAGTAAGCTGTTCTAATCACATTTTCTGTGTACTATCACGTGAAGAAGGTCGGGGAGCACAGAGCATCTTATTTAAATCTTGGAGTAACACTGTAAGGCAACCAAGTTTGCTTTTCAAATTTTATAGATGAAGTATTTAAATCTTTGGGAATTAAGCATTGTATTAAAATCACAGGGTAATTCACAGAACTGGTATTTGGATCCTACTTTTCTTTCATTGAAGCTTCTTAAGCGTGTTACGATGCAGAACGTGGAAAAGTCTTATGGAGTGGTGCACCCGAAATGCAGGGGAGAACCTGGAGAAGCAAGACATTGATTGTGGCCTAGTGCAATCAGGGAAGGCTTCCTGGAAAGTTTGCCATTTGCACTGGACCTTCAAGAACATGTGGATTTCTGGAGGTAAAAATACGGTGTTATCCTAGGTTTATGTAATAAATAGTGATCTCTTTGTTTTTTTAAAAAAACATGTTATTTATTTATTTGAGAGAGAGAGAGAGAGACAGAAATAGTGACAGAAAGCATGAGTGGGGAGGAGAGGGGGAAGCAGGCTCCCTGCTGAGCAGGGAGCCCAATGTGGGGCTCGATCCCAGGACCCTGAGATCATGACCTGAGCCAAAAGCAGACGCTTCACCGACTGAGCCACCCAAGTGCCCCAGTAGTGATTTATGTGGCTGTAAAACAAAACATTAGAAGATTTTCTCTCCTGGATCCCTAGTAGAATCATTTGGGAAGCTCTCAAAATATATTGATGCCAGAGCCCCACCCTAGACCATTAAATCAGAGTTTTGGGATGGGACCCACTGGGATGGTGTGGAAGGAAGCAGAATAAAATAAAGCTGGTTTGGGGTTCGATTGCCGAGAATATAGAATGTGAAGCTTATTTGATTTATTACTTGGGTAATGGCAGGCCAGGGAAGGCTTTTAAACAGGACAGTGATAAAGCAATCAACTTATAAACTCTGTCCAACTCCTGGCCATCTCCTATTTTGTTACATATTTAGAAAATACCAAGAATTCTCAGTGGAAATAGTTTTAAATTCAGGAGCAGATCAGGATTCCCTTGGAAGGCTTTTCATTTACGATTTTTTTCTCTGGTTCTGGGATTATGCCAGAGTCTTGAGGAAGCCTGGATAGTTTCACGAGCTGTATTCAAAGACAGCACCTTCTCTGGCCTACCCCAATTTTAATACACCCAAATAAAGGACACAGAATGTGAAGTTAGGGAACAGTCTACAAGCCTACCCTCACTTGTGACACTAACCAGGTTGTAGGGGCCCAAGGGGACCTAAGCCCCAGAGGTCCCATATGGACCAGGTTGGGCCACTAGCTGCTCGTAAATCCAGAGGCAGAGAGACAGTGGTGGGTGAAACAAAAAAGGAGTTTATTTCAGTGAAGCCAACACCAGGAAGACAGAGGACTAACGTCCCAAGAGTTATGTCCAGAGTGTGGAAAATACCTCTAGGTTTTTATAAGGAAAATGGGGGACAAAGGTTGGTGGGTCTGTGCAGCGTGGGGTGTCGCTGGTGTCATGTGGCCCTTATTTCTTGAGGGGTTAGTTTCAGTTCCCATCATGGGATGCTTTGCCTGTTGGATGTTTTGCCTGAGTTAAGAAATAGGCTGGAAGGAAGGACATAATCTGTTAGAAAGTACAGACCGGGGCGCCTGGGTGGCTCAGTGGGTTAAAGCCGCTGCCTTCGGCTCAGGTCATGATCCCAGGGTCCTGGGATCGAGGCCCACATCAGGCTCTCTGCTCAGCAGGGAGCCTGCTTCCTCCTCTCTCCTCTCTCTGCCTGCCTCTCTGCCTACTTGTAATCTCTCTCTGTGTCAAATGAATAAATAAAATCTTTAAAAAAAAAAAAAAAAGAAAGTACAGACCGAAGTAAAAATGGAGGTTTGTTAAGGGAACAACTGGGTCCTCGTTCAAGAACTTGCTGACATCTGTTATAGCCACAGTTCTCTCTTATTATAGTGAAAGATCACAGTCAGCCAAGTGGAGAGACGCATGAGGCCAAGTTCAGGAGAGTTCCAAACGGGGAGCTTCTGACCTTCCTCTCCCAGGGGAACTCTGAGGGGAGCCCCCTCACTGATTTTCTGTCTCCCTCTGTTTTCCTGCTGCTTGGCCCTGATGTGACAGTCTCCAGAAGTCCAGAGCAAGGTAAACAAAGCTGCAGTTTTGGGATAAATGGATCCAGAGAGGGCTCCCCAGAGAACCGAATGGATTTCAGAGAGGGAGGCCTTTGCGGAAGTGGCACCATGAAGTTGTTTGTGAACTCCTGGGATCATACCCAAGCTACTCGTTCGAGTACTTGACCTATAGCCACGGATTTTACAAACTGAATTATGGTACAGACCACCGCCCGGGTCCCAGGTTGGCCACTGGAGAACAGACGTGGAGATCTGAAGAGCATCCCAGAGGCTTTGAGAATGGAGCTCCTGAGGAAGCCCGATTAAAACTCAAGGCTTGAATCCCCCTAAGTTGTTTGCCACCTAAAACCAATACGTTGGCATTTTCCATAGGATTTAAGTAAGAGCTACAGTCTTATAATAGTCCAGATCACTTGGCACAGAAACAGGAAAATCTCGGCTCACATGGGAAAAGATGATCAAAAGATGCCGATGCCTGGATGACTCAGATGATGGAATTATCTGCATCGACGTTGAGGGGCTGTTAGAAAAATGCTCCAGTAAGGAAGGGTGAAGACTCTTAAAAGGAATGAACATGTAGAAAGTCTGAGCAAGTAGTAGACGCAGTGAACCAAGTGAAAACCAAGTTAAGATGCAGTTAAGAACCAAGTGAAAAATTTAACACTGAAAAGTAACAGTAACCGAAGGTGAAAACATGTTGGAACCATAGCTTAATGGAGACGACGGGGAGAGCAGTGACCGGGAAGGTAGAGAAAATTATCCCATTGCAATGATAGGGAGAAATGCCATTAAGAAATCAAAAAAGGCCACCTGGTTTGCTCAGTTGGTTAAGCATCTGACTCTTGGTTTTGGCTCAGGTCACGCTCTCATGGTTGTGAGATTGAGTCCCACCTCACACTCAGCAGAGTGTGCTTGAATTTCTCCCTCTCTCTCTGTGGCCCCCCTGTGTTCTCTCTCTCTCTCAAATAAATAGAGAAAAAAAGAAAACAAAAAAGAAGAGTCTCAGAGAACTATGGTGGAAAGAATCCTGTGGCCCCACTTTAGGTTTATGCTAAAGCTTCAGCATAAAGATCGTGGGGTGTTTATGAAGGGGTAGACTAATGGAACAAAACAAAGTCTAGCAATAGACACATACATAAATACGGCTAATTTGTCTTTGACAGAGATGCCAAAGCAAATCAACGGAGAGTAGGACCTTGGCGTTGGACCTCTGTATTGCAAAAACCCAAACCAAAAATACCTTTAATCGAAACCACATGTTTTATTAAAAAATTGACACAAAATGGATAAGTGCAAAATATAAAACCTACCATGTTTCGAAGAAAACATTAGAAATCTTTATGACCTGATTTAGACAAAGTTCTTAAGATATGGTACCAGAAACAGATGCATAAAATTAAAAAAAATTGATAAATTGGAATTGATCAAACTTAAAAACGCCTGTTTTATACTAAAAAGTGTTAAGAGGATGAAAAGACAGGCTACAGACTGGGAGGAAGTATTTGCAAATCACATACCCACCGAACAGCTTGTAGAGAGTATATGAAGAACACTCCAAGCCCAACAGTAAGAAAACAAACAACCCAGCTTTAAAGTGGGGCTGAGAGTTGAACAGACACTACACTGAAGAGCAAATGTGGGTGGGAAGCAAACATAGGAAAAGATATTCATCATCGTTAATCACTGGGGAAATGCATGTGGAAATCATGGCATACCTGTTACAGCGACCAAACTAAGGAAAAATACTGATGATCTCAAGTCCTAGTGAGCATGTGAAGTAAGCAGAGTAGAAAATGGTACGACTGTTGGGAATTTCCTTTTAGAGTTGAACATACCCAGAAATCCTTTTCTTGGCTAACGTCTCAAGTGGACTGGAGACTGCTGTTCGCTCGAGGACCTATACATGAATATTTATAGAAGCTCTCTTTGTAAATCGCTAGTAACGGGAAACAACCCAAATGTCCTTCATTGGGTGAGTGGATAAATGCACCATGGTGTGTTCATATAATGGAACCCTGAATATCTCCGCAATAAACAGGAAGAAACGGTTGATGCCCCCAAGGACTTGGATCAATTTCAAAGGTGTTTCGCTTGGTGGAAAAAAGCGAATCTCAAAAGGTTACCCACTGTATGATTTCATGTGTATGACATTCTCAAAAAGACAGCATTCCAATGATAGAGGATAGGACAGTGGGGGGTGTGTGTGTTGGGGTGGATAGAGTGTGAGTATATAAAAGGATGGCATAGAGAGGTTTTGGGGTGATGGCAATTTTCTGTGCCCTGTACTTTTTTTTTTTTGCATACTTTCACCAGAGAGGGTAAGTCAGCTTCAATGATGAGTCCAGAAGTCAGAGTTTATACTAGAAGTAGGGCGTAGGTTTTCCTTTCTTACCTTCCAAAAATCAGATAAATGGAGCGAAATCCACAGGTGTCAGGAAGAAAATGACCTTTGTCTATTAGGGGATACTGTCCATGGTATCTTAGGATGAGGGTTGACAGCCAATAGCCCTCGGGTCAAGTCCTGTATGACACCTGTTGTCTTGTAGCCTGGGAACTAAGATTGGCCTTTACACTATCCAGTGGTGGGTCAAAATCAAAACCAAAACCTTTCATACCTCACGAAGAGTCTATGACATTCCAATTTCGGCATCCATAAAGTTTTATTGGAACATAGCCACACTCATTGATTTATGTATTGTCTGTGGCTGTTTCTGAGCTATTAGGCAGAGTTGAGGATCGACAACAGAGATAGTATGACCCGCAAAGCCTAAACTACTTACTATGTGGCCCTTTATGGAAAAAGTTTGCCAATGATTATTTGAGAATGTTCCTTTGCTCACTTATTTTTTTTTTAAGATTTTATTTATTTATTTGACAGAGAGAGAGATCAAAAGGAGGCAGAGAGGCAGGCAGAGAGAGAGGAGGAAGCAGGCTCCCTGCCGAGCAGGGAGCCCAACACAGGGCTCCATCCCAGGACCCTGAGATCATGACCTGAGCCAAAGGCAGAGGCTTTAACCCACTGAGCCACCCAGGCGGCCCACTTATTTATTTATTTTTCATAGCAGAATCCTAAGGAGATAATTTGTACTTTGGTCCCATGAATACGGGTTGACAATTTTTTTTTTGAAAATTAATTCTTCTTATATAAACAACATTTATCTTAAAAAAAAAAAACTTGCAATACTCCAGGGATCATCCCTTTTTTTCTCCTTCCAGATTTCCAATCTGTGGGGCACCTGGCTGGCTCAGTCGGTGGTGCGTGTGACTCTGGATCTCAGGGTCATTGTGAGTTCAAGCCCCATGTTGGGTGTAGAGATTACTTTAAAAAATTCCAGATCTGGTATGTGATCAAGGGAAGAAGGTTAAAGAGTGCCCTTTCACTGGCACGAAAGCCGTTATCATTTTTACTACCTGTGGGGTGCTCATGGAATCTCTGTATTAGGATTAATTATAGCATCTCCTTCTTGGGTGATGGTTTGTGAAACCAGCAGTTATCAGAGATAAACACGGAAGAGTCTGATTTACTTGTTCATGAGCGTACCATAAAATCTTCAGTTAAATCACATTTTATGACTATGGCCTCCAAGTTTTTAAATACAGCCTTTTGATCACTTCATAGTTGTAAAGGCTGACTTTCTTTTTCCTCTTTGGCAGTGAGTAATTTATAACGTCTGTTAAGTGAACAATATTTACCAAGTGCTATCAAACAAGATAAAGATATATTTCACTGTGTCTTTATAGCAGTGTAGATAGCTCGAGAAAATATATTCACTACTTATGATTTCACTACATGACATTAGAGTTCTATGAAGTGTAAATCCGGAACAATTTTACTCTCTTACCTCTATTTATTCCTTGCTTAATGTGTTCCTAAGGCCATTTTGGATGTCTTCTTTGAAGAGAAAAAAAAATGATACTTCAGAATATGGTTTTCTTTAAATGCAGCCTAAATGACTATATTCCATGTGTTGGGGGACTTATTTGCCAATCACATGGGATATACTGAATCATGCCATGACTTAGGTTCACAATGTCAAAGACCGTGTAAAATAGTAACTTGTATATTTGTGGCAGTTTTATAATTAAGTGTAATTGTGGGCATGGACTGTATTGCAAAAACAGAAAAATACCAATTATAATTTATAGTTTTCCAAACACGTTCATGTACATGATCTCAGTTGATGATAATAGCACAATATGAAATATACAGGGAGATAGAATCATGTTTATCCTACAAAGGAGGAAAACAAGGCTCAAGTAGGCTGAGCCCCTTCTCCCAAGTGACACAGTTTATGGGCAATGGACTGAGGGTTAGGACATGGATCTCCAAGTCGCATTTCAGAGAGTGTTCTGCTAACCGTGTTTGCTACTTATTAAGTAGAAGATCCCTTCCTCAGATACATGGTAACATTGTTTCTAAACGAATGAGTCACTTCTGTACATGAAGGCCAGAGCACAATTCTTTTGCCTAAGCGTGGCTGTTCCCTTTGCTCTTCCTGTCCTGCTCGGTCTCTAGATCTCAGCTCTGTAATGGTTGACTTACGTATAATTTGCCGTCTGAATTTGTACAGAAAATATTAAATGGAAGTATTCTGTGGAGACTGGAAACATACACCCCCTCCCCACTATGGAGTCCGAACAAATTGCTTTGGGAGTGTGTGTTTACACAGTGTGGTTAGGACTATTTCTGTATTGATCTTTCCTCAGCATTACTAAACCTCAGACAGTATGAACACCCCTGAAGTTTTGCTTAACACTGATGGCAGGATAGGTTTTTACAAGCGACCGATGTAATTAACCTCATAGAATGTATTGAGGTGGGAAATAAACTTTCTCACTCAACAATCTGCAAATATTAGATAAATGGGGCAGCATCTATGACCTCAGATCTATATTAGCAGGGGTTTTAAACACGCCAGCTCAGCTGTTGGTGCAGAAAACCAGCCAGCCTTCCCCTCTGCTGTTTTCTCTGAGGCCAAGTACTGATCCCAGGCGTGTTAGTCAGTACCTATGGCTGAAGGTGCATGCAGATAAGGAATGTGTGTTGGGGAGCATCTGCTCACTCTTCTACGACCCACCTTCCTTTGGTCTATGGGATCCTGATGGCGTCAGCGGACACACTCATTCTTATTTATTTATTTATTTATTTATTTATTTATTTATTTATTTAATTTTTTCAGTGATTCAAGATTCATAGTTTATGTTCCACACCCAGTGCTCCATGCAATACATGCCCTCCTTAATACCCACCACCAGGCTCACCCATCCCTCCTCCCTTCTCCCCTCCATAACCCTCAGTTTGTTTCTCAGAGTCCACAGTTTCTCATGGTTCATCCCCCACTCCAATTTACCCCAATTCACTTTTCCTTCCCTTCCCCTAGGGTCCTCCATTTATTCCTTATGTTCTTCAAGTAAGCGAAACCATATGATAATTGATTTTCTCTGACTTAATTTCACTCAGCATAATCTCCTCCAGTCCCATCCATGTTGTTGCAAAAGTTGGGTATTCATCCTTTTTGATGGCTACGTAATATTCCATTGTATCTATGGACCACTTGTTCTTTATCCATTTGTCTGTTGAAGGACATCTCGGCTCTTTCCACAGTTTGGTGATTGTGGACATTGCTGCTATGAACATTGGGGTACATATGGCCCTTCTTTTCACTACATCTGTATCTTTGGGGTAAATACCCAGTAGTGCAATTTCAGGGTCATAGGGTAGCTCTATTTTTAATTTTTTGGGGAAATATCCACACTGTTTTCCAAAGTGGCTGTGCCAACTTGCATTCTCACCAAGAGTGTAAGTGGGTTCCCTTCTCTCCACATCCTCTCCAACACTTGTTGCTTCCTGTCTTGTTGATTTTGGCCATTCTAACTGGTGTAAGATGGTATCTCAACGTGGTTTTGATTTGAGTTTCCCTGATGGCTACTGATGATGAACATTTTTTCATGTGTCTTTTGGCCATTTTTATGTCTTCTTTGGAGAAGTATCTGTTCATGTCTTCTCCCCATTTTTTGACATGATTATCTATTTTTGGGCACTGAGCTTGAGAAGTTCTTCATAGGTCTTAGATATCAGCCCTTTGTCTGTAGTGTCATTTGCAAACATCTTCTCCCATTCCGTGGGTTGCTCTTTTGTTTTGTTGACTGTTTCCTTTGCTGTGCAGAAGCTTTTTATCTTGATGAAGTCCCAAAAGTTCATTTTTGCTGTTGTTTCCTTTGCCTTTGGAGACGTGTCTTGAAAGAAGTTGCTGTGGCCGATGTCAAAGAGATTACTGCCTATGTTCTCCTCTAGGATTTTGATAGATTCCTGCCTCACATTGAGGTCTTTCATCTATTTCGAGTTTATCTTTGTGTGTGATGTGAGAGAATGGTCAAGTTTCATTCTTCTACATATAGCTGTCCAATTTTCCCAGCACTATTTATTGAAGACACTGTCTTTTTTCCACTGGATATTTTTTCCTGCTTTGTCAAAGATTATTTGACCATAGAGTTGAGGATCCATATCTGGACTCTCCACTCTGTTCCATTGGTCTATGTGTCTGTTTTTGTGCCAGTACCATGCTGTCTTGCTGATCACAGTTTTGTAGTAAAGCTTGAAATCAGACAACATGATGCCCCCAGCTTTGTTTTTCTTTATCAACATTTCCTTAGCAATTCGGGGTCTTTTCTGGTTCCATACAAGTTTTAGGATTGTTTGTTCCAGCACTCTGAAAAATGCTGGTGGAATTTTGATTGGGATGGCGTTGAAAGTAAAGATTGCTCTGGGCAGTATAGATATTTTAACAATGTTTGTTCTTCTGATCCATGAGCATGGAATGCTTTTCCATCTTTTTGTATCTTCAATTTCTTTCACTCATTTTTGTCCAGCTTATCATGCACTTGTTGCAATGAGCCCTTGCTGGTTCTGCAGAGGGAAAGAAAATTGACATGGTTTCCTTGAAATTCACCTTCCCTCTGTTGCACTGTGTTAGATATGTCAGTTTCCACTTTCACCTCCCCATTATTCTCTTTTTAAAATAAAAATTGTATATTTAAAGTGTATAATGTGATATACATGGTGAAAGGATTACTGCTTCCAAGTTAATGAATATATCTCCTCACACAGTTACCGGTTTTTTTAGTGTTGCAATCTACTCTCTTAGTGTATTTCCCAAGTCCAGTGCAGTTTTATTAATTGTATTCGTCATGTGTGTACATGAGATCTCTGGGTGTGTTTATCCTACATAATTGCAACTTCGTACCTTTTGACCAACATCTCCCCATTTCCTACACCTCCCCAGGTCCTGGTAACCAACATTCTACCCTGTGCTTCTATGAGTTCAATTTTTTTTTTTTCAAGATTCCACTTGTAAGTCAGTTCATACAGTATTTCTCATTCTTTGTCTGGCATGTTTCACTTCATTATTGTCCTCCAAGTTCATGTTGTTGCATCCATGTTGTTGCAAATGGCAGAATTTCTTCCTCATGCCCAAGTAATATTCCACTGCATATGTGTACCATATTTTCTTTACCCGTTCATCCACGGATGGAAACTTAGGGGGGAAAAAAAAGAAACTTGGGTAGTTTCCATATTTCGCTATTATGAATAATACTGCAACACAAATGGGAATGCAGACAGCATTCTCAGATACTGATTTCATTTCTTTCCTATAAATACCCGGAAGTGAGTTTGCTGGGTCACATGGCAATTCTATTTTTAATATTTTGAGGGATCTCCATACTGTTTTTTTGTAATGGCTAGAGTAATTTACATTCCCATGAACAGGGTATGAGGGTTCCCTTTTCTCTACATCATTCCCAACACCTGTTATTTCTTGGTTTTTGGTAATAGCCATTTCTAATCAGTGTGAAATATCTCCTTGTGGTTTTGATTTGCATTTCTTTGATGACTAGTGATATTGAGCATCTTTTCATATATCTGTTGGCCATTTGTAATTTTTCTTTTGAGAAATGTCAGTTCAGATGCTTTGCCCATTTCTTAATTAGGTGATTTGTTTTCTTCCTATTGAACCGAGTTCCTTACATATTTTGCACATAGCCCTTATCAAATATATGGTTCACACATATCTCCCCCCTTCCATAAGTTGTCTCTCCACTCTGTTGATTGCTTCCTTTGCTGTGTAGAAGCTTTTTAGCTTGTTGAAAGCCCATGTGTCTATTTTTGCTCTTGTTACCTATGCTTTGGCATCAAAAAATTACTGCCTACACCAATGTTAAAAAAGTTTCCCCACATGTTTTCTTCTAATAGTTTTATGGTTTTAGGTCTTATCTTTAAGTCTTTTATCCATTTTGAGTTGATTTTTGTATATGGAATGAGATGAATATTCAGTTTCATTCTTCTGCATTTGGAAAATGAATTTTCGAAGAGACGGTCTTTTCCCGTTGTGTGTTCTTGGCAACTTTGGTAAAGATCAACTGACCATAAATGTATGGATTTATATCTAGGTCCTCTAGTCTCCATTGGCTTATATATCTGTTTCTATACCAGTGCCATCCAGTTTTGATTACTATAGCTTTGCAGTATGTTTTTAAATTAGGTAGTGTGATGGCTTCAACTTGGTCTCTTTTGATAAAAATTGCTGGGGCTATTTGCCGTCTTTTGTGGTTCCATATGAATTTCAGGACTTTTTTGGGTATTTGAAAACTACATTGGGATTTTAATAGGAATTGCATGGAGTCTATAGATTGTTTTGGGTAGTATGGGCCTTTTAACAATATTAATTCTTCTATTCTGTTAATATAGGTTATCTTTCCATTTTTGTGTGTGTGTGTCTTCTTCAGTTTCTTTCATCAGTGTTTTATAGTTTTTGGTGTAGAGATTTTTCAACTCCTTAGTTTAATTCTGTTGTTGTTGTTGTTTTTGGATGCTATTGTAAATGGGGTTTTTCTTTTAATTTCTTTTTTGTATAGTTTGTTGTCAGTGTATAGAAATGAAACCTATTTTCGCATGTTGATTTCATATCCTGCAACTTTACTAAATTGGTTCTCTAGTTCTAACAGGTTTTTGGTGGAATCTTTAGGATTTCCTGTATAAATAAGATGATGTCATTGCAAACAGATGATTTTTCTTCTTTTTTTCCAGGTGAGATGCCTTTTATTTCTTTCTATCACCTAATTGCTTTGGCTAGGACTTTCAGAACTCTGTTGAATAGAAGTGATCAGCGTGGGCATTCTGACCTTCCTGATCTCAGAGGAGACTTCCGATATATTGTATGTCCATTTTTATTTGTCTCAAGATATTTTTTAAAGATCTTTTTTGATTTCCCCTTTAATTTCTTCTTGGACCTACTGATGGTTTAGAAATTTTTTTAGTTTTACACATTTGTGAATTTTGTTATTTTGCTCCTGTTACTGATTTCTATTTTACTCCATTACAGTGATGAAAGATACTTGATATGATTTCAGTCTTCTTAAATTTGTTACAGTTTGTTTTTGTGGCTTCACCTGTGAGCCATCCTGTGAGATATTCCTTGTGTACCTGAAAAGGATGGGTATTGTGTTGTTGGTGGCTGGAATGTTCTCTTTATATCTTTTAGGCCCATTTGTTCTGTAGTGTTGTTCAAGTCCCCTGTTTCCTTATCGATGTGTCTGGATGATCTTTCTTTTGTTGGAAGTGGGGTATTGAAATCGTCTGCTATTATTGCATTGCTATCTATTTCTCCCTTCTATTCTGTTACCAGTCGCTTTGCATCTTTAGATACTGAGACATAATCTTCTTTTATTGAAATACATGTAAGCTTCTACCATGTGCCAGATATTATTTTAGCTTCTTGCGATGCACTGAAAAACAAAACAGAAAAGTACAAATCCATTCTCAAGTTTATATTCTAGTGGGAAGTGGGTTTGGCAGGGGATTGGGGAAGAGAGAGACAATAAGCAGCAGACAAAATTAGCAAGTACGTTACGTAGTGAATGAAAATGGAGTGAGACGGCAGCCATGCAGACATCAGGTGGACAGCATGCCTGGCGAGTTTGAGAAACAGCAAGCAGGCCAGCATGGCAGGGTGTGTGGGTGAGGGGGAGTAGCAGGAGATGCATCAGAGACAGAAGGTGTCAGAAAGGGGACGATCATGGATGGCTCACAGGCCGTTGTAAACTTTCCACTTAGATTCTTAGTGAGAAGGAGAACCATGACCTAGTTTCAAGCTGGGAAGGATGTGATCTGATGATCTGATGTCTCTTTCCCCAGCCACGTTGAATCTACTGATGAGACCGTCAGAGGCGTTCTTCATTTCTGTTATAGCATTTTTGATCTTTAGCATTTCCTTTTGACTTTTTCTTGGGAGTTTCCATCTCTCTGCTTACAGGAGTCATTTCTTCTTGTATGTTGTCCTTTTTTTTTTTCCATTAGACCCCTTGGCATATTAATCACGGTGACTTTAAATTCCTAGTCTCATAATTCCTACAGCTCTGTCATACATACCTCAGTCTGGTTCTGATGCTTGCTCTGACTCTCCAGGGTGTGTTGTTTTGTTTTGTTTTGCTTTGCTTTGCTTTGCTTTGCCTTTTAGCAAACTCCGTAATTTTGAAAGCCAGATACGATCTGGCTAGGGGTTAGGCTGTATTTGTATTTATTGTTCACTGTAGCTGTGGTGTCACAGGTTAACATTTTCCCCAGTGTCTTTGACTTTGTCTTCTGTTGCCTTTGGCTAACCTAGAGATACCTTAAAGGGAGCCTGGGTCTTGGAGTTCTTTTAGCTGTAATCCTCTGTTAGGGTAAAGAAGGCCTGTTGATGCGGCAGAAAGGTGTGGGGAAAGCAGCTCTAGTCTCAGGATCCTCAGGTCCGGGGTTTGTCCCTTCTCTCTGGTCTGTGGGGCTCTCAAAGAAGTTTCCTCTGAGGGAAGGACTTAGGAAGAAAGGCGAAGGAGGGGAGAGCAAAAGAGCTGAAAAAAGAGAGCCGCCCCAGAGGGAACTTGCACATGGGAGGAGGAGGACACCATATATCCCTTTGCCCATGGAGCTTGTAGAAGGGAATTGCCCATCTCACTAAAAGACTGCATTTTTCAAGTGGCTCTGGTGAGACCCAGAGAGGTCTCATGGCTGTTTTCTCTTTCTCCCACATTACTCACGCAATCCACCAGGAGATCTAGACAGTTCTGCTTTTGAAATATTTCTGGAATTCATGGGGCGCCTGGGTGGCTCAGTGGGTTAAAGCCTCTGCCTTCGGCTCAGGTCATGATCTCAGGGTCCTGGGATCGAGCCCCGCATCGGGCTCTCTGCTCAGCAGGGAGCCTGCTTCCCCCTCTCCCTCTCTCTCTGCCTGCCTCTCTGCCTACTTGTGATCTCTCTCTGTCAAATAAAATAAATAAAAATGTTAAAAAAAGAGAAATATTTCTAGAATTTAGCTACCATGTATCCCACTGCTGCCACAGAGCACGTCCCCCACCCTCATTTCCCTACGTTATTGCCATGCTGTCGGCTCTCCCTTTGCCGCCCTTATCGCATTCTGGTACTCTGAGCCTTCCTGTCTTGTAATCGTCCAGAAGGTGCTGTGCACGATGCCAGCCCCAGCTTCCTCATCTCTCTCCTGTTCGCCTCTTCCCTCTGGCTTCTCCAGCCAGCCCAGGGCTTTCCCCCTGTTCCCTAAATGAGGCCCTTTCCTCAGAGCCTTGTCACTTGCCAGCCCTTCTTCCTGGAATGTTTTTCACCTGTATATATTCCTGGCCAATTTTCTCACTTCATTCTCTGCTCAAATGTGACCTCGCAGATGAGAACTTACTTGGCCACACTTTTCAAAATCAATCTCTGGTCTCTCTCTTTTTTTTCTTCCTACTGGGCTTTACTTTCCTTCTTAGCACTTAGAACTACTTGGCATAGTGTGTGTGTGTGTGTGTGTGTGTGTGTGTGTGTGTGTATTTTCTTACTAGAATGTACATTTGACAAATGCTGTCAGGGACACTGTAGCCTGTTGATAAATATTTGTTGAATGACTGAATGAATGACTCCACATACTTCCTCTCAGAGGCTTTGGTCGTCGGCCACTGGTAGTCCATACTCTGAAGTTATGAAACAGTCTGAGTTCCTTTCAAAGCAGAGTCTCAGACAAAGGTTGTGTGTAAATAGCTTACTTGGAATGTGGTCTTGGGAGCAAGAGTGAGGGCTGGGGGAACCACTCTGTGAAGGAGAAAAGGCCATTAAAAGGATGATTTAACCACTGCTCTCAGCATCTGGTAGGGCAGTCCTACCGAACCTTCCAAGGAAGGCCCCTCTCCAGCTGGCTTAGAGTCGTCCCCTGGGCTGTTGACTCCCCTGAACTTCTGGGAGGTTTACCTGTGGGTGCTGAGTGAGGGATCCAAGTCAGTGCTGAGTGAGAAACCAAGAGGTTCACATGATGATATTGGAAAAGTCCTCAGGTAGGAAGCCTGAAGCACATGGCACAGACCAAGGTCAGGTGC
Source organism: Ailurus styani (assembly GCA_002007465.1). Classification (NCBI taxonomy): domain Eukaryota; kingdom Metazoa; phylum Chordata; class Mammalia; order Carnivora; family Ailuridae; genus Ailurus; species Ailurus styani. Next base: position 733,650 of record LNAC01000177.1, on the reverse strand, counting down.
TGTCAAGTTACGTGGGCACAGCCTTGGCTGAAACCCAGGACTAGTTGCTGGAGCACTGGGTGCAATAAGAGGTGAGGCCGGAAGGGTCTGAGGTGATATGCAAGAGGCAGCCACCATGTCTGCAGAGACTTTGAACAAGTGAAACAACTGTCTCTGCTCCTTCGCTTGCGTTCTAGATCTCCTTGACTCCTGACCAGCGTCTTGGCCTCTCCAAGTTGGTTATCTGTTGGATGGACCCAGAACTTCATTTCTGTGCATATGAGGCCTTGACCGCCTGGCCCTTGACGGGCTTGTCAGGCTCTGCTCACCAAAGCGTCCATGCAGCATTACTGCTGGACAGGGGTCCAAGAACACCAACCATCTTGGTCGCCTTCTATCCCATCTTAAAATCAACACCACCTCTTTTAGGTTTTGTTTCAGGAGCAATCTACCTCAATGTCTCCTTCAACTTCTGTAGCATCACAAACCACTATAGATCATCAGGAACATGCAACAACTAGCTTTCATTTCTTGCTCACACATCTTCAGAACATCTGGGGTCTGCTGGGACGGTTCTGCTTGATGTGTCTTGTTCTAGTACCTGAGTTGAAAAGACAGCAGGACAGTGGGTACCTTTTCTCTCCCACAGGGATGGCTGACACACAGTAGGGATCACCTCCAGCTTCTGATGGCCTCATGTCCGCCAACCTCCTGGTGGCCAATCCAAGTCCCGTGGCCAGGTTGAAAGTCCAAGCACAAGAACGTAGAGTCTGCCCTGTCGTGAGGGCACACCATGGATGTGGATGGTCGGTACAACTATGGGAGGAGTGAAAACTTGAGGCCGATAGTTAAGTCTCTCACAGGGAGTGAAACAGAAATGAGAGAAAGCCAGGGGAAACTTCTATTCCTAAGTTGGCCATTGCTATGGGCTGTTGGTATGAAATTCTGTAGGGCCTTCTGGGATGCAGACGGAAGGTGCTTGGGAACCATCTGTTCAGGGGAAAGAAAGGGAAAGGGTCTCTCTGGGTTCCACATGTGTGAGGGCTGAACAGGCTCCCGGGGATACTTCATGCCATGGGGTGGACAGGAAGTAAGAGGCCAGCAGTATCATCCTGCAACAACACGCTGTCAGTTTCCACCTCTGGAAAGTGCAAGACTGTGTAGAACGAGGCAAGTGGAGATGATATGAAATGCACAGGGGTTTCCTGGTACAGCCACTGTCTTACCTCCCACATTACTGTCTCTTTTAATGCTGGTATGTGTCTTTCCTGACGCCCAGCTCCACACACCAGGGAGCACTTAATTCTGGGTGTCATTTTGGTAGACTCTTATTCTTGTTCTTGTTCTTCTTCTTTTTTTGAAGATTTTATTTATTTATTTGACAGAGACACAGCGAGAGAGGAAACACAAGCAGTGGCAGTAGGAGAGGGAGAAGCAGCCCTTCCCGCTGAGCAGGGAGCCCAATATGGGGTTCGATCCCAGGACCCTGAGATCATGACCTGAACTGAAGGCAGAAGCTTAATGACTGAACCACTGAGGCGCCCCTCTCGTTCTTTTTTAAAAAGAGATTTTATTCATTTGAGAGACAGGGAGAGAGACATAGAAGGGGGGCAGAGGGAGAAGGAGAAGCAGATTCTTCATTGACCAGGGAGCCCATAAGGGACTTGATCCTAGGACCCTGGCATCATGACCTGAGCTGAAGGCAGATGCTTAACCAACTGAGCCATCCAGGCGTCCCTAGAATCTTGCTCTTAATGATTCCTTCATCTATTAAATTTTGTTTGCCTAAGGCTTTGAGTGTTACCACATAGATATGTGTATTATAAAAAGGGGCACATTGCAATGTGTGTTTCTGATCAAGATGGAAGGGTAGGAATTGGATTTACAACCCTGCCTGAAACAACAAGACACACAGTTGAAATATATCAGACAACAGTTTAGGAAACACTGGACATCAAACAATGAAGGAGAGATGAAAGAAGCATAATAATTGCCCCAGCTCACTGCCTGGATCCGTTAGAGGACACAGCACAGGCAAGGGGAACAGAGGTGAAGCCTGGTGGTCTCCTTGATTAGAGGAAACCCAGCTGGAATTCTAAGAGGGCCAAAGCAGGTAGAGTTTGTGGGGCGGAGTACCTGGGAGGGGAGCATGCTACCAAAAGGGATACTTTGGAGAACTGTGGGAGGTCCCTCTTGAGTCTTCACTTGATTGTTAGTCATTCCTACCAGGGAAAGAACCACGTGAAAGGTACAGAGGGAAAATCTCCAGTGCTCACATGGGGCATGTTTCTCATTCTTGTTGCCACTAGCCAAAGCCAAAAATCTCATAATTCATGGGGATTCAAGGGTGAATATTTAAAAGGGTTTTGTCTTAGTAGGGGATAAAAGTTGTTTTAGGCTGAACGCTGATCTCTCTGATCCTGTCCCAACAAATCTCAAAAGCCATACCTAAAAAGATCAAACTTTAGTGGAAAACAGATGTTTTTCTAACACATAAAAACGTGAAATTCACAATTGAGAGTGTCTAATCAAAAAGCACCAGGCAGGGGCGCCTGGGTGGCTCAGTGGGTTAAAGCCGCTGCCTTCGGCTCAGGTCATGATCCCAGGGTCCTGGGATCGAGGCCCACATCGGGCTCTCTGCTCAGCAGGGAGCCTGCTTCCTCCTCTCTCCTCTCTCTCTGCNTAATCTCTCTCTGTGTCAAATGAAAAAAAAAAATCTTTAAAAAAAAAAAAAAAAAAAAAAGCACCAGGCAAACAAAGAGCCAAGAACGTATAACCCATAATGATGAGAACAATCAATCAAAACCGACATGACCCAGTCCTGTATTCCCTGTGTCCCAAAGCTAAGTGAGTGCATAGAAGATATTTAAAAAGACCCAAATTGAAGTTCCCGCTGAAAACTAGAATATGTGAGATGAGAACAGACTGAATGAGATTAATAGAAGAAACATATTACGGAAGAAAAGATCAGTACACTGGAACAAATAGCAATAGAAACTCTGTTTTGTTTTTGTTTTTGTTTTTTTTTAGATTTTATTTATTCATTTGACACAGAGAGAGATTACAAGTAGGCAGAGAGGCAGGCAGAGAGAAAGGAGGAGGAAGCAGGCTCCCTGCTGAGCAGAGAGCCCGATGCGGGCCTCGATCCCAGGACCCTGGGATCATGACCTGAGCCGAAGGCAGAGGCTTTAACCCACTGAGCCACCCAGGCGCCCTAGAAACTCTGTTGAAAATGAAATGGGAGAGAAGAGAGAATGGGAAACAACCAAGCATGACATAGCTTCCAACATCCAGCTCCGGCAGGTTCCCAGCTGCAGTGCAGGGGGCTCCCCCCAGGGCAAGCTCCTGCAGAGGGTGGCCTTCTCTCACCCCTGGCTCATGTGGGGCCCCATGCTTAGCACTGCTCTGTGGCCAGCACCTTCTCCCGTTGCCCTCACAGCAGTTTGATACTGGAGGACCTCTAGTGAGATGTGGCCCCGTGAACAGCTTTCCCTGGAAGAGAGATTTCTGTCAGCTTCTCCTGGTACATCCTATAGTGACCAGTCTTGTCACTGAGAAGCCACAACCATGCCCTCTCCACCAGGGTCTGGAGTTCAGCTCTAGGGGTGATGGTTGCTCCTAAAATCTGCTATTCCTATTTTAGTTAGACTTCTCTTTACTTTTTTTTTTTTTTTTTAAGAAAGAGGGCACATGAACAGGGCTCCACGCTTAGTGTGGGGCCTGATATAGGGCTGGATTTCATGACCCAGATTTCATGACCTGAGCCGAAATCAAGAGTCGGTCGCTTAACCCCCTGAGCCACCCAAGCACCCCATAGTAGACTTCTCTTTACTTCTTATTAGCCAGTACCTCATTAGTTCAATCCTTTATTTGAATGATTCTTAATATTAAACTTCCCTGTTCACATTGCTTTGACTTCTCACCATAGCTTGACTAATACGTTTTCTAATCATGCAGTGAGATCCACATTGCCTTTGTTCCTGAAGCCAAATAAAGACATTCTAAGAAAGTAAAACTACAAAACAATATCCCTCATCAACATACATGCAAAAATTCCAAATCAAATTTTAAGAGATCATATACAATCTATAAAAATGGTGCCACATAATGACTGATGGGGTTTATCTTAAGATTTTGGTTCACATTCAAAAATCAATGAATGTAATTCACTATATTCTCAAGCTAAGAATGAAGGATCATGGGATGATTTCAATAAATGCAGAAAAGGAAACTGATTAGATCTATTATTTACTCCTGAAAAATATTCTCAGCAAACTAGAAATGGGAACAAAATGCCCACGTGCTAAAATCTTAGAGGCATCTATGAAAAATCTGATGGAGGGCATGTATGAAAAATGTATAGCTAACATCATGCTTAATTGTTAATGACTGAATGATTTTCCCTCTGAGATCACTAATAAGACAAGTATGTCCAGTCTCACCCATTCTATTCAACATTGTACCAGACACAGTGGCCAATGTACTCTGGCCAGAAAAACAAAGTAAAGGCATCTATTCGGGGAAGAAAGAAAGAAAACTATGTTCAGATGACATGGTAGTGTATGTGGAAAATCTGATGGAATGTACAAAAAAGCTACCGGAGCTAATAATTGAGGTTGGCAAGATTGTGGGATATAAGGTAAAGGTCCAGAAATTAAAATTCAAAATACCATTTACAATAGCCTCAAAACGTGAAGTACTCAGGAATAATTCTGACATAAGATTTGAAAGATCTGTACCCTAAAAGCTACAAATATTGCTAAATTACAGTAAATCCACATACATGGAGAGATATACCGTGTTCATGTGTTGGAAGACTCAGTATCGTTTAGATGTCTGCCCAGATTGATTTATTGATTAAATGCAGTGCCATTCAGAATCCCAGCAGGCTCCTATGTGGAAATTGACAAAAATGATTTAAAATTCATCTGGAAATACAGAGGACCTAGAATAGCCAGAACAACATTGAAAACATTACAGAAAATTCTTTTCAAGAGATATTTCAAAAGGGCGCAAGAAAACTTTGGAGTGTTGGATATGGTCATTATCATAATTGTGATGGTTTCACAGATCTATCAGATTTTCTCAGTTTATGCACTTAAATATGTACAGGGTGATGTTTTTGTGTTCAGTTATATCTCAAACCTACTTTTAAAAAGGGAGTGTTACCTTAAGAAGTCTTTATGAAGATATGTTTAAGAGGCAGAGAAATTTCTCTCTCTCTCTCTCTTTTTTTTTTAAGATTTTATTTATTTGAGAGAGAGCATGAGTAGGGGGCACAGAGGGAGAGGGAGAAGCAGACACCCTGCTGAGCTGGGAGCCTGACTTGGGGCTCGATCCCAGAACCCTGAGATCGTGACCTGAGCCAGAGGCAGATGTTTAACCGACCGGGCCACTCAGATGCCCCAGAGGCAGAGAAATTTCTGTAGATAGTATGTAGATCTGGTCATCTGTGTGGGGATAGGTGGAGGTCGTAGACAGCATTTCCCTCCCTTTGGGATATCTCCTTTCATGGCTAACAGCCAGGTGGCTAGTCCTTACCGACTGTCATCGTCTCTTCGAGCCTTTTCTTTCCTATCTCCTTCATTGTACTCATGAGAGAAAAAAAATGTTTCTGGCTAGGCTTATGATGGATGAAGGATGGGGATAGTCGTTGTCTTGATGGAGACAGATGTATGACTTCCGTCCTTGTTCTTGAAAATCTGCCGTGTACACAGTATAGTTGCCTGGACACACAATGCTTTCGAGACTGATGCCAGGAGGAGAAAGCGTCAATGGCTCATAAATAGAGACCTAAGACTTGACTTACTTTCTTTTAATTCCTCCATCCATCTTTCTCTCCTTCGGCCCCTCCCTCCTCCTCTTTCTTTATTTCTTCCATCTCTTTTCCTTTAGTTCTTTCTTCTTTTGGGTCGGCTTCAACGTCTTCTCCTAACTAAACCCTGAGAAATCAGTGACAGATTGGGGAATGAGGCAGTGCAAAGTTGGATAACTGTCTCTGTTTTTTAATTACTCTGTATAAAAATATATTTTGTTCATGGATGGAATCTTCACAGCAGAGCAAATTCAGTAATGCAGATGCTAAACTAAAGATAAGAGCTAAAAAAAATTAAAAAAATAAAGATAAGAGCTCAGTGTGGAAGGGAAATGGAATCTTTGCATAAAAAGACAAAGAATGATTTTTTCATTATTAACATATAATTTATTATTTGCCCCAGGGGTACAGGTCAATTCTAATGGGTGTAGGGATGTGGTTTCAAGGTCCAGATGTTTGCTTCGCACACTGGGGTTTAAAAGGAAAAAGAACCCCAACCGGAACCTTTTAAGTCTTTTCTTTTGCTTGGGTGAATCAGAGAAACGGACTTGACTAAAAATTAACTGGAAAGAGAATAACTGAATATAGCCCAAACCTACTCTAGGAGCTCTGAACTTGAACTTGACTTAAAATTCCATTACAGTATTAATATTGAGTATCTTTGTAGCACTGTATTGCCCAGAGCTTCCTAAGCATCTGAGCTATGCCCTTTCCTCACTTTTTAAAATTCCATGTGTTCACTGTCAAGCTCCAAGAATCTTGCTGAGGAACCGATGTTCCCTTGCACCAACGTTACTCTGATACAGCAGAGAGCGAGAGAGAGAATCTTAGCCTCTTGAGCTATTTCTCAATCGAAGCATGGACCCCACTCCCATAGTTTCAGAAGATGTATTTTTATGCCTGTGCCACAGCTGTGCGATGGTTTACAATGAGAATTTAGCAACACGCTGACTCACCAAAGGGATTTCACAGTCGACACCGACTTGTAAAGACTATGCACTCGGGTAAAAATTAAATAGTGCACGGATGCTTGGCATTCCCAGGCTCCTGCCACAGGGCCCTGCACTTCAGAGTGTGTGAAGGGCAGAGAAGCTTGGAAAGTTCTGGAGGCCCTGAGCAGTTCCGTGAAGATGAAAGACACCATCGCTAACATTATTCATGAAAAAATATGAAAGGTCATCTATCTCTCTTAAGGCTCATTTGGCGCACTTTTAATGAGTGATGGATGGGCTGTGGTGGGATCGTTGTGAGGGGGCTGTGCCCTGTGAGGGTTTGGATGGATGCCACTGCGCCAAAACATATTCACAGTTTCCCAGTCTTCCCCCATCATGGATTTTCCCCCACTGATCGTCTTCAGACTCTCTCATTTCCTTTTTTTCTTGGCATTCAGGAAATTCTATTTCTCTCCAGACCCTCTGCTAAGTCTTTCATTTGCTCACTCTTTTCTTTTTTCTTTTTTTTTTTTTTTTTTTTTTTTTTTTTTGGTTGGTTGAGGTGAAGGGTGACTTGCTAGAGTTATGTGAATCCAAGTAACCATGGATTTGACGGAGGTTTTGTTCCCGCCCCCTCGTGTGTCACCTCTCTTCTTAAAACCTTTATGTGGTATAGCTGACCACTCTCCCCCACATTTTGTTCCCGCTTCCCCTTCATTCCTGCCTTCCCCTCTTTGAGACCCCCCACTCTGTTCTCCTTAAGGCCACCTCACTGAGCCACACCTCCTTATTTCTTCAACTTTTCCAAATAATCTGGATCTACTTTCCTCTTCTGGCTTACTCTCTGTTTACTTTCAGAGGAACAGAGATGGGCAAGAGAGAGTCTTACCTGGGACGGTCAAGCATTCTGCAAGGTCAAATCCTCGCAGACGGAGGAGCATCTAAAAGGGAAGCAGCTTACTCGGAGATGGCCACACTTGGGCTGACGGCCCGGGATGTCAGCGAGGCAGCCCACACGGGTAAGAAGGGAAAAAGGTAAAGTCTGCCAGAGGCATCAAAGGGGTTCAGACCATTGAGATTGAAAGAAAGGAATTGGGCACGGGATGTGCATTCGAAATGAATGACATTTAAGAAAGAACCTGGTTCATATCAAGCTGCCAGTGAGGTCAGGCTTGAGAGCCAACACAGTCTCCTGGATAAAACGCAGGCAGGGAGTCCTGGCCTGTAGTCACTTCGGGTCCTCAACAGGGTTACATAATTCAGGCATTCAGCTAATTGCCGAATTAGAATGACTCACCTGCTCATGGTAGGCAGGATCTACAAGGTCTTATAGGGGTCTAATAAAGCAAGTGGGACCGAGCCTCAGAGTTTCTGATCCCTCACCCCCCAGTGGCTCAAGCTGTCACAGGGATGGCGGGATGCCAGGAGGGTGAGACCAAAGTAAACAGAGCTCAGATGTTGGCATCTGGCAACCTTTACCACCTAGGAATGGAATCCAGAGGCTGTGGAACCAACCCAAGGAAGTCACACTTGGCAGGAGAAAGGAATCATGGAAATCGTGAGAATTGATGTTTCCAGAAATGATTTAGAAACACCCCCTCTTTTGTTTTCTTTGACCATGTGTATTCCTTTGTTCTTTATAAGGAAAGGAGCCAACTGATTGCACACAGCATTGCTGTGGCTGTGTGCACACACGTGTGCACATTCTTGTGAGTGCTCTCATTTTTGCATGGGCGGGGGGTGGTCACATGTGCGGGGCCATGCCTATCATGGTCCCGGAACAGCTGCTTCTCAGAACTTCCGTTCCCACTCAGTCCCGCTGGTGACACATTGTCGTGGTCCTCCTTCGAGAACTATTTGACCCTGCCTCCCTGTTCCCCTGCCAGGGGGTCCCTAACACTGCCATGGCTTTTCTCGTCGCCACCCACGTTTACCTCCTGGCAGCTTAGTGACTACGTCCTTATCTTGCAAAAGTCAAAAATGAGTATGTGGCAGAGCAGGGCACAGCTGGGGTGAAGATCGCCCCCCAGACCAAACACAACAGCGACCTGGGATCAGTATTTTGTTTTTTGCTTTTTGGTTTTTTTCCATTGCTCTGCTACAGCCGTGTTCTTCACTCTGTCTTCGTGGTCATCATCCTTGTTCTTCTTTCTCTCCCTCTTCCTTTCACTCACACATGTGCACACACACACGTGCCCACGTGCACCCTTCCCAGTTTCGTCCTTGGGACGCTTTGATTTCTCCTAGCTAGTCCTAGGTGACTCTGTAGCGGATGTACTCACCACCTTGGCAACGTGTGGACAGGTGCAAACAGAGAGATTGATACCGACACAGGAAACTGGACCCTTTGCAGGCCCTCTATGTGCTGTAGGTGCGACGTCTTACTGACTGGTTCACCTGTGGATTTAAAAAAAAAAAAAATGTGCTGCTGTAGTGGACCAGGGTTGGAGACAGCCGATGTCTGGGGTAGACAGGCTTTCCAGGGCCTCCGATGGACCAGCACAAAGCTTCACTTGTCCAGGACTGTGATTAGCCCAGCACACCTGCCTGCTCCAGAAGACCACACTGCTTTTGAACTCTGCAGGCCCCATGGCCCTGGTGAATCAGCACTGATGCTCGGAAACCTGCCAGGTAGTTGTGCATGGATAAACGAAGACCCCCCATGTACACCGAAGAGTTCAGCTTCCTTCTGCAGGAGAGCCGTTCTAGGTTGTGATCATAATGGGGTATTAACTTGCTTTATGGTGGGTGCTCGGATATTTTTCATTCTCCTTGCCAGAGTAGGCAGCTGTCTTTACCAATAAATCTTTTTTTTTTTTTTTTTTTTTTTTAGATTTTATTTTTATTTATTTCACAGAGGGAGAGAGATTACAAGTAGGCAGAGAGGCAGACAGGGAGAGAGAGGGGGAAGCAGGCTCCCCGCCGAGCAGGGAGCCCGATGCGGGCCTCGATCCCAGGACCCTGGGATCATGACCTGAGCCGAAAGCAGAGGCATTAACCCACTGAGCCACCCAGGCGCCCTTTACCAATAAATCTTGCAAAGTTTGCCACTCCGGAGGAGTCATCTGGTTCAAAGCGGAACAGTTCTTATAACCCCAGGAAAAAAAAATTCTAAATCTCTGCTCTCGCTTAAATATCCTCAGAGCAAGACAAGCTGAAATCTGATTTAGGATTCCACACCCCACGTTCTTGCAGTAAAAATGTCCCTCCTAAGAGCAAACTCAAATCTTTTTGCCACCACTTAAGCTGTTTGCTTCGAGGCTCAAGTGAGGGCCTGGGAAACGGAATTCATTTCTACAGAGACTTGAGCAGGATACGGAGTGTCCTTAGAACCTTCTGGTCCTGACATCTGTCCGTGCGGACCGCTTGGCCTTGTGATCCTTTGGGATTCTGGATCACCCCGTGAGTGGCTTCTGAAGGAACAGACCAAAAGTAAAGATGCCCATTGTTGCCTCTGACTTCTCCAGCCCCTGTAGATTTGAGGTTATATTTGACAAGAAAAGAAGGCAGTGGCGATACCCCTCAGATGAGCCCCACGGAATGGCTCAGTAACGCGGCAGGACCAGGAGCCCTCTTTACTCCCCTGCAGGAGGAGAGAGCCATTGCTGCCGTCCGAGGGCCACCAGCCTCATCCTAGCATCAGCATTCAACTCTGGTGCTTTTTTGCAAAGGCTTTCTCTCCACCAGACCTCCCAGTGGCCCCAGTGCACGGTCGCTCCGTTTTCGGCTGGGGAGGAGGGAGCAGCCTGCCTCCGAGGGCCCGGGGCAGCCACCGCAGAAGAACTGATTAGCTTTTAAGAACAGACCTCGGCCAGACAGGCAGGAGTCTAAAGAGTAAATAGAGGTGCAGGCCCTGGAATTTTTTTTTTTAAGGCCCCAGAGGGGTTTGTTCGCTGATGTTTGAATTGCTATAGAAAAGCTCTGTGCAACTCCAAATTAAACCAAGCTGACCGCTTTCACAGCCCGAGTTATTTACAGTTCACGGGGCTTGGGAGGGTTCTAGTTTGCATGCCCCTGAAAACAGGTCCCGGGTTGGCAAAGGTAGCCCACTGTGGGGTGATTTGCATCACACTACCTTGCTTTCCTTTGGTGTGGGAGAGGGCTCTGAACTGGGAGCCAAGGATGTGGTCGAGTTGTAAACAGGCCTTTGTTTGTCAGCAAAGGAAAGGCGCCGGTAGGAATAGCTAAGAGAGAGCCAGCTACTAGAAAGCAAATAAGCGAGTTCTCTCTATAATTAAATGCATTCCTCAGAATAACAGCTAAGGAGTAGGAAGGAAGCCTAAGGAACACCCCCCTCCCCCACCGTCGCTGATTTCCCTTGCAGCCTGAACAATCAGATCAGTCAAGAAGACTGGCACTGATTATAGTGCCCAGTTTCCCATTTTTGCTCCATACTGGAAGAGTAATTAAGTTAAATAGCTTGCAGGGCCCGAGATCTGGTTTGTGTCAAACTCAAATCAACTGCTACTTCGGGCTTGTGGATCAGCGCCTAACGCACCCCGGTGACGGGTGAGGGTTTGTGCCTCGGCAAGGTGTGGGATGGGGAGATCCCCAAGCCCCCCTCTCCCCAACCTTACTTCCTGTGACTAAGGATGTGCCACGTTTTCCCAGGATCCTTAAGGTCCATGTGGCTGATATTTACAAGCAACTTTCAGTGGCTTATCACATAAAGGAGGAGAGTTTGCCAAGAGATAAACCTGAATTGAATCAGAATCGCTGAAAATCGGATTTCTTGGTAAAAGTACAACAAAAGTGGCAGTCTGGGGTCGGGGAAAGTGGGAGTAGAGGGACAGATACTGCCTATTTAGAAAGAAAATAAGGTGATCATGTACTTGACTCCTTTTCTCCTTTATCTGTATTGCCCACTGTCCCTCTTGTACGTAGGAAAACATACCAGGTCTTGTAGGGGCTGAGGGCAGGCCGCCCCGGCCCAAGGATGGCATGAAGATTATTTTGAACTGAAGCAATCCAGACCCTGTAGGCTCAAGGGAAACTTTTGCCCCTCCCCTAACTCTGGGGAAGCATCTACGCTGGGTGTCTTTCTCAGAATAAAGGTCATTATCGGAGGTAAATTTTATCTGAGTGACCCATCTGTCTGGCAGGACAAACATCTAATTACCAAACATCTGCTCTTTTTATTGTCCTGTGAAGTGCATTCCTTTCCTCTGGAATCCTAGACCCTTACCCCTTCTCCTTAGTTCAGGTAGACATATATACCTCATTTTGCCTGACTTCTTTGGCATTTCCATGTTTTGTGTGGATTCCCCACTACATATGCAATTAAATTTGATTTTCTCTTGTTCATCCATCTCAAGTCAATTTGATTCTTGGTCCAGCTAACAGGACCAGAAGGGGACAGGAATTCTTACTTCCTGATGGTGTGGCTATTGGTAGTGATGGAGGTGTGTGTGTGTGTGTGTGTGTGTGTGTGTGTGTGTGTGTGTGTGTGTGTGTGTGTGTGTGTGTAGGGTGTGACTGGAGTGGGCAGGACTGCAAGCAAGTAAGATGATTGCAAAAGAGAGAGAAACTATAAATCAGGTGTTTAAATTATTTAGACCTTCCTCAGAAAATAGGACAGACACATATGAAGAAGCCATGAAAACGCATTCATTCAGAAGAATGTGTCATCAGTACTTGATACGTGGTAAGCACTCAAACAATATTTGTGAAGTGAGAGAATGAATGGGTAGATACAAGATGGATGGGCGGCTTGAAAGCAAAGTTGGGAGAAGAGATTGTCATCGCTGAAGGATTCTGCTGGAAGTGGAATTAATTGTCCATCTCCCACTGAGAAGCAAACCATGGGCCATTTTTCTTGGCAGTATGGCTAAATTGGAACAATTCAAGTTTTGTGCCAATCGATTAGGTAGTGTATGATGACTAAGCCTCTTTGTTACAATGCTTTCCAGCCAGCATTGGGAATAGAGTCAGTGGTATTGTTCTGGTGTTGTATGGGGACAGCAGGTGGCCACCCTCCTAGTGAGCACAGCACAATGTGTAGACTTGTCCAGTGGTGATGTTGTACACCTGAAACTAATGAAACACTGTAATGTTATGTAAACGAATGTAACTAATACTTCAACTAGTATACTGTATAGTCCATATGGTCTGCTGGAACTAGCCTGCCGGAACATGTAACTAATGTAACTATACTTCAATACCAAAAATACTCCTCTAAACTCCAGGCAGAAATAAGCTTCTGCATGTGATAATTGTAAATGGATGAATTATGACACGTGGAAACGGTAGTGTGGCCGTTCGGCAGGGGTATGTGGTCAAAGTTAGGACATACACAAGGAGAACATGGCCGCCAGGCAACAGAGAAAGTCGCCATCAGGAGGATGGGAGCCGAGCCCTGAGGATGGGAAGACAAAATAAATCTATACTGCATGTTTCACATTGAGACTGGAGAGATCCATGTGGGAATCAACAATTTTTTCTGGGCCTGTAGTCAATCTTCAAAGATCCAGGTCAGATGTCGTTCTCTCTGGGAAGCCTTCCCAATGTGGACGCATGCCTCTTTCTGCCATTCCCCAGAGCTTCGTGCTGCATTGCAATGATTTGCCTTCTTTTGCAAGAGCAAGAAGCCAGCACATGTAAGCAGCCACCAAGTGTTTGTTCATTATCAGCTGGGAGCTGTGCTCATTTCCTTCAGACGAACCATCTTATGTAATCTTTGCACCAATCCTTTTATTCTCATCGTGCATTTGAGGACCTCAGGCTAAGAGGGCATGCGATACGTGTGCTAAGCGGTAAAGGCAGGTTTACCACCAGGGGTTTCCAGACAACAGGCTCACTGCTGCTTGCTCCATGGCAACCCCATTCACTAGCACAATTCTTTTTTTTTTTTTTTAAGATTTTATTTATCTATTTGACATCGAGAGAGTGAGAGAGTACAAGCAGGGGGAGTGGCAGGCAGAGGGAGAGGGAGAAGCAGGCTCCCCGCTGAGCAGGAAGTCTGATGTGGGACTTGATCCCAGGACCCTGGGATCGTGGCCTGAGCCAAAGTCAGATGCTTCATCGACCGAGCCCCCCAGGCATCCCTAGCGTGGTTCTTTATGATAGGATCATCATGTGAGTCACATGTGAAATTAAAAATTTTTTAGTAGCTGCACTAAAAAAAGAGAAACAGGTGCAATTAAATTTTTGTGATAACATTTGTATTTTATTTTATTTCTTAAGATTTTATTTATTTATTTGACAGAGAGAGAAAGAGAGATCATGAATAGGCTGAGAGGCAGGCAGAGACAGAGGAGGAAGCAGGCTCTCTGCTAAGCAGAGAGCCTGATGCGGGACTCGATCCCAGGACCCTGAGATCATGACCTGAGCTGAGGGCAGAGGCTTAACCCACTGAGCCACCCAGGCACCCAACATTTGTATTTTAGAAGAGCTTTAGGTTTACAGAAAAGTTGTGGATGCAGGGGAGAGATTCCTGTGCACCCTCTACACAGTTCTCCCTAACTTGGCCATCTTAACATTAATATGTGGTATTTGTCGCAACCAATAAATCCATAAAACACATTATGGTTAACATCCATACTCCCGGGCGCCTGGGTGGCTCAGTGGGTTAAAGCCTGTGCTTTCGGCTCAGGTCATGATCTCAGCGTCCTGGGATCGAGGCCCGCATCGGGCTCTTTGCTCGGCAGGGAGCCTGCTTCCTCCTCTCCCTGTCTCTCTGCCTGCCTCTCTGCCTACTTGTAATCTCTCTCTCTGTGTCAAATAAATAAAATCTTAAAAAAAAAAAAAATCCATACTCCCATCAGATTCCCCCCCCCCTTTTTTTTAACCTAATGTCCCTTTTCTGTTCCAGGACCCCATGTAGGATATCCACTGAGTCTTCTTCTTTCAACTGTGAGGGTTTCTGAGACTCTTGGCTTTGATGATTTCGACAGTGTCGAGCATACTAGTCAGGTATTTCTAGAAGGTCCCTGAACTGGGGTTTGTCTGATGTTTTTCTCATGATTCTACAAGGGTTGTGAGGTCGTGATTTATAGTAAGAAATATGTATTTGGTCTTTGTCCCCAGTTTTGGCACAGAGTCCCTTAGAATTACTTAGAACTTTCTAAGGGAAGAGAGCCATAAAGGTGTCTTGATATTCTTAGAAAAACCCTATCAACCACACGTGAGTTTATGTTAATAAGGTGACTTTGGGAGAGTACCAAAGGTTGGGGACCAGTTGCCCACGAAACCTACCATGTGATTGAGGGGCTGGAGCTTTCTTTCCCACCCCTGACTTCCAAGGGAGTGGAGAGGGCTTGGACATTGAACCAATTGCTGATGTCCAGTGACTTCATCATGCCTATGTAATGAGCCTTCCTAAAAACCAAAAAGGTGGTGATTTTTTTTTTTTTTTTTTTAAAGATTTTATTTATTTATTTGACACAGAGAGAGAGATTACAAGTAGGCAGAGAGGCAAGCAGAGAGAGAGGAGAGAGGAGGAAGCAGGCTCCCCGCTGAGCAGAGAGCCCGACGTGGGCCTCGATCCCAGGACCCTGGGGTCATGACCTGAGCCGAAGGCAGTGGCTTTAACCCACTGAGCCACCCAGGCGCCCAAAAAGGTGGTGATTTACAGAGCTTTTAGGATGTCTAACCAGAACAGCTCCATGGGCAGACCCCCAGACACCCTGGGGACAGAAACACCTGGCTCTTAATCCTATCCTTTAATATACTTTGTAATAAATCAGTAATCTAGCAGGTAGACTATATTTCTGAGTTCTGTGAGCCACTCTACCAAATTAATAGAACCTAAGAAGGGGCTCTCTAGCTGGTTGGACCAAAGCACAGATGACAGTCAGGACTTGGGATGGGTGTCTGAAGTGGGGCAAGGGAGGGGTCAGACTTGTGGGACTGATCCCTTACCCTGTGGATGTGATGCTATCTCCAGGTAAACAATATTAAAATTAAGTTAATTGCTTGGTATTAGTGTTGAAAACCATGTAGATCATTGGGGTCTCTGGGGTGTAGGAAGAAGACCACCCAAGTACATCTCCACTGTCATGACATCATATCAAGGGTATATGCTATCAACATGGCTTACCACAGATGTTAACCTTGATCACCTGATTGAGGTCATGGTTGTTGGGTGTCTCCACTGTAAAGTTACTCGCCTAGCTCTTTCCATATTGTACTCCTTGGAAGGAAGACTTGAGGGGTAGATAAGCCCTTAAGGGGTCATTTCTACTTCCTTAAAGTGGAGCTCCTCCAAAAATCATTTGGAATTCTGGGGGTGAGGGGATTTACCTATTCTCCTTCATTTATTTATTCCTGAAGATAAATAAAAGCATAATTTATTCATGTAAGTATAGATTCATGCCTAATAAAATGAATTGAGATATCTATTTTGTTTAACCCCATAGATGAAAGCTATTAGTATTTCAAGTGTGATCAATATAAAACATCATTTATGAGATGTTTTAAGTTTCGTTCTCATAGAATGTCTTCAAAATCTGGCATGTAATTTACACACAGCACATCTCAGTTTGGATCTTGCATTGGATTCTTGAATTTTGGATCTTGAACTTGATCTATATTTAGATTTTGTAAAATTTGCAGTAAAAAAAAAAAGCGGGTTCACATGCCCAAGTTAGCCATACCTACAAGGGTTTCCAATAATAGAAGCAGGTACCAAAAAGTGATTTTCCTTTAATATTTGCTTCCATTAGACAAAATTGGTTTATCATTTTTAGAAGCATTGATTTGACATAGTTTTAAAACTGAGTTAAGGGCGCCTGGGTGGCTCAGTGGGTTAAAGCCTCTGCTTTCGGCTCAGGTCATGATCTCAGGGTCCTGGGATCGAGGCCCGCATCGGGCTCCCTGCTCAGTGGGGAGCCTGCTTCCCCCATCTCTCTCTGCCTGCCTCTCTGCCTCCTTGTGATCTCTCTCCCTCTGTGAAATAAACAAAACCAAAACCAAAAACAAAAACAAAAAAAAACTGAGTTAAATAGGGACGCCTGGGTGGCTCAGTGGGTTAAAGCCTTTGCCTTCGGCTCAGTTCATGATCTCAGGGTCCTGAGATCAAGCCCTGCATTGGGCTCTCTGCTCGGCAGGGAGCCTGCTTCCTCCTCTCTCTCTCTGCCTGTCTCTCTGCCTACTTGTGATCTCTCTCTCTGTCAAATAAATAAAAAAATCTAAAAAAAAAAAACTGAGTTAAATAAATTCATTAACTCTTGTGTCAGCTCAGTATTATTGCCATCAGATTCAAAGTGGTATTATATAAAATGAAAAGTCCCTTTAAATTTACCAGAAGTAAGGCAGGATTATTCAAGTTTTTCCTTTAGTTTTGGCAGCAATTTACATAATAGTGCTAGTTACAAACAAAATCTTTGATATATTGATTTCTGCTAGAAATAACAGCAAAATAATTATTATTGAATTTTATTATGAAAAGTTCATATTTTACCATATATTCCCATACTGTATTGCCAGCTCACAAATAAGTTCTTACTTTCCTTGGTGCATCAGATTTAGCTCATTTATATGCAGTGTCACATCAGTGAGAAAACACAAATCACACTGTCATTTTTTTCAGTGACACGACTCATCCTGCCATTTTTTTCTGTCTTTGGTTATTGAATATTTGGCAAGCATTTCTTTTGTTTTAAGAAAATCTTGAACTAGAGTTTACAGTAAATCTTTGTAAAACCCTTCTGCAGTTCAACTGAAAAGCATTTGCAAAGAAGACAAGATCATTAAATTGCCTTTTCTTTATTTAAGAGTTTCACAAATGGATGATCTTACCTAGCATTTGGTATGTACCGGAGGACTTGAGGACCTCAATCCATGATACTTTTCATGGAGTCTGCCCCAGAGAACTGATCACAGATACCATCCATGTGTATCCTGTGTACTCTGTAAAACAATGAAGGAAACTTCGCTGTCTCGTTCTAAAATTCAAATAAATCCAGACTTGTTTGGGACTTAATAAGGCTGGAGCACTCTCATAATAGAGACTAACTTTTTCTCATATCTAGCTAAAATTCTTTGACAGTGTAACAGATTAAAAAGTACCTGTAGCCTGAATTTTATTTTTAAGGCTGGGAAATGGAGAACATGTCAATGTAATTTAGGAAATCCTTTGAAACAAAAGGTAACCAGAGTATCAATCGGGCAGTGACTTTATCATGCGACTCAGCTAAAACTAACAAAAAGTACTTGGAATTGTTCCAAATTTTGAATCAATGAATCTTTCCTATTATAAGATCTTGGATTTTATGTGCAATCATTTGGCAGCTTAACTAAAGATCTTAGGTGTCTTTTAAATTTTTTTCCTCATTATGTTCTAGTAAAATTTCAATAAAATAATAATGACTTATTATACCATGTCTCCATCTAAAAATTGTGTTCCAAAAAAAAAAAACCCAAAAAACTAATAAGCGTGGGGTTTTATTTTGTGTAAGGATACAAAGCAATATATAGTGGGTCAGAGTTCCTAGTTCAGATCCCACTGAAAAATTATTTAAGGTTTTGCTGGACATTAAATCTGATTTCAGTACACTAATTCCACTGAATGCTTTAGACTGTTTAAACTTTTTTATCCAATTCGTTATGTTTGCTGAAAATGCCTCAACTTTGCTTACTTAATTTTGTATTTTTTTTAATACAAAGAGAAACAGCTTTTGCCTTCTGCTCTGCCCCAGCAAATTGCATTTGTCATTCTTCGTGAAAACTCTGACATTTTCTCTCAGGCTGCTTTTCTCCATTACTGTTATGGCTATAACACTAGCTTCTTATTTCCTCTCGATTCTGCATGAGAAATATACCTTTATTTTAAATTTAAAATTTTTTCCATGCTTATTTTTTATAATTGAAATAGCACTTTAATCTACTAGATTAGAATAAGTATTATGGGGTGCCTGGGTGACTCAGTCAGTTAAGCATGGGACTCTTGATTTTGGTTCAGGGCATGATCTCTGGGTCATGAGATCAAGTCCCATGTAGGGCTCCATGCTGGGCATGGAGTCTGCTTAGAATTCTCTCTCTTCCTCTCCTGCTGCCCCTCCCCTAATCTCATATGCTCTCCTTCTCTCTCTCTCTCTCAGAAAAAAAAGTATTTCAATTTAATTTTCAAGTGTGACTTCTGTATGTATCACTGTATCTTCTGCTGTGTATATAAAAATATTCAAATAAACATATTGCAATGTTACTGCCGTGCATAGGAACACCCATCATGGGGTTTTAGGTTGGAAAAGAGAAATTTGTCTTGCTCTACAAATGGATGACATTGGGGGTGCCTGGGTGGCTCAGTCGTTAAGCGTCTGCTTTCGGCTCAGGTCGTGATCCCAGGGTCCTGGGATTGAGCCCCGCATCGGGCTCCCTGCTCTGCCAGGAAGGCCTGCTTCTCCCTTTCCCACTCCCCCTGCTGGTGTTCCCTCTATTGCTGTATCTCTCTCTGTCAAATAAATAAATAAAATCTTAAAAAAAAAATGGATGACAATGAAGGGGGTAAATATTTTGACCTACTACTCTAAAGGATCTTGTAAGGATTGGAGCCAGACAATGATGGGATGTACTGCCTTTAGTTGGGCTTGGGGTCTCTGTCACTCTATGTATTCAACTTGAGATTGAGTACAGAATCTAGAACATTCCAGCGTCAGATGGAAGAATAGACCTGGATGACCTAGAAAGTCCCCTCCAGTTATTAGATTTTGTGTGTCAAAATCGGAAAGGCATGATTGGCTTGCTTTTCTTTGAGATTTCTTTAACCGGGTGTTAAAACTTACCCATAGCCTCACCCACTGTGAACTGGGTGGTGGTGTTGCGTTTCGTCCCAGAGCCTAACCAGAAGGACTGTTCTGGCCATATAGATAAGCGCAATCCTTTGACAATTTCCCTATTGACTAAGACATGACTCACTTTGACTCTGTTTATGGATTTATACCCCTCTCACTCCCAGAGAAGATTTGCAGTCGCTCACAGTAGAAACAATATACTTACGCACTTTAGAAAGCAGGGCCAAACAAAGGATTGTATTAGGATAGAATAGTTGTTATTTCCAAAGAGAAAAGAATCCAGCTCCCCTGCGTCATTTTCATAAGATTGGTGACTTGTCCCAGGGTGTTTACATTCAAATCAGCGGTCTGTTAATGACATGGATGAGATTATCTTACTTTTGAAACACAGTTGCAGATTAAATGATCTGAACACCCTAAGAACTCACCCATCCTTGAAACACTGTTTCTAAATGTAAATGAATAGCCAAAATCAAAACAGGAAAGCAACATGACAAATTTCAAATTAATTTTTCCCAAATGCACTGTTTTCAGAGATTTAATGGATTTAATGCACAGCCGCTCTAAGCAAGAATCTGCTTTATTAGAAAACCACATCAAATCTGACCTAATATAATTAAAATTGTTTGCTGCTACCATGTGAATCATGCAGGATGCATTTCATTCATTGATTTACTCGAAGGGGCTCAATCTATTCTTGTAAAAGTAACATTTCAAAGTGGGTGTCCTACATTTAGAACTCACTCCCCTTTTCTCCTTCCATAATCAATAAAATGAAAATGACTGGCTAGATCATCTCAGAGGTAGTGCTTTCTATAATCTATAATTCCCAATATTTCTTCTCTCCTTGCCTCCTTCACAAAAAGTGTCCATCTCATTTTCTGTCCTGGAGAAGTTCCCCATTCCACTGTCAAGCAGATCACTGAGGACCTGCTACCCTTCGGACCTCACCTCTAATCCACGGGTGACCCTCCCGACCGTTCTGTATGTGAACACCATGTACCTGTGGTTTGCCCGGAGAGACACAATGGCTCTACAGAATGAGGCAGAGCCAGCGAGAAGCTGTAGACCCACAGAAAAGCCGAAGCGTTGGTTGAGTCCTGGAGGCGGATAAGCGGCAGAGCCTATGAGTTGTTAAAACGGACAAAGTGATAAAAGCCTGAATTCTTGTCCCCCTTTTCCTGCAGGCGTCCCAGCACGCGTGGCACCAAAGACCTCACACAACGTCTGTCCACGCATTCTCTTCCACTGAGCGCTTGTAGCCCACGAGATTGTTCCCAACACCCAGACCCTTCTTCGGCTCTTCCCCTAACTACTGAAGCCAGCCTCCTTTCCATTCAAGAATCCCTGCTTTCTACATTCTTAAGCACCTTCAATGTCCCTTCTGGTCCTAATGTCTAGTTTGCCTTTTATTCTTAAACCCAAGAGGTAGGTGGATTCTTACTGGCTTACTCAGATTTCTCACTTTGCTTTTTTTTTTTTTTTTTCCACCTTCTTCCATGGCACACTGTTCTTTGCTTGTTGTACGCTCATAGTGGTTTCTACTTTGGATTCCCATGTGAATTTATTGGTTTTCTAGGCCACTGTGATGGTTGAGAAGTTGGAGGGCTGGTTCCAAGAGTTCAGTGAAATATGTTTTCTTGGTATGAACTGAGGTTGAAAAATCACTGGATCAGAATAAATGAATTGGATGGAGAAAGAAGCAGTGTGCAGGTTCGAGGTGAGCTGTGGTCAATAAAGAAAAGGAATCTTCAATTAGGTTGGGGTGTCCTGGAGTAAGGTGCTAAAGTGGTGTTTATGTATCTGTGGGGTGTTAGGACCAATTCGAGGCAGAGAAGAGATGCAGGTGCACTCTTTGAGAACCTGTTCGTCTTGTTTTTATTCAATAGGTATTCACTGAATTTTCACCTGGGTCTGTAATTCACCAAATTATTGTCAGTATTGTCTTGGACAAAAGTAGGATGCATATGACAGACACGTAGAGCCTAGTTTTCAGTAAGGAAGACAGACATTCAATATACATGGGCTACAAATAAATATTTAATTGCAGATTTATTCACTCAGCTCATCGAGAGTGACTCTGAGCACTTGGAAGACAATGAACATCTCAAAGAACTTTATGTCTCAACGAAAGACACAGAAAGGTGTCCCTCTCTGGCCTTTAGTATTGATATTAAGGTGCAAGAGGAAAGTACTCAGTGGAGTACTTTCCTTTCTCTACCCTCCTCTCTGTATTTTTATTTTTTAAAAAGACTTTAGTTATTTATTTGAGAGAGAGACAGAGAGAGCGACAGAGATAGCGAGAGGGAGCCTGAGCAGTGAGGAGAGAGAGAAGCAGACCCCCACTGATCAGGAAGCTCACCTGTGGGTCTTGATCCCAGGACTTTGGGATCATGACCTGAGCCAAAGGCAGACACTTCACTGAATGCAACACCCAGGCGCCCCTGTATATTTTAATATATATTAAAAATTTAAATAATTTTGTTAACAGTTTCATCTCTTGGAAGATATTGGGGTAAAAGCTTAGAATCAGATGCTCTTGGCATGAATCCTAACTACCCAGCTGGGTCACTGTGAGTACATTATTTAACGTTTCCGAGTCCATGCACCAATTTGAGTGACAGCAACGTACCTCACAATATTGTTATAACTACTCAATGAAATCACTTAGGAAAAGTGTCCAGTAGAAATGTGGCATATAACATAATGAATGCATCTTTGACAAAATAACCACAGTGCTTGGACACATAATCAAATTTTCATTTAGCAGGAACGTTTAAAAGCATCTCCCTGCACAGTTTTGGGCCTGAAACAGATTTTCAGGGAAGAGCAAAATGTTAACTATGGGTCTTTCTTTCAGAAAATAGTTGTATTGACACTTTCACCAAAGAATTTTTAATAAAATCCAGTCTACAGAATTCTGAGGGGCTGGCTACTCTTGGTGTGTCAAAGAGGAATAACAGGTTTTTACAGACCTGAGAAGTCTAAAATGGGTTGGGAGGGGGGTGTGGAAGGCAAGTATGCCTAAATTCATCATTTTTGATGCTTTTTTTTTTTTTTTTAGGTAGCCTGCCATCTCTCTCCTTCCAGCTTCCTTCCCCCAACAACCTCACAGAATGGGACAGTGACATAGTGGATTAGCGAGCTCTTGCTGTTCCACAAACTACCCCAAAACTCAGTGACCAAATAATAGTTTCTTCCCACTCTTGTGTCTGCTGTTCCGCTGAGGCATCTGCTCGTGTGGTTGAGCTCAGCTAGGCAGCTCTGCATCGAGGTGAGGGTCCAGCTGGACTTGACTTTTTGATATGGCTTGTGCTCAGTTTTATTGTGTCTATATTCAATTTTGGGGAAGGGCATCAGCCACTCAGTGTGAGAGATCCTTTTCCAGGTCATTGCAGAGGCACGAGAGTGCGATCAGAGATCCATGATGTTCTAGAAGCCTAGGTTTAGCCCTGGCACAGTGTCCCATCTGCCCACAGGCCAATTGGCTCAAACAACTCACAGAACCAGACCCAAAGTCAAGAGGCAGGGAAGGATACTCTGCTTCAAGAGAGGAAGAGGCAAAGGTGAGGGATTCTATCTTAAATCAGAATGGGAATTACATGCAAGACAAGTCCACGTAACATCTAATTTTTAAGACATTTCACTATATAGATCAATAGATAAAAAGAAGAAGGCAAAAAAAAAAGTATTGTTGAATCATGAATTTGTCCATAAGACAGATATTACAAGGTACCTTTCAGAGTTATGGAAGATTCTGTTACTCAGTTGTTAAGCACCACTGGATAGTATTTTGAACATTTTAAAATAAACTGTTTCAGCAGAGCGGAAATGTACTAATTTTGAATACGTAGCCATCTGGAGCATTAGATGTTTAATTACAGCTGAAAACTCATGAATGAACAGTGTGAGGCAGTTTTTCTTTCCAGCGGATACCAATTGTCTTTGCCTTTATTCTCAGGAGAGAAGAAAAGAAGGAATATGCCAGTGGTCATATTGTACTATTTCTTGGGCTTTGTTCTTTTCTTTTCTTTTCATGGAAGCTCATCTTAAAAACATGGTCGAACCATGCGAGGATCCCTGTCTCTTTTCATAAAGCATCAACTCTAAATGCAAGTCTTTCTGTTACATAAAATAGCAATAGTCACAGAAAAGTACTTTATTTTATTATGTCTAATGCATTTAAGATCAGTTTCCTCGAAGCTTACAAGTTTTCTATGTCTTTGGGAGTCTGTTCCTCCCTGTTCAAGCTCCGTAAACACAATCAGGAAAGTCAGAGAAATGATGGTTCTAATTTCAGTAGGAGAAGCAAAATTAGTCTATCATAATTGAGCTAAAAAATTTAGAGGTTGTGAGGGAAAATCATCAGATGTGATACCATATTTAAAAATTTGTAGCATTCAGGGGTGCTTGGGTGCCTCAGTCAGTTAAGCATCTGCCTTCTGCTCAGATCATGATCCTGGGGTCCTGGGATAGAGCCCCGAATCGGGCTCCCTGCTCAGCTGGGAATTTCCTTCTCCTCTGCCTGCTGTTCCCTCTGCCTGCTGCTCCCCCTGCTTGTGCTCTCTCTCTCTCTCTCTCTTCTCTCTGTCTAATAAATAAATAAAATCTTTAAAAAAAATAAAAATTCATAGCACTTATAAAATTACAGATAGTAGGAGTCTCATTTTCCCATTTTCGGTCGAACATACTGAAGGTCAGTCAAAGTCAACAAGGTAAATGCTGTTGAATCTAAAGGCCCATGCACTCCTGGCCACATGGATGCAGAACTTACCGATCTAGTTTAAGGTCCTTTGTTGCCATTGAGAAGCTTGCTGTCTGGCTAAGAAGCAGAGACACGGCTTGGCATGCATGGAACAGCCAACTGCAGATCTAGCCATCTATTACATGCTACATTTCTTGGTGTTAAAGGTAACTTCCCCTCCTCCTCCCTATTTTAATTAGATCTCGCCTCTCCATCTGTCATTATCTCTCACCACACCCTGCTCGTACCCTTCCGAGCATCTATCATAGCTTGTGATTCTGTATTTGCACACTTGTTTATTTGCCTGCTCTGCCCATTAGATGGTGAGCTCTCGGGGCTGTGGCCTTGTCCAAATTACCCCCAATAGACACCCGGTGCTTAGCATCAAGGTCAGCGTCTATACATACTGTTGAACAGTTTACTGAAGGGATGAGTGAAAGAAAGAAGAAATGAACATCATCACGGTTTGAGTAGAATTCGAGGATTTCAGCTTGATGGGGTATGTTAGAAAGGAAGCCACACAATTTAGGGTTTTAAGAAATTGTGGCTTGGGATGGAGTTTGTTCGATGAGAGGACAGAGTCCTCAGGGAAGTAGGTGGTAAAGAAATGCATGTGACCTCCTCCTTCTCTGCTACCCAGAACGTCAAGGTGCTAGGTCGTGTCTAGAGATAGAAGTCAACTTCAGGGAGCAGAGTGAGACTGAACAGCTTGGTCTCAGGCTTGTGGTTCTCAGTGATGGTCCTTGGGGAGTCCAGTGTGTATAAGAGACCCTCATTACTGAGCATGCAATCAGAGTAGTGGCTACTATCTGCTAAGTACTTCTGATGTGCCACATCCTGTGGTTAAGTGGTTCTGGAGTATGATCTCTGGGTGTTCGTGATTTGTTAGTGGCATATAACACCCAATGCTCATCACATCACGTGCCCTCCTTAATGCCCATCCCCCAGTAACCCCAACAACCCCCCTCTCCCCTCTGCAACCCTCAGTTTGTTTCCCAGAGTCAAGTAGTCTCTGGGTTCTGAACACAGCCCTAAGCGGGGGATATTATTCCTGAATCCGTTGTACGTGGATGTGACCCAGGATCAGGAGAGGCTAAATAACACCCAAGTGTCCTGGCTGGGATTTGAACCCACTTCTGTCTGTGACAGTTCATGCTTTTAGCCTATGCATCTCTCAAGGAAAAGAGAAAGGAAATGAAACTCGGGTCTAGTTCTTCTTCCGATTGATTCGATTTGACTCTCTTTCTTGTGCCCAAAAACAACTTCAGACCGGGAATTTACTCATTCATTTAATCAGTCAATAGTTATTGAACTTCTAGGCCCTTTGGGATATAAACATGCCCTCGTTCACCTGGTCAGTGAGCAGCTCCCGAACACCCTTTATGTGCCAGGCACAGTTCTAGGGGCTTTTAATTTATTAGCAAGCGTCAAAGATCCGAAATCTCACGAAGCCTCCATTTTAGAGAGGTAGACGAAGTATAATCCATGAACAAAATAGCTAATACATCAATTATGTTGTGATTTAAAACGTGTTGCTTGAAATGGAAAACCACAAAGTTGAGGGGCCTGGCTGAGGAGCTCAAGGAATGAAGGAAGAGGGGCAGGCTGCACTTTTTTTTTTTTTTTAAAGATTTTACTTATTTATAGAAGAGAGAGCATGCAGTGGATAGAAAGAGAGAAAGAGCATGAGCAGGGGCAGGAGCAGAGGCAGAGGGAGAAGCAGCCTCCCCACTGAGCAGAGATCCCAACCCCCGGGGATCCTGACCTGAGCCCCCCAGGAGCCCCCAGGCTGCACCTTTAAACAGGGAGCTCAGAGGAGGCCTCAGTGGGAAGCTGACATTTGAACAAAGCCTGGGGAAGGAAGCAGGGAGTGAGCCACGTGTGTCCCTCCCCGGGGAAGAATGTTCCAGGTTGGATGAGCAGTTGGTGCCAAGCCCTTCATTAAGGTGGAGTAAAGACTTTGCTTTCCAGGAGTTCACCACCCTTGTGGTAAAAAAGCTAAACAAACAAACAAAGTCATTATAAATAATTGTAGTTGAGGGTAGGAACTTTTAAGAAGAAGGTGTGTGCCCGGTGTAATGAGAGCACAGAAGCAAAGGGAGCGAGGGCCCGGAGGCGTTTGCAAGTGCCTTGCTGAGGAGGTGCTGATGTTTCCATGCCTTTTTTTTTTTTTTAAACTTAGGCGGCTTCTCAGAGTGGCAGGGAGGACGACAGAAGGCAGAGACGCAGCTCAGCAGAGCGTTGCCTACTCAGGAGGCAAGACGTGCTTTGCCTGGTGCCTGCAGGTGACAAAGGGTTGATGGGATGGAAAGGCGGATGGGGTCAGATCCTAAGGAGTCTTGCTTCCTTATTGCTGGAAGAACATTTCACTTCTTGAAGATGATGTTGAGGCTTGGAAGGATGTAAGCGGGGGGGAAGGGAGAGATGTTGGTTTTTATAGATAAGAAAATCCAGGCCGCTGAGAAATTAAGGAACTTTCAGGGCTATGAAGCTACTCAGCGAGGGAGCCAAGATAGAAATCCAACCTACAGACCCACGAGGCCACCAGAATTCCCTTAGTTGTGTGAGGGTCTCATCTTGTCCTTTACGGCCGAGCAGTTAACTGTGAAGCGGGGTGCTGTTCTCGATAGGGAGACTGGTCGCTGTCTACCTGCCTCGTTTGCAGGAGGTGCGGATGCCTCTCTGCCAAGAACCTCGAATTCTCCAAGGAACCCAGAGCTCACGTCACCAGTCGTGATGCCTGGCACCTTAGTAATGCCTACATTACAACCATAAGTGACCACTAATACTTCTCCCTTGCAGGAGTGCTTGACGTCAGAGGTATATTAAGGGACTTCACAGAGTTCACCCAGCAAATCACTCTCAGGCCTGAATGCAAACGAGCGTAAACACTCTCCAATACAAATGCAACGGGAATGTATTCACTGGGAAGGAATACAATACGAGTTAGAGCCCCGTGTAAAAACAGTTTTGCTGAACAAACTTAAACTTGCTGTTTTAAATCGCTGGTACATAGAAATTCGATGAGTTCAGTATTAACATCCATGGGGTAGGATGATCCTAGCTGTTCTCTTTTCTTTAAAAAAATTTTTTTTTTAATTTGCTCCGGGGGTACAGGTCTGTGAATCATCGGGCTTACATCTTTCACAGCACTCACCAAAGCACAAACCCTCCCCAATGTCCATAACCCATCCACCCTATCCCTACCCTCCCACCCCCCAGTAACCCTCAGTTTGTTTTGTGAGATTAGGAGTCTCTTATGGTTTGTCTCCTTCCCCATCCCATCTTGTTTCATTATTTTTCCCTCCCTACCCCCCACAAC